>OZ020611.1:32666399-33266399 GCA_963971575.1 Liopterus haemorrhoidalis | reverse complement strand
CCGAGCACGTTCTGTACACTCAAACATGTTCAATTTGACGCTCGGAGTACACTCAATTGCATTCGTTTTGCGATCGAGCGAGCATTTAGAGTGCGCTCTATGTGTTCGGGGTTTTAAGACCGAGCATGTGGAGTATGACGTAAAAAAGTGGGAGAACGGTGGGAAAGAAATGAAAGTTTAAAATTAAATTATAAATAAAATAAAAATAATAGCCTTAGACAAATAACAATAGACAAATAATATTGTTATTTGTCTATAGCTACAGAGTACGGCCATTTTATGTATTTGTGACGTTCTGTAAACAGCAAAAAAATATATTAAAATACACCGTGCATAAAATTAAAATGGAAAAAATTCATTAAATTAATTCATTAATTATTATTTAATTTTTAATTAATTTTATTTCTTCATCATTGAAAAAAAAATCAAGGAAAACCGAGGTACAGTCTGTTTCAAACGCTTAGGCGGAACTAGATTTTGCAATTTAGTTACTTTCATCGCTTAAATCGTGCTTTTCGACCGTTTTGTTTAAGCTTTGTAAATCATACTTACAATAATCATTTTTTGGTTAAAGTTAATATCATTTTAAAATGTCATTTTCTTTATATTTTGATATTTTGTGTAATTCTTAATACAAATTTCCCATTTATTTCTTTTTTTGTCATTAAAATATATAAAAAAATAATTTAATTTTGACATAGGTCGTTCGTTTCCATAGTTTCATTGTTGTAATTTTAAATTTTGACATTCCAACATGAAAAATGAAATAACCCAAGAAAGGTCCCTTGTCGTGACAACCTAAAAGAACGAAATTCCCATTTAGTTCCGCCTAAGCGTTTGAAACAGACTGTATATAATTTTGATTCATGACTGACGTGAACTAATCTGACAGTAAAAACGCCGCCTAAAATTGTAGGGTTAGATTTTATAAACATCAGATCAGATTTTACGTCACAAGAACGCTCGCTCCGTTAGTGCTCTATTCATGACGTCACCATCAACTGTTCGCTCAGCGCTCGCTCTACTCTGTACAACTCGAATGCACCCATTAAGACACTGAAATTATGCATTATATCGGTAAATTGCTATCGATTTCTACTTTATCGGCCGATATTTTAGAGCTGTTTATATTTGCTAATAAGGTTTTGAGTGTTGCATAGTTTTGAAAAAAATTACAATGGAGAAGAAATTTATATTTATGGTTAAAGAACACAGAACGTTACAGTGGCGGTCAGTGAAACATGTTTGGGTATGCAATTAGTATGATCGGGCAAGCTCGTACTATATCGCTCAATAGCACTATAGCAACGTCAAAGCACGAGCGTGTGTATTCCTTGTAATTGCATACCCAAAAATGATTCATCGACCGTCACTGGAACGTTATGAATAGAAACAGAACAGTATCATCTTCATTGGCGCGACAGCCCGAAATGAGCCAAGTCCTCTTGTTTCCAGGTTTCGTGACCATGTTTTCAATCTATGTACATTCAGGAGTAATATGGTCAGTATTAATGTAAATTTTTTAGCGTACACAGAAAGGCACCTACAGTTTAAAGCCGGTTGCGAACGGCTAAGCAATATGTACCTGTAATATTTATAAATATTTTTACACAAATTATTTGACATAAGCAGGAATTGAACTCACGTCCGTGCCCTTGTTCAGCGGTCAAGTAGCAGGTACAGAAGATTTCACGTTTGCAGCTACAGGCTTGCTAACAGAACAGTATGGTCATAGAAATTTTTAGGTTAGACAGATGCTTACTGCTCATGTGTCAATTAGAAGTTAAGCGTAAAAGTTTGGAGTTTGTAATATCCTAATTTTAATTTATAAGTATTAATTAAGAATGTTGTGAACGCCAACGTACAATTATGTATAATGCTGCGTTCACAACCTCGAAATTAGAATTAACGTTTAATTAGTACTTAACATTAAATTTGTACGTAGAAATTAATTAGTGTTCACAATGTAATTTAAGACACTGATAGAAATTTCTCGATTTCTATATTATCAATCGATATTTGACAGCTGTTTATATTTGCTAATGAGGTTTTGAGTGTTTCATAGTTCTGAAAAGAATTAAAATAGAGGGAAAATTTATATCTATGCTCATAGAAAACAGAAAGATATGGATAGAAACAAAACTCTATGGTCAGAAATTTTTAGGTTAGACAGATCCTTACTGCGCATGCGTCAATTATTTTCAAAATATTGTTCATTTTGTCTTGATTACTGTAAAAAAATAAATATAAATAAAATATTTTTTGGACCCCCCCAAGAAATTTTTTGAAATAATATTTTAAATGTTCTTAATAATTTATTGTTTAATAATTAAGTTTATTGTAATTTCAAAAGCAAAAACTGGTAAAAATTATTTTTTTTATTTTAATTTCGGGATCCCCTAAGGTCTTTTCGGGACCCCTCTAGGGGTCGGAACCCCCCGGGGGGGTTAAGAACCGCTGATTTAAAATACATGTGTCAATACTTTTGTTGTGGAGATGGTCGTGTTCGTAATGAGTAAAAGTGGAGAGGTTTTACGGGTATCGGACATAAAATAAAGCACAACTATCTACAGCTGACCAGTTTCGGAATAATTTATTCCTTCATCAGAGCTAATATTACTAACAGAGCCGCTGTAGGGGGGGGGGGGGGACGGACGGGGCGACGGCCCTGGGCGCATTAAGGAAAAGGACGCTGACGGGCTTGACTAAGGGGCACCATTGCGAAGGCGAGGACCTTTTTTTTGCTCGTCGCTTGGATTTTGAGAGGTGAGGACCTTTTTTTTGCTCATCACTTAGATTTTGGGAGGTGAGGACCTTTTTTTTATTTGCCAAGGGCGCCAAAAACACGGCTCTGCCCCTAACGCAAGTTTTCCTTACTGCGGCTCTTATCTATATATATAAAATCGTAACTAAGCTACCTACTCATAATCAACGCCCAGCCCAAACCACTGAACCTACAATCATGAAATTCGGCGAGTATATTCCCTCCATGACGTAAGCACCCACTAAGAACGGATTTTTCGAAACTCATCCTCTAAGTGGGTGAAAAGGGGGTTAAAAGGGGTAAAATATGGCTTCACGGTTTCCTTAATATCTCTTAGGTCCAATAAGATATCGACTTGGTTTTTGCTTACAAAGATTACTCATGTAAATATTAAAAAACTTATTTCAGGATTTTGTTCTAATTGACCCCTAAAGGGGTGAATCTACAATTAGAGTGAATTATAGAACCCTTCGCATCTTCTGTGTTTTTTGTGTTATAACATTCCTTTTTGGCATATAGGTATCTTTTTAGAAAATTTAGAAAGTATTTTGACCGTTTTTTGAAATTTCACCCCTAAAGGGGTAAATTGATATTTTTTATTCGATAGAATTTCGTCTAGATAAAGAAACATAAAATTCGGGGAGTATATTCCTTTTATGACTTAAGAACCCCCTAAGAAATCATTTTTTGAAATTCGGCCTCTCAGGGGTTAAAAGGGGTGAAATGTGTTTTCACGGATTCCTCAGTATCTTTTAGGTCAAGAATATATCGCCTTGCTTTTGCTTACAAAGACTACCCACATAAATGTTGAAAAACTTATTTTTCAGGATTTTGTACTAATCAACCCCTAAAGGGGTGAATCTACAATCAGGGTGAATTATGGAACCCTTCGCATCTTCTGTGTTTGTTGTGTTATAACATTTCTTTTAGGCATATAGGTGTCTTTTTAAAATATTCAAGCGTATTGACCTTTTTTTTTAAATTTCACCCCTAAACGGATAATTTGGTATTTTATATTCGATAGAATGTAGTCTAAACAGAGAAACATAAAATTCGGGGAGTATATCCTTTTTATGACTTAACAACCCCCTAAGAAATGATTTTTGGAAATTCAACCCCTAAGGGGTGAAATGGGGTAAAATGTGTTTTCACGGATTCCTCAATATCTCAAACGTCCAATAATATATCGCCTTCATATTTGCTTCTAAATATTATCCATATAAATGTTGAAAAACTTATTTCAGGATTTTATCCTATTCATCCCCTAAAAGGGTGAATCTACAATCAGGGAGAATTATAGAACCCGACGTATTTCCTTTGTTTGTTGAGTTATTAAATTCCTATTTGGCATATAGATGTCTTTTTAAAATATCTCGATGGTTTTGACAGTTTTTCAAAATTTCACCCCTAAAGAGGTAAAAGGATATTTTTTATTTGATAGAACATCCCTTGGACCTAGATACATGATGTTCGCAAAGTATATTCCCTGCTTGAGGTAAGTATACACTAAGCGGGGATTTTTCGAAATTCAACCCCTAAAGGGTGAAATATAATTTCAAGGATTCTTAAATATCTCTACAGACCAATAAGATATCGTCTTGGTTTTTCTTACAAAGATTACCCATATAAATGTTGAAAAACTTATTTCAGGATTTTGTTCTAACCCACCCCTAAAGTGGTGAATTTCCGAACAGGGTTAATTATACAACCAATCATATTCCCTGTCTTTGTTGAGTTATAAAATTCCTTTTGGCATATAGGTGTCTTCAAAATATCTTGAAATGGTATTGACAGTTTTGAAAATTTCACCCTTAAGGGGTAAATGGGAACTTTGTATTCGATTGAACATCCCTTGGACATAGATAAATAAAATTCGTGAAGTATACTCCCTCCATGACGTAAGCAGCCACTAAGACGGGATTTTTCGAAATTCCATCCCTAAGAAGTGAAAAGGGGTGAAATGTGATTTCAAAGATTCCTCAATACCTCTTAGGACCAATAAGATATCGTCTTGGATTTTGCTTACAAAGATTACCCATACGAAAAACTTATTTCAGGATGTTGGCCGAATCAACCCCTATAGGGGTCTACAGTCGGGGTGAATTATACAACCCTTCGTATTTCCTATGTTTATTGAGTTATAACAATCCTTTTTTTGGAATATCGGTGTCTTTTTAAAATATCTCGAAATGGTTTTTAAAAATTTCACCCCTAAAGGGGTAAATGGGTATTTTTTACTCGATAGAACGTCCTCTGGACAAGATACATGAAATTCGTAAAGTATATTCCCTGTATGACGTAAGTTCCCACTAAGACGGTATTTTTCGAAATTCAACCCCTAAGGGCTGAAATGTGATATCAAGGATTCCTTAATATCTCTTAGTACCAATAAGACATTGACTTGGCTTTTGCTTATAAAGATTAACCATACAAATGTCGAAAATTTTATTTCTGGATTCTTTCCTAATCAACCCCTAAAGGGGTAAATCTATAATCGGGGTGAATTATACAACCCGTCGTATTTCCTGTGTTTATTAAGTTATAACATTCATTTTATAACTTAAAAGTTACCCGTGCACATGTTTAGAAACATACTACGAATTTTACACAAATGAACTATATCTATAAAGAATCATGACTTACAATAATTGCACGATGATGGCAAACCGTCAATAAACCGTAGCGAAGCACGGGTACTCAGCTAGTTACTAATATCTCAGCAGCTCTGATGAAGGAATATATTATTTCGAAACTGGTCAGGTAGATAGTTGTACTTTATTTTATGTCCGATACCCGTACAACCTTTCCACTATAACTTTTGGTACCTCAATTTTATGATTATTTTCAATTTTGGAGCAAAAAATACATTTCTTAGTTTTATTTATTTATTCTTATTTCAAACAGGAATAAGAGTCCTGTGTGAAAGATGAAAATGAAAAACAATGGATAAAATAAGAACAACATATTGTTCCTTCAAACCATTTAGAAAGGGCAGATAGATTTATTGCTATGTTACTTGCCATTATAACGATTAATTACGAATATTTTTCAAAATTAACCTGCAAAGTAATATTGTTCTGCAAAAATAATGACATATGAAATTATAATGTACTAGCTGAGTACCCGTGCTTCGCTACGGTTTATTGACGGTTTGCCATCATCGTGCAATTATTGTAAGTCATGATTCTTTATAGATATAGTTCATTTGTGTAAAATTCGTAGTATGTTTCTAAACATGTGCACGGGTAACTTTTAAGTTATAAAATGAATGTTATAACTTAATAAACACAGGAAATACGACGGGTTGTATAATTCACCCCGATTATAGATTTACCCCTTTAGGGGTTGATTAGGAAAGAATCCAGAAATAAAATTTTCGACATTTGTATGGTTAATCTTTATAAGCAAAAGCCAAGTCAATGTCTTATTGGTACTAAGAGATATTAAGGAATCCTTGATATCACATTTCAGCCCTTAGGGGTTGAATTTCGAAAAATACCGTCTTAGTGGGAACTTACGTCATACAGGGAATATACTTTACGAATTTCATGTATCTTGTCCAGAGGACGTTCTATCGAGTAAAAAATACCCATTTACCCCTTTAGGGGTGAAATTTTTAAAAACCATTTCGAGATATTTTAAAAAGACACCGATATTCCAAAAAAAGGATTGTTATAACTCAATAAACATAGGAAATACGAAGGGTTGTATAATTCACCCCGACTGTAGACCCCTATAGGGGTTGATTCGGCCAACATCCTGAAATAAGTTTTTCGTATGGGTAATCTTTGTAAGCAAAATCCAAGACGATATCTTATTGGTCCTAAGAGGTATTGAGGAATCTTTGAAATCACATTTCACCCCTTTTCACTTCTTAGGGATGGAATTTCGAAAAATCCCGTCTTAGTGGCTGCTTACGTCATGGAGGGAGTATACTTCACGAATTTTATTTATCTATGTCCAAGGGATGTTCAATCGAATACAAAGTTCCCATTTACCCCTTAAGGGTGAAATTTTAAAAACTGTCAATACCATTTCAAGATATTTTGAAGACACCTATATGCCAAAAGGAATTTTATAACTCAACAAAGACAGGGAATATGATTGGTTGTATAATTAACCCTGTTCGGAAATTCACCACTTTAGGGGTGGGTTAGAACAAAATCCTGAAATAAGTTTTTCAACATTTATATGGGTAATCTTTGTAAGAAAAACCAAGACGATATCTTATTGGTCTGTAGAGATATTTAAGAATCCTTGAAATTATATTTCACCCTTTAGGGGTTGAATTTCGAAAAATCCCGGCTTAGTGTATACTTACCTCAAGCAGGGAATATACTTTGCGAACATCATGTATCTAGGTCCAAGGGATGTTCTATCAAATAAAAAATATCCTTTTACCTCTTTAGGGGTGAAATTTTGAAAAACTGTCAAAACCATCGAGATATTTTAAAAAGACATCTATATGCCAAATAGGAATTTAATAACTCAACAAACAAAGGAAATACGTCGGGTTCTATAATTCTCCCTGATTGTAGATTCACCCTTTTACGGGATGAATAGGATAAAATCCTGAAATAAGTTTTTCAACATTTATATGGATAATATTTAGAAGCAAATATGAAGGCGATATATTATTGGACGTTTGAGATATTGAGGAATCCGTGAAAACACATTTTACCCCATTTCACCCCTTAGGGGTTGAATTTCCAAAAATCATTTCTTAGGGGGTTGTTAAGTCATAAAAAGGATATACTCCCCGAATTTTATGTTTCTCTGTTTAGACTACATTCTATCGAATATAAAATACCAAATTATCCGTTTAGGGGTGAAATTTAAAAAAAAAGGTCAATACGCTTGAATATTTTAAAAAGACACCTATATGCCTAAAAGAAATGTTATAACACAACAAACACAGAAGATGCGAAGGGTTCCATAATTCACCCTGATTGTAGATTCACCCCTTTAGGGGTTGATTAGTACAAAATCCTGAAAAATAAGTTTTTCAACATTTATGTGGGTAGTCTTTGTAAGCAAAAGCAAGGCGATATATTCTTGACCTAAAAGATACTGAGGAATCCGTGAAAACACATTTCACCCCTTTTAACCCCTGAGAGGCCGAATTTCAAAAAATGATTTCTTAGGGGGTTCTTAAGTCATAAAAGGAATATACTCCCCGAATTTTATGTTTCTTTATCTAGACGAAATTCTATCGAATAAAAAATATCAATTTACCCCTTTAGGGGTGAAATTTAAAAAAACGGTCAAAATACTTTCTAAATTTTCTAAAAAGATACCTATATGCCAAAAAGGAATGTTATAACACAAAAAACACAGAAGATGCGAAGGGTTCTATAATTCACTCTAATTGTAGATTCACCCCTTTAGGGGTCAATTAGAACAAAATCCTGAAATAAGTTTTTTAATATTTACATGAGTAATCTTTGTAAGCAAAAACCAAGTCGATATCTTATTGGACCTAAGAGATATTAAGGAAACCGTGAAGCCATATTTTACCCCTTTTAACCCCCTTTTCACCCACTTAGAGGATGAGTTTCGAAAAATCCGTTCTTAGTGGGTGCTTACGTCATGGAGGGAATATACTCGCCGAATTTCATGATTGTAGGTTCAGTGGTTTGGGCTGGGCGTTGATTATGAGTAGGTAGCTTAGTTACGATTTTATATATATAGATTAAATAACAATTTTAATAAATAAATATTGAGTAGTAGATTTGATGTGAAGCATTTTCTTACTTTGGAAAATTAATTTATACTTCCAAAATACAATTAAAAAAATATATATATGCTCAATTCAAATAAAAGAAAACGAACTGCAAGGCGGCAGCACGTAAGCCCATTTTGTGACGTATTTACTAATGTGGTCAATTTCAGTTATTTTTTAAATAGTATAACACATTTTGATCTGTATTTGTAAATATGTATTATTTTTCAATTTCAGTGTTGTAACTGTAATTTTTTGTATTTTTATAATAATAAATATTTAAGCAAACAACTTTTAATATCATTTAATTTATTGTTAGAAATTGGTATTCTGATATCAAAAACAAGGAAAATATGGCTTATTTGTTCATGTTTATATCATAATATAAACAAAAAACATGGACGGAGTTGGGATATTGTATTAAAATAAATATTTCAGATTCTCAATATGCGTTGTTTGTGTTCTTAGAAAGCACGATTTATAGGGTATTAAAAATAAGTTATCGGAAATTTTAAGAATATATAGGGAAATAAATTTATTTTCCCAGCGCTACGGTAGTCAATTTTTAACTAGGCTAGAGGATATTTTTTTGGAATTAAATATGCTATTTAAATATTTCTGGACAACTATTTGTTGACAAAACAGCAAAATAGATTCATAAAATATTGTAGTAAATATTTATCCCTACAATTTTAGCTTGACAGCTGTGTAAACACAACACAATCAGATTTTGAATAACCTCTAGCCAAGTTAAAAATTGACCACCGTAGCGCTGGGATCTTAAATTTATTTCCCTATAGTACTGACCAAAATGAGTGAAATAGATAATGAGTGAAAAAAATTGCAAATACAGTGAAAATCGTTTATAACGACATATCAGTTTTTGCCACGAAATTTCAATGTGCCGGCCAGAAACATATCTTTTTATACGCGAGACTTATCGCTTATAACGACATCGGATATTACGACAAAATTAATATAACGACGAAAAATGGCTTGAAATTTGGGTAAAATTATCTTTTATAGCGTTGTATCACCACTGCCTACCGTGAAAACACGGGGGAAGTACCGAATTGGATAGGAAATTACCGAGTTATGAAAAGGCTAGGTGAAACGCGACAAATAAACATATTCATTCAGTGGTTAACTACGAGTTGAAGGTTTCATCGAGGTCGATATGGTGAAACGAAAAGCATTGATGTAAATTTTTCAAATATTGATGAAAAACTCGAAAAGGAGGATGATATGACGCAAGATGAAATCTTAACTGGGTCAGATCTGAATTAGGAGTCAGAAATAAAGAACGACGAAGTGAAAATAGAAGAAACAACCGAATTTCAACACCTTCTATAACGGATTCATTGGGTGCGTTTTGTTGGTGGCTGGTTAGAAGTACTAGAACTGATGCGAAAGAAAACGACAATTTTGATCCTGAAGTAAACATGGAGTGACATTTTCATGGAGGTTAAGTTAATGGTTGTAGAACAAATTACGAACATATTTCACCTAAATGGATAATCTAAATAATAAATGCAGAATAGGAAAACTCTATATTTGAAGCAAATATTCTAGAACATAATGTTTTAGAACGAGTAATTGAATTGTATATACATTTTAAGTTTAGATTTAACAATACTATATTAAAATGATACAGGTATATATTTATTTTAGGACACAAAATGAGAAAATACCTAAAAGAAAAAAATATTTTGAAGCAGTAATACCAAGATTTAATTCTAATACATTTAATAACCAAATGAAAAAGACTGCATTCAAATATTACTTTTCATCCTCACCACACTTATTCATTCCAGTCGTTCGACCTCGAGTCATCGAATGAATAGAATGAATAGAATGAGAATCTTGTCGCAACAAAACGCGTATTCTGACTAAACCGAAACCAGAATTGGCACAACAAAATGCACCCATTTTCATCAAAATTTAAAAGATTTTGCATTGCTACATTTGGAAAAAAAATTTGAAAAAAACTTTTTAGAAAATCAAAAATCAGAAAAAAAATCAAAATGGCAGATTTTTTGTTAAAATTTAAATATGTATACATACCAGGGTTGCCAGACGTCCCAAATTTCGCGGGACCTCCCGCTTTTTGAACAAAAATAGATTGTCCCGCGCGGGACAGCTAAAATCCCGAATTAATCAAAAAATTATTTGGCTCACCACTTCTATTTTGGGAGTGAGTACCTTTTTTTTTGCTCATCATTTCTATTTTGGGAGTGAAGACCTTTTTTTTGCTCATCACTTTTATTTTGGAAGAGAGGAACTTTTTTTTTTCTCGTCACTACTATTTTGGGAGAGAGTTTGTTTATAAACATTTTGAAAAATTTTGAACTGTACATTTTATTAGGTTGTCCCGCTTTTTGAGTCTTAATCCCGAATTTTTTATATTTATTTGGTAAAAATCCCGATTTGGTAAAATAATAATCTGGCAACCCTGATACATAAAATTATGTTAGTGTTAAGTTGTTTGTAAAAAAGTTGGATTTTTTTTACGTTTTGTAACACTTGAATATTGTTTTTGTTGCTGAAGCTTCTTGCACTCATGTAAATGTACTCTTTTTTAACATAAATAAAATGTATATATTTTTCAACATTGTATTTATAGTGTTTGGGTATAGCGACCTACGGTTATAACGACCGAATTTTATTGGTCCCTTCAACGTTATAAACGATATCCACTGTAGATTTAGGAATATGGCTCCACAAAGCAATCATGTCAAAGATATGAGATATTATCAGCATTGCGCTTTCTATGAAACAAAACAATGTGTGGTGTCATTTAACATGTTTTATATTAGCAATATTTTTTACAACCGGTGTTATACATGTCTTCAGTGGAGGCCTGTATTGTTTTGAGGCCCGTGAAACAATTTTATTATATATATATATATTGATATTTTATGATTTGTATGACTGGTAGGGCCCGAAGTGAGACTCTTGCCTAGGGCACCGATTTTTCTTAGTCCGTCACTGCATATTTTCCTTGTCACATATTTTCCTTCTTGCGGCTCGTGAAATAAACTGCCCATGCGGTAAATTAAGTATCAGTAAATTTTTTCCTTATTTCCAGGGTGTGCCGTTGACAATGAAATGTAATTTACGTGTATATTCTGCATTTAATCTACATGTAATCTACCTTGGAGTTTATCTACGTTTAGTCTACAGTGGAAACTTAACCCGAAATTGGCGAGATTTTTGATTATCAATTTATAATTAAACTGTATTTTTACTATCACTACCAATAAACTGTCTATTTTTGTTAACAATTATTTTTCTGGTGTTACAATCTTTATTAAATTTATTGTTAAATGAAATTTTGATAAAAATAAAAATAATATAAATGCAGCATTAAGACTAAGATACCGGTTTAGCGTAATATTTTCGCCCCCACTCTTATTGTCTACATAGTAGATATAGACTACATAGATTACATTGCCTACGCGATATTTACAAGTAGACAAACCCACAAAACGCGTTGACGCCTATCTCTGCTTATTACAGAAATAGGTATTAATATTAAAGAATCCTTATACACACAAATTAAACTGAAATTTAGTTCGAACATTACGCAAAACATATTGGCCCGATTTTTGTAATATTTGATTGGATTGTAGACTGGACCTGTAAAATTAAAAGAGGTGTATTAAACAGTGGCGGCTGAGACAGGGTGGCGCTAGGACAGTGTCCTAAAAATTTGCCATAAAAAAAAACTGAATTTAAACTCTCATTTATACTTTAAAATTGCATTAAACTAGCTAAATATATCTGCATATATTTATTTTTATTATTTCTAATTCAAATATTTTTCATATATGTTAGATTTTAAAAATTTAGATCTAGAAATCCATGCCTGGGACACTACCTCGTTGTGTCCCAAGAAAGCGTAACCACATGCGATTTCTAGTGTATTTATCTACACAAGTAACAAAAATGAACTGGAAAGGGCAACAACGGCGAGTTGTTAGTGAAGTTAGGCCGGCGGCCTAACCTTCATTTGTTTTGATTTGTGAAAAGTATTCAGACGTGAAACTGGATACAGTGCGCGTTATATTAAAACTATCGTGCTATGAAATTATATTATTAATAAAAATTTACCTTGGCCTTCATTGGCCAAGTTTGAATATTTCACAATCGAACAAAAATAGAAATAGAACATAAATAGAAAGTTCAGTAAAAAACAATGGTAATAATTTAGAATAGGGCACCCAAAGCTACATTTTTTTAACGACCAATGACTGATCTATCTGTAGCTCGGAGCTTAATAAAAAAATATATATAAAAAATTATTCACTTTCAAGTCGTACTTGGAAGCATAATTTGAAAGTGAAATATTTTGAATCATTTTTAATTATGGTCAACTTAGGTCACCAAATTTTTTTACCAACTTACACATCGCGTTTTTGAGAAAAATCGTATTCCCTCTACCTTGATATATTGTGTATATGAATTCTATATATGTTTCACACGCCAGATTGAGTTGAATTGGGGACCAGATATTTAAAAATCACAGAAGATGGGACCAGGCTCTACTGGTATTAAACACGCTTAATTTACTTTAAAATATAAATGGTAGTAACTCCAGTTCTCCCAGTAATTTTTTTCCTGCACTACAGATCCTTTATTTATGTCTTTGAAAATTTTCAATTTTTATAAACAAATTAATAATGTAAAATTCTGCTTCACATCCGTTCGCAACAACCGATCTACGTCGCTTTGTCGGGAGTCTGAAATTATCAGAATCTATGTCCTCGTTCCAGATGGACGAACAAAAAATATTATCTATACTATTTGTCATCTGAGATTAAACTTGCGTCATTACCCGCGTATTTTATAAAACAAACGATTTATTGTTCCGTTTCTCTCTAACTTACATCAACTGATATTTGCACCTAATTCAGTGTTGTGTCTCTTTTTTGGTCTTTTTTCAATAACGAAGGAAAGAAAGCAATATCAAAATAACACGAAGAGAGACTATATAATCCTATCAATCAGCACAAATAATTTGTTTTGTTCCTTTGTCTCTTACAAATAAAAAATTAGGGTAGGTGTTGGGGTAAGGAAAACGTTAGCAATTTACTCCCACTCATATTGGTTTGAAACACACACTTTAGACCAGTGACGTAAGTTCCATCTCAGATTGTAAATAGTATACCAACAACTAATTGCATAGCTTTTCAATGTTGGTCATTTCGGCTGTAATAGTTTTATTGACGACAACACGAAACGGCAATATGAGGACTTCCCGTACCACCGTCGTAAATTTTTGAGCCCTCAAGTCCTTCTTCTACTAGCCCTCTACTGGCTTCGATTTCCCCCTGTATAAGAAGTTGGTGGAGGTGATATTTAAGGGGGGGGGTCTGATAACCACATTTTAAGCATATTTTTGTGAATTTTTTTCAAATCTATGATTAAATTTATTCATTTTCAAACTAAATACATATATAAAGTATGTTTTGAAGAAGATACTGCTGTGGCAAATCTTCTCAGACTCTGAAATCAAAAATCCAAAAAGATTTTGTTAGTTTATGAGTTTGCCGAGGTAACGACGTTGAGATATTTTTTTTCATGTTTTTTTACTTGCCCGACCTTAATATATAAGGGGCAAGTATTGTAATCGCGAAAATTATCGATGTCGAGATTTTGAATGATGACCACGTTTCATGGTCCAGGGAATCCAAAAAACCTATTTTCGAAGTGCCGTCTGTATGTGTGTGTGTCTGTGTGTATACACGATAACTCAAAAACGGTTCAACTTAAAAAGTTCGTTCTGGTACTAAAAAATTCTCCTAATAAATGGGAAGAACCCTATTGTTTTTTATTAAAATCAGAAACCGAAAACGGAAGTTATTAAACTTTAAAATTTTAAAAAATTCGTATCTAGTAAACCAAGCCTTGGACAAAAAATTGTATACGACATAATTCGATGTAGTTTTGAACATTTAGGCAAGTCTAGCGGAGGTCTTTCTTCGCCACTGGTTTTATTTAACAATCACAAATATACTCATTTTTAGGTTTTTTTTAGGGGGAATTATTTTTTTTTGTCTTCTAAGTAACGCTAAAAATTGAAAAATCATTTTAAAAATAAAAACTCAACGTCATTACCTTGGCAAACTCATAAACTAACAAACTCTTTTTGGATTTTTGATTTCAGATGATCCAGTGACGAGTTATGCTGGTCACCGCAAAATCTAATTTTTTTCCCGGAGTCTGAGAAGATTTGCCACAGCTGGCTCATTTCGCCATATTTTGCCTTCAAAATTTTTTTGTATCTTCTTCAAAACGTACTTTATATATGTACTTAGTTTGAAAATGAATAAATTTAACCATAGATTTGAAAAAAATTCACAAATATATGCTTAAAATGTGGTTATCAGGCCCCCCCCCCTTAATTGAAGGGTTTCATGCAAAAAGTCCCTGAGTGTAATTTCACGATTTCAGACTATTAGTGCTATCTGTCGTAGAAAATTATAATCTATTATATACCTGTAGCGAGATATGTCTGGGAAGTCCTTTAGTAACTAAATTTAGTTTCTTAGGGACTTCCTCTAAGTAACCCCCCTTATTATAATTATAATACCTCTTGTTGTGCTGTTGCTACAGATTTCGCTTGAAAAGTTCCTGTTTTAAAAAGTGCATTAGTTTAAAAAATAACCTATCTAATAAAGTACAGTTTTGCATTTATTGAGTAAAGGAAGCCAAAAGCCGAAAAGCTAGGCAACCCTGACTATTATGTCAAACTTATTCAGGATACCCCACGCAAAGATCTTTTCGAAATAACGTTCTTGGAACATAGTCTACTTTCTAAAAGTAGCAGTTTTTCTGACGACTTTATGGAGCTTAAAGTACTAGACTTAAAAAACTCTATGAAGAGAGGATCAAACCGTCAATAACAGGTATATCCAAATGATGAACAGTTAAATTTTCAATAACCGAAAAACCTAAAATAAGGGATACCATGAAAGTGTACTATAACATATTTCTTTTGTATAAAACAGGCCAACAAAGATTTCGTGGTGAAATTTTACCTAACCCTACAAACAGAATGTTAAGTTTCTGGTCTCGTATATTGAAAATGTAGAAAATAGAGAATTCTATATAGTACTGATCGAAGAATCTGAAAACTTTAAAGAAAACGAAGATCAAGAGTCACATGCTGAAGAGTACGATTAAATTCCATTCTGCCCGGACACCTAAAAAAAACTGTAATTGTATTTTCATTTAAAATTTTCACTTGTTTTTATATATACTAATTATAGTATATATAAAAAATAATTAATTTATAATAATTTATAAGTCGTATGAATAAATATTATATTAGGTGTACTGGAAAGTTTTTTTCGTTTATTTGGTATTATTAAAATAGAAACAAATCGAAAGAAAAAATTGATGTGAAGTGTGAATTTTCACACATTTCAGGGTTTTGCAGGTATTTAGTAAGTGAATGATGATTATTTTGGATGCGAAAACAAATTTTATATTAAAATATTTTTTTGTTAATTTTAATTCGAACGCCTAAAGGATTCCACACACCAAGGCGGCCGCGGTGGCGATACGGCAGCGGCCTAACGCAACCTATACAATACAATGAGACCACGCACATACAAGCGTTCCGCTATCTGAGAACGCCACCGAATGCAGCGTTCAGTCTAGCGATCACCAAACACTGGCGGCCGAACTCGACAAGCTGCGTTAGGCCGCGCGATATTAATTGTTTATATACCACAGAGTGAATATATTTAAGAAAATAATGTCGAAAATAGATAATTTAACAGAAAAAATCATAGATCAGTAAAGGATTATTTAATTTTGTATGACTTAGAACATCCTGATTACAAGAATATTAGGAAAACAAATAAAGTGTGGAACGAAATAGGAAAAGTTTTGGAAATTTATAGTAAAGTCTGTTCCAAACGGTTAGGCGGAACTAGATTTTGCAATCTAGTTACTTTCATCGTTTAAATCATGCTTTTCAGCCGTTTTGTTTAAGCTTTGTAAATCATACTTGCAACAAACATTTTTTGGTTAAGGTTAATATAATTTTAAAATGTCATTTTCTTTATATTTTGATTTTTTGTGTCATTCTTAATACAAATTTCCCATTTATTTATTTTTTGTCATTAAAATATGTAAGAAAATTAATTTAAGTTTGACATATGTCATTCGTTTCCATGGTTTTATTGTTGGAATTTTAAATTTTGACATTCCAACGTGAAAAATTAAATAACCCAAGCAAGGTCCCTTTTCCAACCTAAAAGAACGAAATTCCCATTTAGTTCCGCCTAACCGTTTGAAACAGACTGTAAGTAGATTATTATTTTTCCTCTACATACAATTAATTATTCTATTGTATTCTCGCAATCAATATTATCATACAACTATATACCGTGATTCACTAACTGATCGCTACCGCTACCGCCTCTCCCACCGCGTTAGTGTGAGGAGACCTGATCGCTAGTCGTATCGCTACCGCGGCCGCTTTGGTTTGTGGAGACCTTAATACCATTATTTAGGTTTCTAAATATGTGCAGTATTTTTTTTTATATATCAAGGTTCATTAAGAATTTTAAAAATTGCGCCTATGGCTTCCATTGGTTGTTGTAAGTTCCGCCCCTCTGATTTCGTGTACATTGAAACAGAATTAAATTATAATTTAAACAATTTCCACTGGCTATTAAATTTACGCTTTTAAAAATTAAATGCAACATTTGCCAAAATATAACTAGAATTTTGAAAAAATAATTTAAACAATATAAAACTTAAAAAAAAAAAAAAAAATAATATAGTCTGTTCTCACAGGGTTCGATCCCTTTCGGATCGGGTTACTTGGTTTTGTTAGCGTCTAATACCACTAGACCGGCATACATGTTACAGTGTGGCGTGTTACAAAGCTATAACTTGTGTACATTATTAGCCAAAAATCACAAAAAATATGTTTTTTTCCAAAAACCTAATCTCATCAAAAATTCCTGTTGAACTATTCCGGTTTACGCCAATGTACCTTACTTAGAATTTTTTCAGATTTTTAGTTTAAACCATCTGGGCTATAGGGTGTGGGACAAAAAAAATTTTGCACAATTTTGGCAAAAATCGCTTCAAAATAATTTATTTTGCAAAAATAAAAATTTGATCGTTAATCCACGTACCAAGGGCTTTCATTTGATACCCTACTCAGAATTATAAAATAATATTTTTTTTTTCGATGAGCACATATTTGTTTATATTTTTAGGGGGATATGTTTTTTAGATGTTTTAGTATTTTTCCTATGTGCGGGTCAAAGAGTTGTATAAGCATGCCAAATTTCAACTCTCTGGGTTTAGCCGTTTGGCTACAATTTTTACCGAACAGACAGACAGACAGACGACAAAATGACGGTATAAGGGTTTTTTGGTCATATCTACAAAACCCTAAAAATGTACTTTATTGAGTAAAATAGTTACCATTGTGATCTATAACACTCTGCCATTTATCAGGTAGAGAAAATATTCCCGATTTATAAAATTCCTGATTTTTTGAAGGAAACAATTGTTCAAGGCTTATTTTAACATGGTGTCTAGTTTCTCTAATGGCGGGTTGCTAAAGTAAGAACTATCCATAACTCAAGTTAAAATCATTTATATTTGTATGTTGTAGCAAACAAAAACAAATGATTTTAACTTGAGTTAGAGAAAACTCTTACGTTAGCAACCCGCCATAAGTGTCTAGTTTCTTAAAAAGTGTTCCAGTGACCGAAATAAGTGATAGTCGGCGGGTGCAATGTAGAACCTTCCAATGAAGCTCGGAAATTTTTTCACGTGTATTTTTTTCATGAATGAGGTCAGGCATTGTCGCCTTGAAGAATAACTCCTCTTCTATTCATAATTTCTGGCCGGTTTCCGGTCAAGTTCTGATTTAGTCGATCTAATTGTTCACAGTAGAGATCCGAATTAACACTTTGCCCCGGTTTTAACATCTCATAATAAATTATTCCTTTAAAGGGCCTTCCAAATCGAAGATTATCATCCAAGCATAAATTTAAATTTTTTAAACCAGTGTTGACATGTGTGTACACTTATTTTATCACCATAAACAGTGCAAATGTTTTATGTAGCAACAGCAGCAGATTTTTTTTATGGTACTCATACAACATTAAACAGCATAAAAAATGTTTTAATGAAAATTCTTCCGCCATTTTAAAATGCAAGGGTTTAAAATGAAACGAAAACAATAATTAGGTACTCAAGATTACAGAGTTTAATCAAAACGCAAAAGACGTCTGTGATTAGTTCGCATACTGCACTAATAATAAAAACGAAAAGACTTTCTAGTACACCTAAGCATCATAATCTTTCCGTTTTCTTAAAAAGTCCCTAAGTCAAAATAATCGTTAATTTTTTAACTATTAATTTCAAAACCGTTTTATCTTCATTAAACTGAAGCAAACAGTTTACGTAAACACTAGTAAAAAATTGTATCATGTAGTCTATTAATAAAATTTTTAAACGAAAATGAAAATGAAATACTTGAATATCTCAAAACATGAAAAAAAAAACGACTTAGGGACTTTTTGTATGAAACCCTTCAATTGGTTCGTCATAATGTGTCTCACGTATTCTAGCTTGCTGGATTTTAGGAACTTTTATTTAGGTTTTTCAAATTGTTAATGTTAACATCAGTATTTCGTTAAGTTATTTGGGCCATTCTCAGAAGAATTTATTAATGCATTTAAACTCTCTTTTTGGGATCTAATGGGCTCGTTAAATATTTGTCATGTATATTTTATTTGGAACAGTGATGTTTATAAAGATTGTTACATGAAAAAATTGTGAAATTTTCTATGGTATTTCATAATTTGTTTATCTCTGTTACCATATTTATTCGCATTGTTTTCCTGCTACCATGGGGATTTTAATGTATTACTAAGAATAGTTTATTATATATTATATTTGCACACATTCACTAGAATTGAATTTCCTGAAAAAATACCAGATTTTTTTAATAATTGTCGAACTTCTTACATGATTTTTAGGATTTTGTAACTATGATCAAGATACCATAGATGGGCGTTTTTTGGGTTTTTTAGGGTTTTGTAGGTATGACCAAAAAACCCTTATACCGTCATTTTGTCGTCTGTCTGTCTGTCTGTCTGTCTATCTGTTCGGTAAAAATTGTAGCCAAACGGCTAAACCTAGAGAGTTGAATTTTGGCATGCTTATACAACTCTTTGACCCGCACATAGGAAAAATACTAAAACATCTAAAAAACATACCCCCCTAAAAATCAGTGGCGGCTGAGACAGGGAGGCGCTGGGACAGTGACCTCCTAAAAATTTTTAGTAAAAAAGCTAAATTTAATACTTTATTTATACTTCTTTAAAATTGCATTAAAGTAGCTAGATATATCTGCATATTTTTATTTTTATTATTTCTTATTCAAAGATTTTTCATATAAATGTTAGAATTAAAAAATTTAAATCAAGACAACAACGCTCTTCCGAGCGTTGTTGGACAAACCACGGAGTGTCCCAAGATACAGCGTTGCCACATGCAATATCTAATGTTCTTATCTACATATGAAGCAAAAATTTACTAGGAACGGCAACAGCGGCGAAGGTTAGTGTTGTATGTATTAGTGAATTACGGCCGGTGTCCCGTAGCTTAGTTCGGTCGTTGTGATTTGTGACAAGTACTTAAACGTGAAAATGAATCGAATGAACGTTAGTTTTATTAAAATATACTGTATATTTTAATAAAACTAACGTGTTTAACTATTAAACAAAATTATTAATAAAAAATCAGCTGTGGCCACCACAGGACGGACCGCCATTATAAAGTACTTGTATAAAATATATTCTAGCAGCAGAGTAGAAATATCTTGGCCTAATATTTTCTAACAGAGATATTATTTATCATGACCATGGAAACGTTACATATAAGTATGAAAACTTGAGACTTTTACAAAAGAGAGAAATTTTACAAAAATTTACGACAAATTTTTCGAAATTTTTCGTTTCATTAAAATTCATCTCAAATAAAAGTTATTAGTTATTGCATTTATAGCAACTTTTGTTAAATAATTTTTTTCGAAATATTTTTCTGTTGCTAAATATTCGCAAAAATCTTAAAATCGACACGATTAAACTCTCATTTTTAGTCAACCGATTTTTACCAAAAGTTGATCAACTCGTGCCATTGATGGCAGAAGTTTAAATATGAATTTTCATAAAAATCCTTTTAGCCGAATTTGCTCTACACGTGTACACAGACAGACAGGCGGACGGACGGACAAACGGACGGACAGATGGACAGACGGACAGACAGACAGGCCGACAGACATCATGCTAAAAATAGTCAAAACGTTATGTAGGGACCTCAATTCGTGGAGATCCATCGAAATCTCGAAATCGGTATGATCAAAATACCTCACTTATATATGTTGGCGGTCGGTAAAAATATGGGTTCTCATCGTCCAAAATTGAATATTTCCCAACAGGATAAAAATGGAAATAGAACATTTAATAGAAAGTTTAGTGAAAAACAGTATTTAAATACAAGTTGGTTGTGTGGATGTGATAAATAAAATGTTTTTTTTTGTTTCCTGTGTTTGATTTGCTCATCAGACGCATATGAAATAAAGACAGTAAATAGTGTTAAAGATATTAAACATTTCAAAGATAAAGTTCTTAAACATAATGTGTCTCATAAACATATGCATTATTCGGTCAAATTTGCCATGCTGGGATCGGTAAATATACGATTTCAACTTGATACTGCGTATAAACGTTCAATTAAAGAACATAACGAAAAGGTTAAATCTAATATTTAAATACATGTGAATATGTGTAGGTATCTGCTTAATTAATAACCAAATATGTTATGTTTCTGATTACAAAGCATTGTCTTAATAATATTGCAATTTTAATAATAATAATAATAATAATAGAAGTAATAACAACAAAAATGATAATAATAATATTGACCATAAATCTTAATAAAAGTGCCAGATTTGTCAGTTTTTCTAGTTGCAGAACATATTTTCAGGTATTTTTTATTTATTTACTTTTTTCTCGTATAACTATATTTTAATAGATATATATGGGAAAAAAAGTGTCCTCCCAAATAATGTACTCACCAGCCGCTACTGCTAAAAATATAAACAAATATGTGCTCATCGAAAACAAAAATATGTTTTTTAAATTCTGAGTAGGGTATCAAATGAAAGCCCTTAGTACGTGGATTAACGATCAAATTTTAATTTTTGCAAAATAAATTATTTTGATGCGATTTTTGCCAAAATTGTGCAAAAAAAAATTTTTCCCACACCCTGTAGCCCAGATGGTTTAAACTAAAAATCTAAAAAAATTCTAAGTAATGTATATTGGTGTGAACCGAAATAGTACAACAGGAATTTTTGATCAGATTATGTTTTCGGAAAATAACGCATTTTTTGTGGTTTTTGGTTCACAAAGTACAAAAGTTATACCAATGTAAGACACTCAAGTGGGAAACAGAATGCACCGAGTTCTACGACGCGTTAACGGCGTACGTACGGCACCATCTGTCAGAAGAAAGTTAAAACCAAGCTGTCGTACGCAAGTGCACAGAATGGACAACGTTCTACGCCGTTGATACTGAATGTTCGTCAACTTCCAACTTTTGACGCTGTTGAACGTTGACGCAGAACACCTAACCTCAGTTTTTACTGAATAATAAAGTGTTTGTATGTATAAATAACTTGCATACAACATAAATAACATCATTCACAAGTCTTCATCATCCATTATACTTTTAATAAAAGAAAGCGCACGTATAAATACATATATAGGTTGTCAAGTGACACTTGACGGCGTTAAAAATTATTGCATTGTGTTCAGGCGAAATTTCTCAACGGCGCTACGCAACGCTGTCGCAAATGACGCCGCGCTGACGCTGTAGCGCGCTGTGCATTCTGTTCCAGGCTTCACACGCAAGGCGTGCGATAGCGTAATGGATTAGAGCACTGGTGTCGTAAGCTAAAATGCTCTGAAAAACGAAGGGTTTCGAGTTAGAGTACGGAGTGAATTTTATTTTTTCTGTTTTTTTTTTTTGAATTTTATTATGTTAAAATTCTAGTTATATTTTGACAAATGTTGTATTTAATTTTTAAAAGCGTGAATTTAATAACCAGTCTTATTATATGATTAACAGACGATAAATTATTTTAAAAATATCGTTCATTTTGCCGTGATTACTGCAAAGTAAAATTTGTCCTACACACTCAGCATACCGCCTTCACTTATTATATACCTGCGAAACCCTGAAATGTGTGAATATTCACACTTCACATCAATTTTTTATTTACTTTAAATGTAAACATCGCGTAGATAATGAGTTCTATGTAGTCTATGTCTAAGACAAAAAGAGTAGTTCAAAAAATGTTCTTGTTATTTGTATTTGATATTGATTTGTTGTCTGAAAACGTCAGTATTTGAAATACTTAAGAATTATTTCCAATATTTCCTAGTGTTTCAAATATTTCCTTAGTATTTAAAATATTTCCTAATATTTGAAATATTTCCCTAACATTTCAAATATTTCCCTAGTACTT
This sequence comes from Liopterus haemorrhoidalis, assembly GCA_963971575.1. NCBI lineage: Eukaryota > Metazoa > Arthropoda > Insecta > Coleoptera > Dytiscidae > Liopterus > Liopterus haemorrhoidalis. Next base: position 33,243,332 of record OZ020611.1, on the reverse strand, counting down.
ACCCAGCAAACATTTTTATACGGGCCAGTACTGGTAAAGCACATACTCCCCGGTATTGAAAGTAATGGGCCAGTACCCCGGTGTCCCCGTGGCCGTTACTGGCCCATTGATGTACCAGTTGCCGGCCCAGCAACGGTAAAGTGCAAAATAATCGCATTAGTTGCAAGATTTATTTCTGCTGGTTTTAAGTAAAAAGTATGAGTGAAGAAGAGTGCTTATAAAATGCTGGTAAAGTACTTCGTATAGGCGGAATGCGAAATACAAATGTGAAGTACATTATTAATACTGGCGTTGCACTTACTTTTGGTGCCAATAATTTACCAGCATAAAAGCAGTTTGCCGGCATTCGGCCGTTAGTTGAATGTTTGCTGGGTACATATTTCAAATATTACCTAATATGTCAAATATTTCCTAATATTTCAAATAAATTCCTAATACAGAGTGGGCCAACTTGACTGTTTTTAAAAATTTATAAGTTTGGTGGGGTTTATTTTTATTTAGTTATTTTATGTTATTTTTTTGCAGATAATAAAGAATTTATGAAAATTTATAATGGCTACATACCCAGTGCAAAAGCGCGTTAAAATTATTGAATATTATAATGTATCAATTTATATTAAAAAAAATAAATGCAGAGTTTGTTTGGCCTCCCCGTTCCCCAGATTTGACGGCACCTGATTTTTTTTGTGGGGCTACTTAAAAGGTCGAATTTACATGAACAAACCAGCAACAATTCAGGAGCTTAAACATTTTTTTTACAAGTCACGTTGCGTAATGTAATTCAAAATGCTTTAAAAAGAGCAATTATTTGTCAACAAGAAAATGGAGGTCATTTAAATGGTGTTATTTTCCACACATAAATTATAAAAAAAGTTAACAAAGTACACTCTTATGTAATAATAAAAAAATTTAATAAATATTAAAATTACAAAAGTTAAATGCATTTTACATCAGTCAGTCCAAGTTGGCCCACTCTGTATTTCAAATCTTCTCTAGTATTTTAAGTCTCCCCTAATATTTTAAATCTCCCCTAGTACTTCAAATATTTTCGTACTATTTTAAATATTTCAAATATTTTTGTCACATTTTGGACTACCATGGCAAGGTAATTTAGAAATCTAATTTTCACGAGTGATATAAAATAATATTTTCCATGACTATATAGATAAACGTTCATTAAAGGCGTGTCAGTAAATGTAGCACGTTCCCCACTTCTTTTTATTACACACCGCTGACCTGTTACGTAATGAGCTCATTACGTAACAAGTTGAACTCATTACCTAACAGGTTCAAGCAGAAATGAGCGACTGTTGCTAGGCAACGTAATAAATAGGTTGAAAGCATGTGTCAAATTATTGAAACCGAAATAAAATTAAATAATATAGTTAAGTCGAATTTTGGAAATATATTTTTTGGATAAAGTTGGTCTTGGTCAGTCAGTTGATTACCTGACGCAAGTATTGTTATTTTAAATTTACATTCCGTATGACACGTACATGACCGTTTCTAAGCAACGAAATAAATAGGTTGAAAGCAACTGTCAAATTATTGTTAGTTTTTAAAGGGGACTGAATAAAAATTAAATAAGTAATAAAGTTATAATTGTGGAAAAAGCATAGTATGAAATTTGCATGGAATAGTCATTTCTCACTAGTATGAATTGCGCTACTTGCCTGCGACTCGTGGCGTTATTTTCATACTCGTGTGAAATGACTGTCATTCCATGCTCGTTGCATAATATACTATTTAATGACTGTCACTGAAAACTGTCACCTAGAAAATGATGGACGCAAAGAAATTTATTTCATCCACGTGAAAACTTGGAACTGACTGTTTGTATATTTTTATATTTTACGTATTTTATTTATTTTTTTAAAACTAATTTACAGTCATTATAATCCTTAATGTATTTATTTCTGTTGTATGTTATGTATGTTAAAATATTTCTTTCTTTTTTTCGATATTTCAAATATTTAATCCAGCATTTTTCAGTATTTGAAATACTTCTAGAATTTGAAGAAAAAAGAATCTGATCAAAAATTGCCATTGAACTATTTCAATTCACATCAATGTACATTATTAGGAACATTTTCAGATGTTAAGATCAACCTCTCTGGGAAATAGATCAAACCCGTGAATAAATCCCCCCCCCCCGCTCCCAAGGGTGCGCGCCTATTGGGCTCAACAGCGCTATGAAGTGACGCCAAGCGGACTAAAACTGAACTAGGCGAAACGAGTAATAGTCAGTGTTGTAATGTATCTAGGTATTTGTATCTAGATACAGTAACTAGATACTGTGCAAGTATCTCGTGACTGTATCTAGGTACATTTTAAAATATGTATCTGTATCTGTATCTAGATATTTAAATCAGTATCTAAGTATCTGTATTTCAGGTAATTTTTTCAGATACTTTCCTATTTTGTCCTTTTCAAGGTCTTTTTACAAAATATGTCTTTACGATTTTTCAAGTTGGTAATACATTTAGCATCATTCAGATATTTGAATTTTAAGTTTAAATTAACCAATCAGCGACCAGTAAACTCTTTCTTGCTTGGTGGGAGTAAAAACATGCTTCACTCTGAATCTAAACATGAGTGTGATATGACGTAGTTTTGCAATACATAAATAAAAGGATGTTTTCCAAAATTTAATTAATTATATATAGAACTTGTATTTTATCAAATTCTCAAACTTATAATTTATTTATTTATTTAATTTATTTTTATCTATAAAATTTTAATAAAGTGTAATTGTATTTCCAGCTCTGAATAATTTAAAAAAATAATAATTAAAAAAAATTAAATAATTTTATTAACAACGGTTAAGTAAAACAACCATTAAGTAATTATCTAATCTAAGAATAAGAATTAATTTTATAAATGTGAATTAAATAAAGAAAAATATAATAAATAAAATTGTTGTTTTATTTTTGTCATCCTAAATACTCATTTAATAATCAGTAATTTATTAGCGAACAAAAAATGTTCGAGATATCTGCTGAAATTGGAATAAAAAAGGGATTTTTTTAAAGATTACATATGGTCTATTTCAAAGTAGAACAAAGTAGATAGCGCTGCGAACCGAGTACGATTTACACTGATCAAATACAGTATAGCGGGAAATTTAAAATAAGTTACAACTAGGGCATGGGCGTAGCAACAGGGTTAGCAAGTGATTTTTTTTTTAAATATAAAAAAGGTTAATAAGATATTGAAATAAACAAGGCAGATAATACACTTACGTTATTTATGCGACATACATTCAGTTTAATGGGAAATTTGAAAAAAATATTAATTTTAAAAATTATATACTTTATATAAAAAGAGAGATTTGGCTAAAAGAGTTTAAACAAAGCAATAAAACAAACAATATATCTTCAGAGCTAAAGTTTCTTATTTAAATAATTATTGTAAATAAAAATTAAAAGTACAAGGTGTCTCAAAAGAAATTTTATATTTAGTGGATCGATTAAAAAAAAAGTAAGCCGTATATAGAAAAAATGTTTATTAATTATTAAAATACACTTTTTGGGGATTTATTTCTTAAAAATAATATCGTCTAAATGTAGACCCTCGCGTTCTCGGCACTCATTTAATCGAACAGTAAAATTACTTATAACGTCTCGGCAGGTGGACTCAGGGATGGCTGCCATTTCGTGACGGATATTTTCTTTCAAATGCGCCAGTGAAGTCGGTTTATTGGCGTAAACTTTAGATTTAAGATAACCCCATAGGAAAAAGTCCATAGGGGTTAAATCTGGACTGCGTGGAGGCCAATTTATGTCACCTCTCCGGGAGATCAATTTGCCTGAGGAAATCACCTGATTTACGAAATTAAGCCTCTGACTGGCATCTTGGGGCTTTAATTCTTGCACCAATTGAATTTTGTAGGGCTGCAGCTTTAGGTCTTTGTGCATAATGCGATGTAATGATGATCTATGCACATTTAAAGCACTTGCGCGCTTCCGAATTGATAGGTTCGGGTCGTCACGAACAGACTGATTAACATTCTCCACGTTTTCTATCGTTCTTGATGACCTAGGTCGCCCGGATTTTGATTTATCCAGCGTTGTACCAGTCTCTTCAAACTTTTTAACCCAATGTCGAATGAGAGGAATGCTTGGCGCATCATTTAAGTGGCGAAAACCTCGAATACTGCAGAATTTTCTACGCGCTACAGTCGCCGAATCACCGTTTTTATAAAACTCTCGCACGCATAACGCGCGGTCTGCTCCCGAGAAACGCTCCATAGCGACTGAATTCCCAAGAGCCAGGCTACTGATTGACATAACCCCCGCGCCCCTCGGATACGTTGCGTTCACGCAGTAAGCTAAATAAATATAAAATTTCTTTTGAGACACCTTGTATATGTATATATGAAGTTCTAAAAATTATATCAATAACTTCTTCTTTGGGCACAATCAGCTGGGCTGTCTTTTGGCCTCACATTAGTCCTCTCTCTTGATCTGTTAAATGTCAAGTGTCAAAAAATATTTATATGTCAGATAACCTAAAAAATATATAACTGCGTAAAAACAAATTACATGGAGAATTTTCTCCATAAAATCTACGCCAAGAATATAAATGAAAGTCTAACTATGTAAATAATAACAAAATATATGAGAAAAATTAAATAATATAAATAATATATATTTCCAATGTACGACACTGAACATCTGTCAACTTGAACTAAAAACAATATTTTTACAGTGTAATAGGGATGACGATTTAAACCAATCCGAAGCAAGGACAAACTGCTCCTATCTTCTTACACACATTTTTCTACTTTGAAATAGACCATAGGTACATATATAGTTAGTTAATATTTCTGACACACAGCTTCAAAGGCTATTTGTGTTTATTTTAAGAGTAATAATAGTGCATAACTTATTTTTTATTGTGAACAAATATATTCCTCTAGTTATATCTTTTTTTTTGTGGTGTTTTCATTTTTCCGAAAGTATCTTAACAATATCTTGAAGTATCTAGATACATTGTAAAAAAATGTATCTGTATCTAGATACTTTTTAAAATTTGTATCTGTATCTGCATCTAGATACATTTTTCCTCAAGTATCTGTATCTGTATCTAGATATATTTTCAAATGTATCTATTACAACACTGGTAATAGTTTATTGTTTACATGTGTTTTCTCGTGTAGTTAGTATTGCTTTTAAAAGTTAGTGTTATAGTTTGTTTGTTATATTAACTTTTGATAGCAATTATTATTCTTTTTTATATTACTTTATGTTATAATGAGTTATTATAACACAGATTGGTGTGTGTTTGGCTGTCACTCTAGAAAAGGAAGTAACAAAAATATTTACTTCCACTATTTTCCAAATGAAAAACAATTTGTGAACTGTTAATAAATTTGGTGTTGTGGAAGAGATAATAACAAACTAGTATTTATTAAACAAATTAAATAAAAAACAAACACTAAATTATAAAAATCCTTCTCGAACATAATTAAATATCTACCCGTGTAATTTTAATGCAGAATTAGGGCAAGCGGTCTCATATTCTGTATGCAGCTTTTCTAATACATTTTCACTGAACCTTCAGTGCCTGCTTTTGTTTTTAATCAATTTATTTAGGCAAGGAGTTTCTAACAGAGGTTGCGGTTCATACCGTTGTAAGACAGGTTTTTTAAAAGTAGATCACAGGCATTTTAAATCTGTGCTGGTTAATATTTCCATACTCAATATATTGTTTCTGGAACAAAAAGAAAAACCAACAGAAACCACACAAAAAAAAAAAAGAAAAATCAAATATTACAATCAATCAATGCCCTGATCTTGGCTTATTTCATTTTGGTTTGTTAACCACCTGGCACAAAATAATAGGATAGCTGAAATGTGTTTGCATGTAGTTTCTGCTTTACATGTGCAGGACATATTTAAAACTTCAACATCATTACTAAATTTTAATATCCCAGTGACTTCCTGAGGTGGTGTTCTCAAACTGCTTGTTTGTAAACATAACCCACATATGTCGACATGCTCATCATTTTTGTCCAAAATTCCGCACAACATAAGATTTCCGGCGTTTAACAACTCTTCTCCTTCAACTACACACCTAGAAGAAGGTGTTGTACTTAAAAAATTAAAATAATTTAATAGAGATAGCTGTTTATTATCCATTGCAAATCGATGATTTAACATGTAAACAAATATGGACAACTTTCACATTACTCGTTTCAATCAGTTGTTCACAGCGCTTGTAGCGCCGCCATCGGACATTGTTGTACCCAATATGATAGCATCATCAATATAATTTATATATAGTATCACGAAGCAAACAAGAGCCCCGGAAAACATGTGAACTAATTTGAAAATTTTTAGGTGAGTTTCCATCTCACCAATTAGGAATCACCTTAAGGAATGTGTATAGTCTGACGCAGAACTGATAAATACTGATTTTACGCTTTATTTGTATAATTTGTGCTTTAGTATTTGTGTTTGATATAATTCAAGTTAATTTGAATTTATAACTCAAAATTGATTTGTATTTATAACTACTAGTGCAGCCGTTGCTAAACTGTGTTGGCAAACACATCATTACCTTAATGTGGAACTTGCTCGACACCTCAGACTTCTTTCTTTAGCCATACATCTTACTTCATCCAATTCAAATTGAATCAACTCTTCGCCCATTATTAAAAACTGGACAAATAATGAGTATTATTCTGAATTATTTATTCATTAACTTTTTAAGATGAAAAAACGATTCATTTTCACTCAGTGCATTACATTTATAATGTTAAAACTAAAAATGATTTAAGACGTTAAATTTAAAATATATTTATTAAAATAATTTTTTCAATTTCTTTATAATATAAAAATACGCACACGGAAAAAAGCGCACATGAAAAAATACACACACGCAAAAAAACCCACACGGAAAAATACACACACGGAAAAAAGCGTACTTACACTATATCTCAAATCAGTTTGAATTAAATCGTGAAAAAATACACAGTAAAATTTAATTGCTTGCCCGCTTTAATATATTCCGTTCACATTTGTAAGGTCAAACCAGATCTGGTTATTTTGGTTACTTTTATAGTGTAGTACCGACTTTTAAATGCAAATTTGTCATTTCAAAATATTCCTTACGCTGTAAAACCTACTTCAGATTTGTTGGTTATGATCATTGTAACTATATAACATTTTAAGAAATCAAGTTTTTTTACCATGTTTTAAAACAACATGACATACAATTTCAAAGGTGCAAACAATTGAATTTATCAATTTGTAATTTTTACCAAAATATTTAAAATATTTCGAACCAATTTTAAATTTACTCAAATAAGTTGTCACCTAGTAGCGCATAATTATTTTTCAGCTACTAATAATTTTAATTTATATTTTTGTGTATTTTGTATCAATTAACAACTATTATTATCATGCGTTACACACACACACACACACACGCACGCACGCACGCACGCACTCACGCACGCACGCACGCATGCACGCACGCACGCACGCACACACACACACACACACACACACACACACACACACACACACACACACACACACACACACAGTTTTACAAAAAAAAATCAAAATTTTTCGTTTTATCAAAAAACGTATCAAATAAAAGTTATTAGCAATTGCATAATAAATAATAACTTTTGTTCAATAAATTTTTTCGAAATATTTTTCTGTTGCTAAATATTCGCAAAAATCTTAAAATCGACACGAGTAAACTCCCATTTCTAGTCAACCGATCTTCATAAAAAACAATAGGGTTCTTCCCAATTATTAGGAGAATTTTTTAGTACCAGAACGAACTCTTTAAGTTAAACCGTTTTTGAGTTATCGTGTATATACACACACACACACGCACGCACGCACGCACACACACATACTGACGGCACTTCGAAAATAGGTTTTTTGGATTCCTTGGACCATGAAACGTGGTCATCAGTCAAAATCTCGACATCGAAAATTTTCGCGATTACAATACTTGCCCCTTATATATTAAAGTCGGGCAAGTAAATATAGAAGTACTGTAATTTCTAATTGAAGTTAGTTATACTTGTAATAGATGGAGCTATTTAATTTTTTTTATAAGATTATATTAAATTTTGCTTGAATTATCTATATCAGTTTTAGCATTAATATTACGATTGTCTTTTTTAATATAAATCATTTCTAATAACAATCTTTTAGTTCGATTTTGTTCAACATTCAGTATTATTGTATTAGGAAAGTCAAATTGATGTTTTAGATGGTTGGCATGTTCTACAATAGAGTTATTACTTTTGTTATTGTCAATTTAATTTTTACTAATGTTATTCTCATGTTCTTTTCATCTTGTTTTTAAATACCGTTTATTTTGACCAACATATTTGGCTTCACAATTTTTACAGGGTATGCAGTACCTATATAATATTAGATTTTAGTTCTTTCTTGTCTCTGTCTTTTAATGTACTGTGTATTATTGATAGTTTTAAATTTTTTTGTAGCTATATTAATATTTTCATTAGTTAATATTTTTTTTAACTGTTCAGATAAGTTGGGTATGTGAAGGTATGTGAAAGCACTTCGTTGTAATAAATATTGGTAAAAATGTATCGCTGGTTATTTTAATAAATGTTCTTGCGCATTTATAGAGGAACATTTTTATTAGCATATAGAATAAAAAACATAAAATTAATAAAAATAGTAGTAAAAAGAATAAAAAAAGTTACAAATTATAATACGTTAAACTCATACAAACATTTCTTGGTCAAATATTGGTCAAAATAGATCTTATTATAATATGTTTTCTGTAAATAATTTACAGTTGAATAAAAATAATAAAATTTTTACTAATTATTGTTTAGTTATGTCAATAACAAGAAATACAAAAAGTCTTGACCATGTAGGATTTTTATTAAATGAGTTATTTGAATAAAAGCGAAAAGTTGGGGGATGTAAAGTTAATGTCCAAATTGTTTCGCGGACCCCCAGGGGTCCGCGGACCACAGTTTAAGAAACGCTGCAATAAAGCATAAGTCAGAGCGATACAGCGCACAGTCTATAACTCGTTAATTTAAAGAGGTCTGAATGCGGCTTTATAAACTCTGTGGAAAATCCGCAACTCCTTTACAAACTAACTGTATAAATTTTATCACCTTTGTTATTCTTATCTGCTAAACATTTTACACAATTTCCTCATGATAATGGTAAACAATTATTGATATATTTTTTTAGATTCTTATATAGTCTGATATAGTCTAGTTGAAGATCAGTATTGAACTGATAGAGCAGTATTTTAATTAACACATAGCGGTAGTGCGTTATTTGGAAATAGTGATTTGTTATAAACATTTTTCACCATGCGGATACGTCGTCAATCAGAAGACTCTGTAAGTTAGCCTGTTTTTAATTTTGACCTGAGGCTAGGGTGACTAATTGTTGATCAGCCAATTTTGGGTTATCGACCTCAGGACCATACCTGGCGGGGGTGCAAAGCAGAGCCGGCGCTAGCTCTTTTGGCTTCCGGGGCAAACCCGTCAAACTGCGCCCTTTTTTTGAATATGCACTGGCGTACCGAAGAGGGGATTTTAGGTGCTCGCAATCTTATTTCAAACATATTCTTTTGATTTAGATGGTTGCAATTTAACTATTTAATCATTTTAACCGTATAATAGTTATGGCTAAGTAAATTTGTTAATACAGGGTACATTCGATTTGACGCTCCGAGCGTTCCGAGCACGCTCTGTACACTCAAACGTGTTCGATTTGACGCTCGGAGTACACTCAATTGCATTCGTTTTGCGATCGAGCGAGCATTTAGAGTGCGCTCTATGTGTTCGGGGTTTTAAGACCGAGCATATGGAGTATGACATAAAAAAGTGGGGGAAGTTTAAAATTAAATTATAAATAAAATAAAAATAATAGCCTTAGACAAATAATATTGTTATTTGTCTATGACTACAGAGTACGGTTATTTTATGTATTTGTGACGTTCTGTAAACAGTAAAAAAATTATTAAAATACACCGTACATAAAATTAAAATGGAAAAAATTCATTAAATTAATTCATTAATTATTATTTAATTTTTAATTAATTTTATTTCTTCATTATTGAAAAAAAATCAAGGAAAAACCGAGGTACATATATAATTTTGATTCATGACTGACGTGAATTAATCTGACAGTAAAAACGCCGCCTAAAATTGTAGGGTTAGATTTTATAAACAATACGTCACAAGAACGCTCGCTCCGTTAGTTCTCTATTCATGACGTCACCATAAACTGTTCGCTCAGCGCTCGCTCTACTCTGTACAACTCGAATGCACCCACAGTGGTACAGTGGCGCAGCCAAGGGGGGGGGGGACGGGCCTGGGCCCCTCCCAGGACCAGCAGATTACACGGCGCTGCTCGGAGAGTTGAAGATAAAATTTGTTAACCACAACAGTAGTTAATTTTTAAATTACATCATTGTAAACAATATTGGCATTTTTTTTTGTCGTTTAAATAAACATTTTTTTTAAGATTGCCTACTCTTGATAGTGGCCGTTATTGTTCAAGTGAAAATATATCACTTTCCAAATATGCTCCAACGAATTATATGAAGGGTAGCGTTGATCCTTTTCCCCCCTGACACATCGACTAAAACATTCGCCCAGTCAAATGATAAAACTGTTTTAAACAACTAATTACTCGATTCAGATAAGATAAAGTGGAAATCTGACTTCGGTATAACCTTCACACGAGTCTGTTCGTTCAGTACAAATTGTGGCCAAGCGGCTGATTTAGAGAACTGAACATAAGTAAGAAAAATATTGAGACTTCAAAAATATATCCCGCGAAAAATATAAATAAATATGTATTTATCGAAGAAAAAATCAAGTGAAAGTTTTTGATACATGGATTAACAATTACATTTTTTATCAACAAATAATGGAATTATTATTTGATATAAACATCAATATCCAACAGCAGGGGTGTCAAACTGATCTGGGTCGCAGTCTATTTTACATACAAAATAATAAGCAGTGACAGAACTTTAAATATCCCGAAGGGTTTCTTGACATTTTTTTATAAACAGAAAAAGGGGAGAGAGTATATTTCACATTTTTAAAGATATTTTTCCGGTAAATACACTCAAGTGATTTTGATTACCGCTTCAGGGGCCACAAAAAATAAGGTTGAGGGCCGCATGCGGCCCGCGTGCCCTCGGAATTTGATTCGGCCTTCCCCAAGACAAAATCCTGGCTGCGCCACTGCAGTGGTACCTCGACTTCTCTCCCTCAAATCTCTCGATATACGAACATTTCGAGATACAAACTATTTTCATATCCTATTTTGACCTCTAGATACGAACCGTGATATTTTTCTTTTAAAATGAATTAAAACCTGTTTACATTATTTTTTTAAACTTTTTTCTCTAGTACTAGAAAGAGGTTACTAACAGGCTACTACTACAGGCAAAAAATCGGGAACACCTGAGCCACAAAACCAGACAGAAGAAAATTTTCCTTTTTTACCGACCGCCAACATATATAAGGGAGGTATTGTGATCATACCGATTTTGACATTTCGAGATTTTGATGGATCTCCGCGAATTGACTATTTGATTGTTTTGACTATTTTTAGCATGATGTCTATCGGTCTGTCTGTCCGTCTGTCCGTCCGTCCGTCTGTCTGTCTGTGTACACGTGCAGAGCAAATTCGGCTAAAAGAATTTTTATGAAAGTGCATATTTAAGCTTTTGACATCAATGGCGCGAGTTGATCAACTTTTGGTAAAAATCGGTTGACTAGAAATGGGAGTTTCCTCGTGTCGATTTTAAGATTTTTGCGAATATTTAGCAACAGAAAAATATTGCGAAAAAAATTATTTAACAAAAGTTGCTATAAATGCAATAACTAATAACTTTTATTTGAGACATTTTATGATAAGACGAAAAAGTGTTGAAAATGTTTTCAAAAAAAAGCAGAACAAATGGTAGTCAGATGATGCGATGTCTGGACCATATGCTCCGACTACTATTTCTTCCGCTCTCTACAAAATTGCCTTAACGGAAAAAATGTCGTATCTTTGGACGATATCAAAATTCAACTCTACAGATTTTTCGAGAGCAAGACGGAACCTTCTGTAGAGATGGCATTATAAAATTGCCTGAGCGTTTGTCCAAAGTGACAGAAAATAATGGACAGTACATTTGATAATAAAAGTTTTTTTTAGAATGTATATTTTATTAAATAAAAGGTAAAACCAGTGGCGAAGGGAATCCTCCGCTAGACTTGCCCTCCCATAAAAAAAAAATTTTTTTTAAATATTTAGATAAATCTTCAAAAATACATCAAATTATGTTCTATACAAATTTTTGTCCAAGGCTTGGTTTACTAGTTAAGAATTAATTATCATAACCATGGAAACGTTACATATAAGTATGAAAAAATTGAGACTTGGAAAAATTTTAAATAATTTAACAAAAATATTTCAAAATTTTTCTTTTTATCAAAAAACGTCTCAAATAAAAGTTATTAGTTATTGCATTTTTAGTAATTTTTGTTCAATAATTTTTTTCGATATATTGTTCTGTTGCTAAATATTCGCAAAAATCTTAAAATCGACACGAGTAAACTCCCATTTCTAGTCAACCGATCTTCATAAAAAACAATAGGGTTCTTCCCATTTAATAGGAGAATTTTTTAGTACCAGAACGAATTCTCTAAGTTGAACCGTTCTTGAGTTATCGTGTATACACACAGACACACAGACACACACACAGACACACATACACACAGACACACACACATACGGACGGCACTTCGAAAATAGGTTTTTTGGATTCCCTGGACCATGAAACGTGGTCATCAGTCAAAATCTCGACATCGAAAATTTTCGCGATTACAATCCTTGCCCCTTATATATTAAGGTCGGGCAAGTAAAAAACGAACGAACTTATGTAACAACCCAATAATATCTTAGTAATAAAAAATCACTGAAAAATGAACAAAAATCACAGAAAATGAACAAAATATCATAAAAAAAATTGATGTGAAGTGTGAATTTTCACACATTGCAGGGTTTCGCAGGTATATAATAAGTGAAGGCGGCATGCTGAGTGTGTAGCACAAATTTTGCTTTGTAGTAACCATGGCAAAATGAACGATCTTTTGAAAATAATTTATCGTCTGTTAATCTAAGAGCTTCAAAAATAAATTTTATGTTAAAATATTTTTTTGTTAATTTTCGAATACCTAATACCATTATTTAGGTTTCTAAATATGTGCAGTATTTTGTTTTTAATATATAACAAGGTTCATTAAATTTTTGAAAATTGCGCCTATGGCTTCCATTCGTTGTTTTAAATCATACGGTCCGGCCCCTCTGGTTTCGTATACATGACACATAGAATGAAAATATAATTCCAACAATTTCAATTGGTTATTAAATTTACGCTCTTAAAAATTAAAGGCAACATTGCCAAAATATAACTAGAATTTTGACAAATTAATTTAAACAAAATAAAATCGGAAAAAAAAAACAAATAAAATTGACTCCTCTGCCAGGGAGCGAACCCTAGAAATCTGTATAGCTAGCGAGCAACGTAACCATTAGACCACGATACGCTTTACAATATAACGTGTTATCAAACTACAACTTTTGTGCATCACCAATAAAAAAAAAAAAAAACAAAAAATGAATTATTTTCCGAAAACATCTGTTGAATAATAAAAAATTCCTGTTGTACTATTCCGGTTCACACCAATGTACATTACTTAGAATTTTTTCAGATTTTTAGTTTAAACCATCTGGGTTACAGGGTATGGGACAAATATTTTTTTGCACAGTTTTGGCAAAAATTGTGTCAAAATAATTTATTTTGCAAAAATAAAATTTCGATTGTTAATCCACGTACTAAGGGCTTTCATTTGATACCCTACCCAGAATTAAAAAAAATGTATTTTTATTTCGATGGGCACATATTTGTTTATATTTTTAGGGGGATATGTTTTTCAGATGTTTTAGTATTTTTCCTATGTGCGGGCCAAAGAGTTGTGTAAGCATGCCAAATTTCAACTCTCTAGGTTTAGCCGTTTGGCTAGACAGACGACAAAATTACGGTATAAGGGTTTTTTGGTCATACCTACAAAACCCTAAAAATCTCAAAAGTAATCATTTATAAGCCTTTCGCGGACCACTAAAATTTGCTAAGAACCACCTGTTGAGAAACACTGGTCTATTCTACCCAGAGCAACAAAAAACTGACTACAGCTCTGTAAGTTTTATTTATAATTTATAAATAAAAAAAAAACTTTCCTCAATTTCAAAGCACTCAAAAGTTAATGGCTGTCAAAATATAGGTTTTTAATTTCATAGTTATAATATAGAAGCGGAGTATACATTGATCCAATGATAAATATTAAATATTGTACATTTTCCTCATTGGCATGTTGCGTCCTTGACGGCACAGTTGTGAGCGCGTGGAAGTATATTTTTAGTTGACAGAACGTTCCCACTCCTTTTTTTCCTCGTATAGTGAAATATAAAAGATACACCTTTTATAATTTTCTCACTACGTTGCTAACATCGTGATGTGTTCTGTGAGACTTAACAAGTTTTGTTTGATTGACTTTACCGAGTTTAGTGACAAACATTTTAAGGTCATTATCTTTGAATAATGAGGTTACCGGACTGTGACTCACCTATGTTTGGAGTAAGATGGTTTTACTATACCTGTTAAATCAGTGTTTCCCAACTCCCGGTCCGCGAGATTTTTTGGTCACAGAGCCGAAATGTCCACCTCGCAATAAATTTATTCACTAAAAAAATTTTCATTTTACTATGCAACTATTCGCCTAATAAGTTATAACCCACTTCATTTTGAGATGAAAATCTCGGTCGTTAATCTGTTAATTGCTTAAGTAATAATTTGAAGTACTAATTATATTTGATTTTTTATTTGTTTTTTTTTTGTGTTTGTAATCAGTGCAATAAAAAATATAAAACTTTTGCGGTACACATTAATTTCTAAACTTGCCGGTCCGCAAATTTTGTCTATATAGGTTGCTTGCCAGTCTTCCATGAAAAAAGGTTGGGAAACGCTGTGTTAAATTGTGTTTACTATCAGCTGCCACAAATGTTTATTGTTTTTCTACGGACATTAAGAAATAGACCTACTTACCTAACTTATTTCAGTTAAGTAATTGAGTTCATTTTCATACTTGTATGGAAATAAATTCCATTACCGCACTAGTGTGGAAATAATTTAAAAAACATTTATTTTTTAGCAAATTGGTCATCGATTGTAACATTTATTAATAAAAATAGTTTGTAGAATTGGAGTCTTATCGAGTTTCGGTTGATATATAAAAAAAAAACAGAGTTTTTCAATTATTTAAAATTTATTTTATTTCTGTCTGTTGACTAGTTCAGTTCAATCTGAACTTCAGGCTTTGATAGTGATAAAAGCCTGAAAATTTTGTTACATTTATGTTAATATAATTGGAGTCTATAATCTGTTTTTTACCGACCGCCAACATATATAAGGGCGGTATTGTGATCATACCGATTTTGACATTTCGAGATTTCGATGGATCTCCACGAATTGAGGTCCCTACATAACGTTTTGACTATTTTTAGCATGATGTCTGTCGGTCTGTCTGTCCGTCCGTCTGTCTGTCTGTCCGTCTCTCCGCCTGTTCGTCTGTCTGTGTACACGTGCAGAGCAAATTCGGCTGAAAGGATATTTATGAAACTTCATATTTAAGCTTTGCCATCAATGGCACAAGTTGATCAACTTTTGATAAAAATCGGTTGACTAGAAATGGGAGTATACTCGTGTCGATTTTAAGATTTTTGCGAATATTTAGCAACAGTAAAATATTTCGAAAATATTTATTTAACAAAATTTGCTATAAATGCAATAACTAATAACTTTTATTTGAAACGTTTTTTCATACTTATATGTAACATTTCCATGGTCATGATAAATAATATCTCTGTTAGAAAATATTAGGCCAAGTTATTTCTACTCTGCTAGAATGTATTTTATGCAAGTAATTTATGATGGCGGTCGGTCCTGTGGTGGCCACAGCTGATTTTTTTTTTTACTCTTATTTGGTTTCTACGCGTGTCGGATAATTATAAAACAACAGAAAACATCAGAAAAATTGTCTGTTTATTCACGCCAAAACGGCTGTACATATTTTTACGAAATTTGGTACGATGATAGAGTAAAATCAGGAATCGAACATAGGCTATAAGGCATTTCAAAATTTCAGCCATGTGGCTGAATAGTAAAGTCTGAAAATATTCACATTTAAAGGTTTAAAAGAAACCAAAGGAGTTCTGCCAGTTTGTCACTTTCGTTTTCACTTCATCGTCATTTTCCAGTCATATACTACTAAGAAATTTTACTCACAATACCCATCTGAAATACCCATCCTTGAGATGGGAGAATAAAACCACTTGGCACAATGTCGGGTCTTCATTTTCGTATCCACTTTACTATGGATGTGTCATTTTCCAGTCATATACCATTAGGAAATTCGACCCACAATACCCATCTGAAATACCCATTCTTGGCATGGGGAATTCGCATCCAACATACGGTGGGTGCAGCAAAATATCCCAGTCGAATTCGTCAAGTTAGGCTTCAGTTAACGCTGCAACATACGAGGGATGTTTCCTAAATTCTAGGAATTGTGCTATAATAAAATTACGCAGAACTTATAGGCAATGTTATTGGTGCTAGACAAGTCTTGACATGTTTATGCAACTATCTAGTGCAATATTGTTCATTCTGATTTAGGTATTCGACTGATATAGACGCGTTTTCATAGCACTGTTTTTATAACCATGGAAGACGCAGCAAGATCTCAAAGAGCAATTATTTACTTTTTGTGGAAAGAAGGTGTGAAAACATCAGAAATTATTCAGCGTCGTATTTGGTGCGTCTGCAGAATCCAAAAGTACTGTTTATCGGTGGATCGATCGTTTTAAAACCGGTAGAACATCACTAGAAAACGATCCACGCAGTGGGCGCCCAAGCACGTCAGTAAATGAAAGAAACATTACTGCCGTCGAAGACCTACTGAAAGAGGACAGGCGAATGACTATTCGTCAAATTAGTGTGCGCCTAGGGATAGGTACACGACATCATGACATCTTGCATGATTGGGCGTTAGCAAGGTTTCGCCGCGCTGGGTGCCAAGGCTGTTGGAATAGGTGGATTGAGGAGACACCGAAAAAGTTGTTTGAGGACGGCTTAAAAAAAATAGTTAATCGTTGGGATAAATGTATTCAGTTAAATGGAGATTATGTTGAAAAACTACATTGTAATATTGACGAAAATTAACAAAATAATAAAAATTATAGCTAAATTCCTAGAACTTTGGAAACATTCCTCGTATATCGGGCAAGCTTTATCGTGAGCAAAGTCAAATTTCTCACCGAAAAGTCATTAATTATATTTGTTACATAAACAGCTACTATTTGACCATGAATTTTAATTGCCGAACATTTTGTGCGTTAAGAAATCGAATTATTGAACACAATTCGCATAAGGCGGGATTTTCTATGAGCTCATTTATGTTATTCAGTACTGTTCAATTTGGTATTCAAGATTGTTCAATATTAATTCGATTGATTTATTGCTGTAATAACTTGTTGAAATAAAGTCGTCTTAGGATAAAAATGTACATCATCCAGTGGTTTTTTGTGCAAAAAGGTCTAACAACAATGGAAATTTTTAACGAGATGTAGAATGTTTTGGATGATACAAATGTAAAAGCTGTAGGCTGCAGAATTTAAAGGCGTTCAGATTGAGAAAATGTTCTTTGTGGTGGATGTAGTGCCAGGAATCTCTGGATCGTTAAAAAAATCCACGATATTATTTTAAATGATCGCCATTTAAATTGTTAAGGCTGTACGCGTCTCTTATGAATGAACATTTCATATTCTAACCAAAAAAATTGACACGAGAAAGCTATCGGTAAGATGAGTGCCACATTTGTGTACAACGGATCGCATATTCAATGAAATAAATCTGATTCAAGATTGTCTGATTCTATTAAATACAAGAATATTTGAATCCAAGATGTTTATTTTAGAAGAGTGAGAAATCCGCAGATTATTATAATTAATAACCTGCTTGAATTATATCAAAAAATGAGACTGTTAAATATTTAGGAGTTCACCTGGATACCCGTAGCTAACATATCAAATTACATATACATCTTCCTCAACGGTATTCCAACTTCTTTAAATTTTCCAGAAAGTACGATTTCTCGAACTATCTAAAATACTAAGTAACTAAAATAGGCATGTGTTTAAATGATGAACTCCTCGTTGATGAAAGCGATGATCTCCTCGTTCGATGCGAATATTTTTCTACTGAGCCATTTCTTCATCTTTAAAAAGAGAAAAAAGTCGCAAGGGGTCAAATCTTAAGAATAGAATGGATGAGGGAGCAGTTCGTAGCGCAATGCGACCAATTTGGCCGTTTTGTCATAGGGGAATAGAACTCTTTCTTCGCCAAGTGGTGCCGCACTTTCTTCAATTCAGCATGCAATCGATCCAATAAAGCGGCAGAATGTTGTGCTGTCATCGTTTTCCCCCCTTTCCCGATAGTCGACGAAGCTTACGCTTTGCGATTTCCAGAAAATCGTGGCCATGATCTATTCGGTAGAGGGAAACCTTCTTGAAGGCAAAAAGGTTTCCCTCAGCAATAATATTCAGGTTTTCCTCAGCAAAAATGCTTCAAAGAAGGCTTCGGAGCACGTTCCCCTGGAGAAATCCATTATTTTGACTGATCTTTTTTGACTGATTCACTTATGAACATGGTAAATTCCATGCGACAGAGCAGAGTTCCCCTAATACTTTTTTAACTTTGCTTCAGTTTCTTTAATGGTTTTTCCACGTAAATAGTAGTGTTTTACACGGAATTAACTTTTTTCCATTGCAGCAAACAAACTTATCCACTTGTTAAAAATGTACTACTGCACAGATCTACTTGAAACTTCGTTAGTATATCTACAAAGAATGGTAAATGTCAGAAATAATATCAAACTTGCGATCTCTTATGAAAGTCACTGGCTTATCAAACAATCCCTCGTACAAATGTCGATTCAGTATCAAATATCGTCGGATCGAAAGTACATTTTGCATTCGCCTTTTTCGCTTGATTTAACTCCGTCTGACTTAATAATAATAATAATAATAGCTCTTTATTCGTATTACTTATTACATTTATGTTAATCTTATTTCACCCGAATATAAGCTACATATTTATTGTAATACAGTTTCTTAAAAAAAATTAATTACATATGATACTTGTATACTTCATATACTTGTATACTTGATACTTGTATAATCTAGTCTGGTGGTTTGCTCACGAAACCCATCTCTGGGCATGGGCTTTCCCCATTAATCTCCATATTTCTCTGTCCATTGCTACCCATAGTTTGCCTCCTTGATTTTTGAATTCGTCTTCCCACTTGATTCTCTGCCTTCCTCTGCGCCTTTTTCGAACGTTGGAAACCAGTTTGTTGACTCTGTGGTCCATTTGATGTCTTGTCTTCGGATTGTGTGTTCTGCCCATTTCCATTTTAATTTCTTTGATGCCTGTACTACATCCAGAGCCTTAGCAATATTTTTGACGCCTTTGGCAAATAAAGTAAATTAATTAAATTAACTTAAAATAACGCCTCACTTCCACTTCCCGAATACAAGTGATGAGCTAAAAAAAAGGTCCTTACCTCCTAAATACAATACATCAGTTGATGAGCAATGCTTTGATTGACCAATTAAACACAATGGCGCCCCTGGCTACATCCATGAAGCAGGTTCTTTCTCTGATTGTTGTTGCCCTTACTTTCACCTTTAATTTGGTTTTCAACATAACTCTTTCCATTTTTCTTTGACATGTTTGAAGTTTTTGAGTTTGTTCTTTGTAGCTTCTCATGTCTGGCATCCATAGTTAAATACAGGAATTACGCAGGTATTAAAAGTTTTTCTTTTTATATCCTTTGAGAAATTGCCTTGGAATATTCATCCTAGAGACCAGAACTTTTTCCATCCTAGGGATATTCTTCGATGTATTTCTTTTTCCTGGTAGTTCCTGAAGGATATTAGCTGTCCTAGGTAGATTGCTTCCTCGACACAGCTTATACTTATTCCGTCGATTAGGATGTCTTCTTTTGATGTCTTCGTTTGACTTGCTGAACCTTAAAAATTATAGTGGTGGCAAGCAGTTTTCTTTAAATGATTAGCTAGAGGACAGCTATTTTGAAATGGTTTCAGGAGTCGTACTTGCGGGATGAGGAATTGGAACTGGGATGATGTTGAACAGTTTGTTGAAGTTTGATGAAGTTTTAGGAGAAAAACAGAACAAATAAAAAAAAAAAAAAAAAATTATAAATAAATACAGTATTTCATTATCAAGTTTTCAAATGAACCTCGTAATGACACATTTCACGGTTAATTTATTTTAATAAAGAACTGCACATGTCTTAAATAATGTTTTTAAATATTTTTCCTGTACTATATTTTGATACTATGCTTCAGCGTCTGACGTTTAGTTGGTTGCCTATCTTCATGATGGAAATATTTTGTTCTAGAACATTAATTTGATTACGAGCACATACGTCATAGATCGGAAACTTATGTACATCCCAGATGAAATTCCCTACAGAATTCTCGGAATTTTTTTACGCTTCAATTTTTAGCTAAAAAGATAAAATAGATATACCAGAATTGGGCATGCATATATATATATATAGCATATTTTCGGTTTCAGCGGAATTAGATTTTTAATTTAACTTTTACCGTTTAAGGCTTTTGATTATTTTATTTAGCTACAGCCCTTTTCAAACCTTAAAAGGAGAGCTTATGACAATTTACAAAAACTAAAATTCTAGTTAGTTCCGCTTAAATGTTTGGAATAGCCTTTACTTCTTTAATTTGACCAGCATATAGAAGAATATTGAGATTTGGAAAAAACATATCGATTGAAAAATATATACACACATGTATGTATTTTTCGAAAAAATAAACCGTGGGCTTACTGCAAAAAAAGTCCAAATTTTACGATTTTGGGATTTTTTGACCAATGCAAATTACCATATCTATAATGGGAAAAATTTAGACCTTTAAAAATTAAACAGGTAGACCTTTAAATAGTAATATACGAACAGAATTAACAAATTTATGTAAAGGATGCTTGTATTATTTTTGAAAAGAAAATAGAAAATTTGGTAAATGTTATGTAGAACTGACGTGATACCTCTAGAATATCATGGATGGTACAATTGACTTTCCATCGTTAAACTGTAGAGCAGTGTTTCTCAACCGGTGGTCCGCGGACCACTGGTGGTCCTTAGCAAAATTTTAGTGGTCCGCGCAAGGCTTATAAATGATTATTTTTTAGATTTTTGTTAATTTTTTTATGATCTTTTGTTCATTTTTAGTGATTTTTGTTCATTTTTCAGTGATTTTTAGGGTTTTGTAGGTATCGCCACAAAAAACCCTAATAACGTCACTCATGCGTCTGTGTGTTTGTCTGTCTGTACGGTAAAAATTATAGCCAAACGGCTTACATAGAAAGTTGAAATTTGGTATGCTTATACAACTCTTTGACCCACGTAAAGGAAAAATACTGAGATTTCAAAAACCACATCCCGAGATAAATATAAACAGTTATGTATTTAATAAAAAAATATATATTTTTCAAAAATTTTGAGTGGTATACCAAATGAAACCTCTTAATGTGTGGATCTACAAGTAAATTTTTATTTTTGAAAAATCAATTCTTTTTATTGGATTTTTGCCAAAACTATGCTAAAAAAGTTCTTGTCTCGCCCCCTTTTACCCAAAGGGGTTAAACCAAAAATCTGAAAAAGTTATAGGTACTGTTTAATCTGAGCCGGAAACGAAGAGAGGAATTTTTGATTCAATGCGTTTTGGAAAAATATTGCTGTTTCTGTGTTTTCGAAAAAATTAATTATTTTTTAATTCATGGCTAAATTATGGCTAATAACGTTATGGATTTTTTGTATTTATGGCTAAGATAGTGTGTCTTTTTATGAAATAAAAAATATAATAAAAAAACGTTAGCAGCTGAGGACCGAGTTTTGAACCCCACACCAACACATTGTTAATAGAACAAATATTCGTGATCTTGAATCTGCTGCGGTTTTCAAAATAAGCGTTACGGGTAAAAATGATTTAGTTTTCGTGATGAATACGTGTACCAAGTGGAATTCCATTATCATCAAGTATAATATTTTTCTACGAAGGCTCTAAACTATAAGTAATCAAGTCGAAAAAAATGTTGACGTATTATTTGAATATTTCTACACAAAACTATATAAATATAAACGTTATTCGAAACCCACAAATAAATTTAAAAAATTACAGAACAATATCGCTGATGTCTATTTTTAAGTTATTGAGCGATAATATTTTTACAATAAATGTTTCTACAATTAAAAATATCCTATTAGATAGATAAAAATTCTGTGCAAAATTTGATGTGTAGATTGATACTAATTTTGTTTCAGATTGTTAGTTTTGTATAAGAAACTAGTAATCTCTGGGGGATATACGAAGCCTAAAGAACAATTTTGTGTTGTTCTTTAACTAAAAAAATTGAATTGAAAAGTGTGAATTGAAGTGTGAATTTTCACACATTTCAAGGTTTCGCAGGTATTTAGTAAGTGAACGATGATTATTTGAGATGCCAAAAAATTTTATGTTAAAATATTTTGTAGTTAATTGCCTAATACCATTATTTAGGTTTCTAACTATGTGCAGTTTTTTTTAAATATATATATAGCAAGGTTCATTAAGATTTTGAAAGTTGCGCCTATGGCTTCCATTGGTTTCTCTGATTTCGTATACATTGAAACATAGAATTAAATTATAATTTCAACACTTCCCACTGGTTATTAAATTTACGCTTTTAAAAATTAAATACAACATTTGCCAAAATATAACTAGGATTTTGACAACATAATTTAAACAAAAAAAAAAAAAAAATGCAAAAGAAAAACAGAAAAAATTAAATTGTGACAGAAAGCGAACCGTAGTTTGCAACTAAGGAAGCGTGATATCTAACCACTACACCATGAAGGCATTGGTTTACTGGTTTACATAACATATTAAATATTTACTTCGTCAACCAAAAAACACAAAAAATGCGTTATTTTTCGAAAACATAATCTGATCAAAAATTCCTGTTGTACTATTCCAGTTCGCACAATTGTACATTACTTAGAATTTTTTCAGATTTTTAGATCTGGGCTACAGGGTGTAGGACAATTTTTTTTTGCACAAATTTAGCTAATATCGCGTCTAATTAATTTATTTTACAAAAATAAAATTTTGATCGTTAATCCACGTACTAAGGACTTTCATTTGATACACTACTCAGAATTAAAAAAAAAAATGTTTTTCGATGAGTAGATTTTTGTTTATAGTTTTAGGGGGATATGTTTTTTAGATGTTTTTGTATTTTTCCTATGTGGGGGGCAAAGAGTTGTATAAACATGCCAAATTTCAACTCTCTAGGTTTAGCCGTTTGACTACAATTTTTATCGAACAGACAGACAGACAGACGACAAAATGACGGTATAAGGGTTTTTGGTCATACCTACAAAACCCTAAAAACGTATTCTGATCGTTGTACGGAAGTAAAACTGTACTTAAATACAACAAATGAAATATCTAGAGTTTGAATTTCGCGCCTGTTTTGATATTTGAGGAAAGAACTGTTATTTTTATTTGGTTAGATAAATGTATAATGATAACACCATATATTTGTACTTGTAGATAAGAAACACTCAATACTTATCAACACGTGAAACAAACTACAAATCTTTTTAACTAAAATTCAAGCATTAATTATTTGCTTCAAATTAATTAAATTAATGAAAAAAAGACTGTATTATAAGTCAGTTGTTAAAATGATAAGTGTTATAAAATATGCAAGGAAAAAGGTGATAATATTTTTTAGTTATAATTTTTTATATAAAAGTGATTTAGGAATCAGTGATTTATTGTTATATAATGTGGATTAATATAATTGTTCAGTTTGTTTATAATTAATTGTGTAGGTAGTTTATAATTTATTTAGTTGATTTTATTATGTGGTTGACTGTATCTGGATATTTCAAGAGTGGACTGGTCTTAAATTAATTTTATCCTTTAATATTGCTGCAATTAGAGTCGAAAATCTTCTAGACCATTCGAAATTTCTCGCGAATTTTATTTATATACATGATTTTAATTTTCTTACATACAGTTTTGTAAACTAAATAATAAGCGAGTCATTTCTGTCTTCTTAGTGCGCCCCATAGCCCCCTAAATATTTATATTGAAACTATGAATATAAATTAATTGATTTTTATTTTACATAACTTTTGTTTTATACTTTTTTTGTTGTAAAGTAAATAATAAGAGAGTTATTTCCAATGCGTATGCGCTCCCCCTCCAAATAATCTTCTTATTGAAACGATGCATGCAACAAAAAATAATTGCCCCCCCTCCAACAAAAATCCATCATATTGAAAAGATGTCTAATTATACATGGTGTTTACGGTCTTCTTATATCTTTTTTATTGGGTGATACTGCAGGTCAAATGAAGGCGAAAAACCTTAAAACACCTTAGTAAAAGTTTTATAATAAAATATATTCATTTTTTAAGTTTTTAATTTTTGGGGTTGATCGCCATAACTCTCTAAATATTTATCCAATAAAAAAAGCATTTAGTTAACAGTTTTGTCTTCTTATTCTTAACAATATTTGTAATATAAGTTTTTGCTGTCAATTATAAGGGAGTAATTTAAATTTTTAATTTTTGGGTTTTTTCCGCCATAACTCTCCAAATATTTATCCAATCAAAAAGATGCATTTAGATAAAAGATTTGCCTTCTTATTCTTAACAATATTTGTAGTGTAAATTTTTGCTGTTAAGTCAATAATAAGGCAGTAATTTTTAATTTTTAACCAAAAATGCTTTTATTTATTTACAAATACATTATTATGCACACGGCGTCATTAAATAAATGAGTTAGTTAAATAGCTAACCTAACTAACTTAAAATATTTTTTTGTAGCTCGCAGCGTCTGTTGCTATTAGTGCCCATCACAACTCATTTACTAATCTAGAAAAAAGTAAATGAATATAAAGAAACAATTCGATAAAAATCCATCTTTTGCACTTGAATAAGTTGAA
Source organism: Liopterus haemorrhoidalis (assembly GCA_963971575.1). Classification (NCBI taxonomy): domain Eukaryota; kingdom Metazoa; phylum Arthropoda; class Insecta; order Coleoptera; family Dytiscidae; genus Liopterus; species Liopterus haemorrhoidalis. Next base: position 33,218,138 of record OZ020611.1, on the reverse strand, counting down.
TTATTAGAGACAAATATATATATTTTTTTGTTAGGTAAAGCTTAAATGTCGTAAGTCGAAGTCGGGAGTTTTGTACCGACTCCAGTTCCGACTCCCACTCCACCACAAAGTAACCAACTCCTTCGCTTCGACTCCCGAATCTGACTTCACAATATCTTCCACAGGATGGACGGATCCAGTATTTTATTCATGGGGAGGGGGGATTTAATAAATTGAAAAGAAAAATACAAAATTTTATAACCCCTACTCTCCGTATGTTCCGACGAAATTGATATTTAATTTTTCTGGCCAACTATCAAAAATAGTGTTTTCAAAGAAAATATTTATATTAGAAGGAAAATTTCTATGTGCTCTCTCTATTTATTTCTTTCTTTCTTTCTGTCTTTCTTATTTTTCGATCCATTGCTTTACAGGGTGATTTGGGCCGTTATGTCCACACAATAGTTTTCGTTTTCAGAGCTTACGCTTCTCGATCTTTGACTAAATGTGTAGTTTCTTGTAGTATGTGGTTAACTGATAGCTTCATCTGGTCGACCCAGAATTTGGGATATCTATCGACATCCCTTGCATGATTTACCTTTCCATGCCGTCTCCTCTTCTGGATATATCATAACTTATAATTGAAAATATCGGAATATTAGTGAAATACTTTTAACAAAGTACTGTTATAATAAAAACTATTTATCTCAAATTAAATTTTCTTTATTTTAACATAAATTCACAATTTTCATCATTTATATAATTGGACCAACTTCACTGAGTAGTTCTCGTAGTTCATAAACAATAAATTTTTATATTTTCGCCAAATAAATTATGCAGTATAATATATATTTTTATGGGGGATATATTTTTTTTATGGGGGCGATTACCTTGGATCTGTCCTGGCTTCACAGCTCCAGGTTTTAAGAATTGAACTTTAATAGGACTTTTTAATAATATATGGTCTTATTTATAAATTTTTATCGATGATCCTAGTGTTTTAAAATTTTCCTACGATTTTACTGATCATTTCTTATTACTTCTGTTATTTATAGTTTTTGTTTTATTTCAATGCTATTACTCATGACAAAATAATCCAGTTTTGTCATAACGGAAATCAATTTTAACAACTCTTTGCTATTATACTACTTACTATAACAGATTATTTATTTCTAGTTGCTCTATATATTGTAAACTTAAGTTTCTTAGTATAAGAACAAGTGTGTATTTCCTGAGGAGAAAAGATAAAAATAGTTATCTTTTAGTAGAATCTTTACTGTCATCAATTTGTCATCATTGGCGTCTTACGACTGTTATCAAGGCACGGGAGAGAGACGTGGCCCGCGGCAACATATGCGTGTAATCATAAACAATTATTTATTCCAGTAAAATCAAAACCGTTCCACATAGGGTGTGGCGAAAAAATCACTTGCTTTAAATTGTAAGTGTACGTAAAAAAATAGATAAAAGATTATTTTATCTATTTTTTTCCTATATTTTGGTGTTTTCTAATATATTTTGTAAAGCACAGATATGATTATTTTTATATAGTAGTAGTAGTAGTAGTAGTAGTAGTAGTATTTTTTACTTTCGGATTAAAATCTACATAAACTATTTCATATTTCACGTACTACCTTTTACCATACAAACAAAATAAAAAATCATTAATTGTAACATATAACATAAATATATAACAGTGCACAACAAAGAAATATTTCTATTTCAATTATTTTTTCCTCTTTTCTTCTTCACCAGTTCTATCCATCTTGTATCGGATTTTAAATGTATACAGCTGATTTGGAGTTCCTAAGTCCTCTGTGCAGTCTCTTGTCAGATGTTCTAACGTTTCTTCTCCTCTTTCACATATTCTGCACTTGTTCTTTTGGTCTTGTTTCCAGTACATATTTCCATTTTCTTCATTTCCTATTCTATACCTAATCATCTTTGTATTTTTGTCATTTTTCATTAGGTATTCTGCCGTTTCTATGGGTACTAAAAACTTAAATCTTTTATTATAATTGGAGTTGCCTTCTGGTCTGTATTTGACTATCTTTTTCTCTTAACACGTTCGCGGATAGTACGGCTATAGCCGTCGAATATTTTTTCTAGCAGAAGTCAGGACGGTCTAAACCCTCCTACTTTTTTATTCAAATATACAAATGACGGCTGGGGCAGGTTTTAATTCCATTTAAGTATATGAAAACTAGTATAAACTGTCCTATCAGGAACATACCAAACACAGTAAATGTCCTATTATAAACAAAAATCTAAAAAAGTGACATTTTGGGTACATCTCATTGTACAAAACTGTCCGCGAACGTGTTAAAGTTATTTCCTCCAGCATGCTGTGTCCTTGTCTTCGTCTATTTTCCACTCCCATCAGCGAGTAGCTCTTCGATTCGTAGTAACTCGCGCATTTTTGTTCCCATTTGTTTTTTACCATCTTCTGACTTTTTTTCTTTGCATCTCTTGCCAGCTATCGAGTGCAAGTTCCTTCCAAGGAGCTATTTTTATATATAATTTTTCTAATACGCAACCCCTAAAAATCCATTCGTACATTCGCCATTTGCGAGTGGAAATATGCCATTTACGAGTAAGCTTTCAGAAGTCGATATTATATTTGTAGTTTGTAGCCAGTTTTTAGAGTTTTTTAGATATGAACAAAACTCTGTCTGTCTGTTCGGTAGAAATTGTGACCAAACGGCTGAACATAGTAAGTTGAAATTTAGCATGCTTTATAACTCCACTTGACCCACATATAGGAAAACTATAGAGAGTTAAAAAAAAAAAAACATAGGGCGGGAAAATATAAACAAATATTAAAAGAAAAGTTAAATGTTTAAAAAAAAATTGGAGTGGGGTATAAAATGAAGCTCTTTAATGTATAGCAATAAATATTTTTATGGAATTCTGGCTAAAAATGTTTAAAAAAGCTTTTGTCCCTGACCCTTTTTCCCAGAGTGGTTGATCTAAAAATCTGAAAAAATTATCAACGATGTACATTGACGGAAACTGGAATAGTTCAACAGGAATTTTATCAAATTAGTTTTTTTAAAAATAAGGAATTTTTTGTCATTTTATTTTTTAATTTATTGTGTGGTACGAAAATTAATTTATTAAGACTAGGGAAGAAGATTAAGATCTAAAAATCTGAAAAATTCTGAGTAATACACATTATTGTGAACCGGAGTAGTACAAGAAGAATTATTAATCTGATTAGTTTTTCGCAAGATATTGAATTTTTTGCACACTTTGCTAGCAATATTTAATTAACTGGAGAACTGGGCAGCTCTCTTGTTGCACGCGCAAATCGTAATTAAAGTCTACATAAAAGCACGTGGATTATTTTTCAATTTTATTAAATATGATAAGGTAACACTCAAAACGTGACTTGTCAAACAAAATTCCAAATTTAGATTTTGGTATCAGTGTCTTTCTGTTTTTTAAATGTATTATTTTGTCCATTTAAACCATTATTTGTTCACTAAGTTCATGCAAAACGTGATTTGTCCAAATTTAAATAATTGATTTTTTGTATCATTTTTGTATTTTGCTCATTAAAATTTTAATTACATGTTTGAATTCAATGTTTGGGACCTAAAAAATAAGTAAGTCCAAAAATTATGTTCCAGACTTGTTGGAAACAGGATTATAATGGTTTTTTGCAATTATCTCAAAACTGCATTACAAAATCATGTTTTGAATGTTTCCTCCTCTTATAAGTTGATCTGACAATTAATATTTTTTATTCTTTTCAGGATGAGAGTTATAGAATTTATGACATGGATCAAGATCATAGATCAATAGACCAAAAATATGGAGAAGATAAAAAATGTAAGTTAATTATAATTGTTATTGTAAGATTAAAATTTCCTTTGATACAACGTAGTAAGATTCCCTTGAACGGTGTTTTCTTAATCTTATCAGTAAATTTTAGTATCTTTAGAAAATTACCTATATTGTTAACAAAATTTTATACCAAAGTTTTAAATGTTAATGGAATGTTTTGACAAGATATATCCCATTTATGTCACCAGTCAAATTTAGAATATGATAAGGATGTGATAGTAGGATGTCAACTAAACTATTCATCCCACTAGTGGCCTTATAGATACAGACAGTGGCGTCACTGTTTATGGTTTTTCTTTAATTATTATTACTATTATATGGGGTTTGTCAAATTTTGAGCGTCCTCTGTCCTCATACTTCAAGCTCGAAGTGAACTGCCACATGCAGAGGCCAGTGGGGTTCAATACACATGGCTGTTTCCAAAACCCTAGCATATGTAGTTGCGGAAATTTTGTTAAAATCAGTATACGTACAATTTGAAGCAACACGAGCAATATTCTTTTTTAATCTGGCAAATTAGAGAGGTAGCAGATGATTTGCTGGCCGCAATGGTTTCAATTTCCCTTCTAAAGTAGGCTTTGAGGATCAAAAAGACGACAATTCGGACGATGAGTTTGACCTTAAAACCTGGATGCAGTTTTCTAAGCTCCAAGAAAATATTAGAATCGTTTTTGAAAGAGGTGTTTTTCTCAGCCTGTCAGGAAAATTGGATAGTAAATATTTGTTTTGACTCAAAAGCCAGAAGGGTTATGGCAAAATGAATAATTTTAGTAAATCCAAAACTAAGATTTCTCCACCATAGATTCTATGTTGGGTACAAATGTTTAAAGTGATAGTACATAACACGAAGAGGAGATGTTGAGGTAGTTCTACATAGCAAACACTGAATATTCTACAAACGATAGACTCAGTAGCTTTAAATATGTGATCTCTATAAGCGAAAGTATTAATCACGCCATCTCGTCACGCAAATCAAATCCTTCTATTTATTTGAGACAAACTTACTTTAGAAAGATAACGTTTGGTAGATAATTCTAGGTTGCTGATTTTTGAATTATTATTATGTGCAGTTTCTCAGTTGAAAAAATATTCATCTATACTTGTAGCATTATTTGGTCAATCTACTTTTCCTGGCACAATTCATCTTTCCATGTCATTTTCTCTTCGGGATATATGTAAATATAGTCAAAGTATCGATAGAAGAGTAAGTTAATTCTTGTCGTCAGCCTATTTGTGTTCTTCCAAATCTGAGACATTTGTAGGGCAAGTTGTCCAATATTTATAGGACGCGTCAATAAAGTCACATTTTAAATCTATTTTCTTATGTTGTCGTCTATGTGTCGCTATTGGGAATATAAGGAAGTATAACAAGTCTTAATTTAGTGTTTTTCGTAATTACCGTATGTCTCCAAACATAGTTTTGTGGTAGTCATCTTGCTTATTTATTAAGCGTATGAATACAATATAAGAATATTATTTAAAAGAAAATTATGTATATTACAATAACATCACAAAATAAATAAAAACAACATTATCACAAAACATAAGCATTATAAATCATTTTCGAATAAAACATTGAATGTCAAATGTTAATATTAAGATATTGTAGCCAAAAGCTTCAAGTGTTACCAGAAAATCTTTTAGGTCTCCTTGGTAGACACGCAGAGGACAGTGGAATACTGTGCCTGATTGTTTGGTTGGGGTTTCCACAGTCATATTCTGGTGCCGGCCGTGCTCACCATTTTGCAAGAGTAGTAGCCATAGCAGTGCATCTGCTATGGCTAGTACGAACACGGTTCAAACGAACCAATAAACGGCGTGGTAGTTCAAAACCGGGCAGTTCTTCGTTTGGTATGAGCGACTCCCATTCTGGAGGAGAGTTATCTAGGCAGTATTCTTTACGTAAATTATGTACTCGTTACGTAGATTGAAAGAACTGTTCGTAATGAGGGACGCAGAGATTATTGCAGGGTTGATTTTAGTCGCTGATGGTTTCTAACAGGATCAGCATGAATGGAAAAATGTTTGTTTCCATACATTTTCTTGCATTTTCTAGCATATGTATTCATTCGTCGTTGCACAGAGTTGACAACCAATATCTGGGCTTGGATTTTATTGTGTCAGTTATCATCTTCATTGCTTTTTTTAACTCAACGTTGACTGTAAGTAAACGAGCACGTAAGTAGCTCCCTTGGTGGTAGTAGTTTTTGAAATATGTTATTTCGAGTTTCAAATTTAGCTGCTAATTGGTTTAGGTGATGAGCAAAAGTAAAATACCTGTCTCGCGATACTCCAAGGAATTTTGGGCAGTTAGAGTGACATATTTATTAACTGTCAGTTCCATGTTTGCCAATTTATTATTCGATTCCAACTTCGGTCTTTGACATGCTAGGACTCACTTTGTTAAATAGTCGCTTAGTGCTGCTAGATCTTTCAAAATTGTTTCAATTACAGCCATATTTTAAATAGCATGACCTATTCAAGGTTCATGCTATTTCAAGGCGTTACTTTATTCCTTCTACACAGCCACACAAATTTGTTACGTGGAAGCCTACATAGTTAATTTAGTTAAAAAGTTGTTTAGTTGTTGGTAAATATGGTGGTATTGTTACAACATACATATTTATATAAATCCTTTCGTAAATTTACATAATATTGGTTTAATTTAGGAAAATTCTGACCACAGTTTCCGAGTAAATAATTTCTTTACAGGAAACATTTTTATTGCTTCATTTGTTACTTTAAAGATAAAATTTTGTTGCAATGTTGTTACTAATTTTATTTAAATTTCCTCAGTTACAAATAAAAGCCTATTATCTTTCAACTACATTTGAATGATAATTCTATCTAATAGTTAGGCAATTAATCGGTAAACATTGTTTTATATCTCTTCATAGATTAGATATTCATAATTTTGAAATATTATAAACGCCGTCTTTGAGCGCCAGGATAAAAATATTTATATCAAAATCCTATTGCTTTTGTATATAACTGGATATAACTGGTTATGATAAGATAATCATAATTTTCCTTACAGAATATTCATAAAATTAACCATATTATGATCTCTTTCCTTATCTTTCTTGATTAATTATTTATCTATTGAAGATTTTTGTCTTTTACCTACTGGCGAATAAATTATGAGAATATTGTATAGGGCAGTGTTTCCCAACCTTTTTCTCCTCGCGAACCCCTTATAAAAGCCGAACGAATTTAGCGAACCCCCTGTGTCAGTGTTTATCAAAGTTTTTAAGTTTTTTTTTATTTTTTTTTTATTTACGGTTTTATTGGCCTTTGGTCTTTCGACCATATTAGCCAGCTACAAATTTTATATAATATATGTACAATTATAATTAATTACATTTTTAAATTTGAATTGAAAGCAAATTTGACCAAAAATATATATGATTTGTAATGTTTTAATAAATTTATAATAGAATGCGGTGGATTTAGATTAATTTTTTCCAGTTCCATAGTAAGATCTTTTCTTTGATTACTAAAATTTGGGCAATGGAAAAAAAATGGATCTAGGGTCCCAATAGTTTCATTGTCGCAGGGGCAGTACGGTGACTTAATTACACCAATTTTATATAAATGTTGTGGATAAAATGCATGGCCAAATCTTATCCTACACATAGTTGTGATTACATTTCTTTTTTCTCCACAAGCGTGAAACCAGGGTTTCTTCGGTAGACTATTTTCTATTTGTCCATAAAAATTTTCTGTCTTCTTGCCACTCTTGTTCCCATTCTGCATTCAAGTTCTTATATACGGTACTTTTAAAATCATAATGAGGTGTTACATCGGTGATTTCTAGGTAAGATTTGTAGGTGATTTTGCTGCCACTTTGGCTAGTTTATCTGCTGTGTCATTCCCGTATGAAATGCCTTGGTGTGATTTAATCCAAATAAGTTTTACTTCACTGATATCTTTTAAAAGGTGCATTATTCTTTGAATATTAAAATGAAAAGGGAATTTTTTAGAATTTTTTAAAGATTGTAATGCACCCAGACAATCATTTATAATAATAAATTTTAATTCTGGATTGTTGTAATCTATAATGAAATTTAATACTTGTTTTATTGCATACAATTCAGCTGAAAATGTTGAATAATAATTTGGTAAAGTAAATTTTTTACCGAATTTTAAGAAATGACAATAGAAAGCTGCTCCTACCATGTTCTTCTCATGATATTTAGACCCATCTGTATAAATACATATATAATTTGATGCATTTTTTTGCAACTGCTCTTTAAAAATCTCTTTATCTACAATTACATTGCCGGTAAAAGGTGGAATGATGATATTAACGTCATGATAATTATTTTCGTAATGAACTTTAAATAATGGACATGAGTTATCGAATATTATATATTTGGAGAGTTCCATAATTTTTCCAAATGAAAATATGTAGTCCGGAGGTTTGTGAGTAAGACCTTTAGATGATGAGATGTCCTGAAAGTTTTTAAGTTCGCGGCATACTTTTGAAGTGTAAATATTTTTTTGCGGCACAGCTATGAGATATTGAATATAGGTTTAAATGGAAAATTGTAAAATTTCGCAGCACACTCCTAGAATTTCACGGCACACTCAAGTGCCGCGGCACACCGGTTGGGAAACACAGCCCTATGTTGTCGTTAACGACAGGAAAAAAAACAATAAAATTTGGTAGAACATTTATTTTCCATATTTTCCATGTACAAACATTAATAAGACTAAAATGATAGCTATAAAAAATGAATACAAAATCAATTCAACAAATAAACTGGTTCTTAGTTAAGCATACGTTAAATTTGAAAAAACTCTTAGTTAAATGGGATATTTGTGGCTGTTTGATGGAACAAATCAATTCAAAGTTTGGCTTAATATCCGACAATTTCATATAGATCAAGTTCTGCATTTAACCTGTTTCTGTATTTATCTTTCAGATAAGTATATGTTGTGCAAAAGGGTAATAGATCTTCAATGGCTTTTTTTGACAGAACAGGATATTCATTTTTAATTTGTTTTTATGTGTTTAATTTTCTTTGGCGATTTAAAATTCCGCCATTACAATATTATTTTCGCGAACCCCATATGTACACCCCGCGAACCCCCAGGGGTTCGCGAACCACCGCTTGAGAAACGCTGGTATAGGGGAAACTTCTTAAGCACCCTGACATCTGGTGGCGATTTGTGGAAGATACGAGAGTGACATTGTTTTTTTTTTTTTTGTTCAATGGAGTAATACGTGTTTTTTTGTTGCTTGTGTTTTATTTTTGTTAATCATGGCAAAAAAAAAAAAATTCATTTTGTTGTGTGCCGCAATGTAAATCGTGGATATAGAAAAATCCCATTTTTACATTCCATTCCAGAAATTTGTGCGACAGTAGTTTTTAGGTTTTGTAAAGTGAGACAGCTAATGTGTGTTTAAATGTCCGTCTCTTTAAAACAACGCACTAACTATAAGTTTGGAAAACAGTCGATAGTCGACAACGCATAATCTATTAAATTTAGAGCTGTGAACAGTCGCTTGCGTTACCATATGACAAACTTGTTAGTGACAATCAACAGTGAACAACTCATAGCGTGTAGTTTATTAATTTTAGAGTTGTGAACGTGGCTTAATAATATAATAATGATTATAAAATCATTTTGCTGACAAAGCAAGGACAGACAAATATTTTTTTTTAAGTGCTCTTATGTTCAAAAAGTCATTTTTGCAAATCATTGCACGTACAGTTTATCAAAGCTTATCGAAAACTTATCAAAAATAACTGTTGTTTTTGGATATCTTCGTCAGCTATAGTAATTTTCAAATTATTGTAACATGAATTTTGGGGTTGTAACAATAGGCATGCTGTGTTAGTAATGACAAGGGCGGTCAGGGTGATAAAGAAAGGTATATTTGCAGGGATGTGTTCAGTCTATCTTTAAAAATAAACAACCAATTGAGAAACAATTTGACTCGTTTTATTTTAAAATAATAAAGTATTTATAATATACAAAACATTGAGATTTGCCATAATAAATAATTTAATTATCTTTATGTATAGAATCAATTTCTGTTTGTTTTTTCTTTGTTTGTTTGTTTGTCTGTCTGTTCTTTATGCAAAGCCAGACGGATGGACCATTTTACCAGATTTAGTACAAGGGGGTAAAATAATCCGAGGAAGGTTTTAGTGAGGGTTACAACTTCGTCCATGTCCCCCTAGGGGGCGTTATGTGGGGAAACCATCATTTTTCACACTCCGTGCAGTTTAAATTGATTACGTAGACTAAACCTTAATAGATATATCAATATAATGTAGTCAAAAAATGTAGATCTTAACTAGATCTAAAAAAAGTTCGGGAAAGCATATGCCTATCATGCACTGTTATCGTGTATTGGGCAATTTTCTGTTTTTAAACGTAATTTTTGTATTATAAAGTTTGTGGGCATAACATCGGAGTTTTATAGTGATCTATCAATTATTTAAGAATAACAAATTGGAACATTTCACGTAGAATTATAATGTATTTAACACTATACATCAAAGATTAGTAATAACGGAGTTATTACAGTGAAAAGTGTACGCATACACAGAAATGTTTAAGTTGTACATGCATGTCTATTTGGTGTGGAACTTACCAATAGATGGCAGTGATGGAGATTTGTGTATTTCCCTTCGTCTAATAGTTAATTGCAAATTATTTTATTGTTTTATATATTTAACTTTAACGTTGTGAGCGTTATGTTTTACATTCTTCGTTTTAAAGTAGTGAAACGCAGTAGCGAAGCACGGGACACCCACTAGCAGGGCCGGAGGAACGCACTCTGCAGATAATGCAAGGAATTAGGGCGCTTGATGCCAGGGGGCGCCAAGGTTAAAGTGAGGACCTTTTTTTTTTACTTTAAAATTTTACAATTTTCCATTTAAACCTATATTCAATAACTCATAGCTGTGCCGCAAAAAAATGTTTACACTTCAAAAGTGTCTTCACTTGAAATTTTGCCCTGTCTGGGGGCGCTCCATTAAATCTTGCCTACGGGCGCCAAAGACTCGCGCCGGCCCTGCCCACTAGTATTTTATATTTATAATATGTTCGTATTTATAAAACATAAAGTATTTTAAAATAAATACATTCAATGTAGTTCTTCCTATTGGCACCATTTGATTTGTATAATTTAACATAAAATAGATTTGAAAAGTATAAACATATGGACAGTTATCAACAAATTTCCTTGTTAAAAAACTATATCGTCAGTGGAAATTCCCAACGGTATTTCTTGACTACCAATTGATTAGTTTATTGTGTTAACAAATATAACAATCATCTTTTACTGAAAATTTCGAGTAATTTCCGGTTGTACTATGATACTTACCAGAAAAAAATATCACGGGTTATTAAAAGGCTTATTAATATCATCGGGATTCAGTGAAAAATATGAGTATTTAAATGATTCAGCTGATGATCCGCATTTTGGTTACATACAGGGCCGGCTTATTCATTAGGAATTTTAGGCAGAGCCTAGCGCTTACAAAAATAGCATTAAAAAATTAAATAAAGGAACAAGGAAGAAAATCAAAATGTTAAAATAAAGATATTTTATAGGTTTGTTCCAACAAAAGTTCAGAACCGATCAGAACTTTACTGAGTTTGCGCAAAACGATTTTAGCGTTCCAACAAGTCGATTTAAAAATTCAGAACTTATAGTGCAATGTTCCAAGAACGAGTGAATTGTGTTCTGAACTGATTCTGAATCGTTCTTAAAGTTCCAGGACTTTACAAGAATTTTTAATTCTGAATAAGTTTAACGTGTTATCTATCCTCACTTATTTGTGTTTGTTTGTTTGATTAAATTAGTAGTAGTAATGGAAGAAGACATTGATTTTTCTGTTTTGTCAGGATTTTCAAGCGAAAGTGATAGAGAATTCTTGTATGATGTTTATTGTTGAAATAAGAAGTGCCACAATATAGTGATCAGGTTTTTTTAGTTAGTAGAAATTAGTGCCACAATTTAGTTTCAGGTTTCAAGTTAGTAGAAACGTTATTGAACCACTAACAGCAAGTTTTGAAGCATGTTAATACTATAAGTATCATTCTGGCTAAAATGGTAAAATTAGTGCTTAGGATATAACTTCTTATATTTCTCCGTTATATTGGCCATCAGACTGCAAGTTTTCGAGATATTGCAGATAAGTTTGATATTTCCAAAAGTAGTTTGGAGAGAATAATAGTCCGAACAATTCTAACAACATAATAAAATGACCAAACAACGAGGAAAAGGTCGTTATTGAAAGACATTTTCGGCAAAAAAGATTTCCAAATGTAATCCATTCCTTCCATTATTTCCATTTCTTCATTTTAAAAATACAAGGAACAATGTTTTTTAACAGATGTTGTTTTGATTTCGTGAACTGCTGTGAATTTTCTGTTGGAACAAACTTTATATTTTCATAAAATTATAAGAAATGTTTCAAAATATAAATTGGTTTATTAAACAATTTTTGAAATCATAATCAATTTTCGAAGTCGAAATAAGATTGTCTAAGGCCTACGAAAGTCTTAATAGGGGCACTTTCCCGGTAGGCTGGTCCCAATATGACAGATTCTTAAATCAATGGGGTCGCTCCTTGGACCAATCAGGCCGGCTCTTGTTCCCATGGGGCCGTTTTTTTCTATAGGTTCCATAGGTTTAAGAATAACTTGATACAGCAGTAATTTATTTTCCAATGATAGAGTCGATTTTTTTCCCATCAATCAGAATAGTTGGTTGGTTGGTTTTAAATTATTTCTTTTACCTCTTTTTATTGGTAAGGTTTGTTGTTAATCTTTGTGATATTGGCAGTACCTGGTCATTTAATTTGACTGTTTGGCAAGATTGTCTTTTTGTAGTAAAAGTTACGTGGATCGACTTAGTTTCATTGGCGTTTATTCTTAATTTTTTAGTCAGTTTTGGATCTCGTTTTGGGCTTCTTGTAAAAGACAGGATGCTTCAGTAGGGTCTTGGCTACACAAGACCGCTGTCTCATCAGCATATGTGGACAATATTGTATTTTTCGTTATTGGTAAATCTGCAGTGAATAGAATGTACAGCAAAGTACGTTACCTTGTGGTACTCCAGAAAAATGAACAAATCTGTAGCTGATGTAGAAGAAAAAATATAAAGAATATTTTTAATTCACGTTTTTGCTGTTAGGTTAGGCTTTTTTTAAGTATAAACAAAAGTCAAATAAACTAAAAAATAATTTGTATAAAAAACTTTTAATATTAAAGATTACTATTAATATATACAAAACCCTAAAAATAGCAGCTGTGACTGTTTATCTCTCTCATAACGCTCCCTGTTGCAGCTATCTCTCTCAAGCAACCAACGAATAAGCTGCCACACTCTTCTAACTCACCTGTTCTCCCCGGGACTTAAATTGGTCAGGTTCCTAATTAAACAACGGAATTTCCGTCTGGCAAATTAATATTGTATTCTTTGATTACAGAACTATATCATATTAAAATTAAAGCTATACTAAAAAGGTTTGAAAATTATTATTTTTTAATTACTTAAATTAGATTTGGCGCAATGTTAGCAACAACAAAACTGTCTGGCAACTATAAATTTATAATGCTAAAAAGACATAGAAAATTATAAAAAATAAAAAAAATGTCTTAAAATGATTTCAAAATATCCACTTTTTACCTGTACAGGCGAGGTGCGCACAGGTAAACGCAACCGCTCCCAGATGCCAGACGTACCGCATCCCTACCTAACTTCAATAAGAAAGGGAAATATCGAAAAACCAGCCGACCTAAAATTCTTTCTCGAAAACGTTGCTAGCTCTCGTACTATATAGTAGTATTACTTTTCTGAAACTTGGTATCTGGAAAATTATGGTCCAGGTTTTAACCGAAAGCTGAAACCATGTATACTGGAAACCGGTTTCGGTTTCCAGCACTAGTTTGAAGTACGTATTCTTTTTCTTCAGTCCATAAACATCTCACAGTAGTCTCACCGAGCCATAATTTTTGGTACCGTACTGCTACTTTATATAAAGTACAGGCCTTTCAGTCCGAAGAGTGAAGTTTTAGGTTTACAACTCCTACGGTGACCTAATTCGTGTTGGGAGACGATATGTAGCCGAGCATTATCGTACTGCAGAATGGCTAGTTCCATAGCAAGTAGTTCCATGGCAAGTAGTTTCACGGCAAGTAGTTCCAAGGCAACTTTTTCGATCTTTTTAAGTAATTAAGTAATTTACTATCAGAGGTTAACCACAATTTTGTTTTATCGTTCATATTTTTAGTAATTACTACAATTTTCACCATTAAAAATTTCCGCGACATTTATATTAACCACAGGGGAAATATATTGAGGTTAAAATATTTAATAATATATTATTAATATTTCAGAGAAGGAAGAATGATCAATATTATTCTAGCTACTTCAGATAAAAATGCAAGGACAATGGCTCTTACGGAGAAATGGTTTTCCTTAATAACAGGACCTAAATGAGCTTAACGCTACGTACAACCCCCAGCGATTATTAGTTTCTTATACAAAACTAGCAATCTGAAATCAAATTAGTGACAATCTATACATCAAATTTTGCACAGAATTTTTGTATAGATTTTTCTTTTAGAATTTTTGTAGAAATAGAATATTTTTTATTGTAGAAAAAATTATTGTAAATATATTATTGCTCAATAACGTAATAATAAGTATCACACAACAATGTCCTGTAATTTTTTAAATATATTTGTGGGTTACAAATAATTTTTATATTTATATAATTTTATGTAGAAATGTTCAAATAATACGTCAACATTTTTTTCGACATGATTGTTTATAGTTTAGAACCTTCGTTGAAAAATATTATACTTGATGATAATGAAATGCCACTTGGTACAAGTATTCTTTACATAAAATAAATCATTTTCCCCCGTAGCACCTATTTTGATAACCGCGGCAAATTCGAGATGGCGGCAAAAGTAGATTACTAAGTACAATAACTATGATTAATTTTCACAATAGAACAAAATATCTCCAAACATATTTGTAGAACGAAGCATTAGCTACAATTTGCCGCATGGTACACAAATACGTGTCAAATAGTTTACAAGATGTCGTCTATAACGCAATTTGTGTATTTACAATTACATGACAGTTCTTTTTACAATTAAAAATATCCTATTAGATAGATAAAAATTCGCCGAAAATTTTGATGTATTTATTGTTACTAATTTTATTTCAGATTGTTAATCTTGTATAAGAAACTAAACGCTTGTGCGCACCCTTAAATCTTTCTAATGATATTAAATTTAGTATTTGCACCTCAAATAATAGCAATCACAAAATATTCTGAAGTAAAAAAAAATATCTTATTTCTTCTTCTTCTTGATCTGTTCCGTCTTGATCTGTTCTTTGTCAGGTATTTCCATGTGTGTCTTCCTTCTTCCTTCTAACCTTCCTATATCTTTCTAACTATGCTGTCCTCCCTGATCCTCATCACGTGTCCATTAGAAAGTTATTAATTATTAAACATTAAACAGTTTCAAACGCTCTTTATTGACCTAGCTGGCCACAGGAGTGTATTAATATGTGCGCAAATGACGTCAATGATACTGATTATTTTTTTAATTTTAAAAAGATGTTAAAAATATTGAATAATAGAAACAACAAACTGTTTGATAAGATTAGCAAGAGATAACTTGAATGCATGAATCTTCATATATTCGAGAGTGAGATAATGAACGTACATCGAATACTAATAAGCAGAACATCCACTAGCGACGGCTGTCACAGTGACGTAAATTTTAAAGTGTAAAAGTATTTAAAATTATTTTTTGCCAAAATCATAACGAAATTTACAAAATGTCAGTGTATATAAAAACTACTTAATATTCATAAAAAAATTACTCTACGGGTCTATTCTTAAAGAATATACATGTATCTATATCAGTGGTTCCCAAACCTTTTGTCCGCGACCTAATAATTTAAAATCTATTGTCTTGGTGACCCATTATTTAAAAAAAAAAACGGATTTTGCGAAGCTTCAAAATCAAAAAAAAAAGAAATCTTGAAATATTGAATGTTTTTACGACCAGGGCCGCCGTAACCTTCAAGTTACGGCGTGCGTGCATCCGGGTGGCAGTTTTTAGGGGCGGCAAATTTTTATATGTAGAGTAGCTCAGAAAAAAAAAAAAAAAAACCAGATTATACGACATTTAAATGTTTTCATTCTAAGAGTTGTTTGGGGTTGACGCTAACTAAAAGCTAGATATATCTCACTTATTATTGACAGCAGTAAAAACATAAATGGCAAAATAATTACGATAAAAAATACACTTCTATTTACTTGGTCAATATTCTTCTTTTCTTTTTTTGGTATTGGTTCCTGAAAAGGTTCGAAAAAGCATTGATGACTTTACGACTCAGAGCCGCTCCCCCCTTTTTTATTGAGAAGCGATCAGTAATCCGACAGATGGAGCAAGGTCGATAATAATTACGAATATTACGAGGATTAAAAATTTATGTAGGAGTAATTTTTTTGTAAATAAACATTTAATATCTTTAAAAGGGAACCAGTGATGGGCGCGTAAGTTACATGATGTAAGTTACCTCATTGTTGACGCGTAAACAACTGATGGAAAGTAAACACAAAACTCTTGTAAACAATGTAAACAACGTAAACAATGTAAACAATGATTTAGACATGCGCACTTGTTTTGAATTACAGAACCTCATCAATAAATTTTTATAAATAATAAAATTTTAATGAAACGATTTTAAATGAAAATGTAAGTATATAAAATTAGAACAAGCTAATATACATATTAATTAAAATCGAATTTGCATCATTACACAGGTGTTACATACAAATTAGTAAAAAAGAATATGAAAAATAAAAAACTTTTTTCTTTAAAAAAATCAGTCTAATTTTTTTAATAACAAATTACATTAAATTTCAGCTTTAAAAAAATCAGTCTATATTTTTAAATAACGAAAAGATTCATTGCAAATTTTGCATAACGCCCTATATTTTCTTTAATTTTCTTTAATTAAAACAAAACCTACTTCTTCAGAACTATTCCTTCGGTTTCTTCCCACCATTTTTTTAATAAATTTATTATTTTGAACTGAATATACTTGTTCATAAACTCTCTATTATTCGTATTAAATAACTAACCTCATTATTTGACAGTTTACAAAGTTTACATTGTTTACATTGTTGACATGTTTACCAATTGTTTACATAAGTTTACACGTAAATGTAAACAATTAAAGTTTACGTGTAAACGCCCATCACTGAAGGGAACCGCATTAATTGTACAGTTTTTTCTTTATAAATAGCAAAATATTAAAAGACCCTTAGTTGGATCTGTTCCAAGTATTAACATACTTCTTATTTTTAAATTATTTTCCTTGTTCAGTGGCGTATCAAATTTTTTACAAACAATAGAAATAGAAATGTTGAATGGGGTATCACAAAGAATATGCAAGAATTTCACGAATATATCAAGAAAAAGGCACAAAAAGCAACAGAAAGTTTGTCACCACTTAAATCTAAACAGAAATATGAAAAAGAATACGAAACCTTTACACTATGGCAGCGTTTACCAAAGTGCGTTCCCCTCAAAGTGTGTTTTATCGTACAAGGTGCTTTTTATATCTATCGTTGTTTCATGTAGATGGATATTTAAAAAAATAAATAAAAAGAATTTAAGATATAGTTCAAAATTTATTCAAGAAAACACAAAGAAATTTTTGAATACAAAAAACCAGAATAAACAACTTTCTGGTCTGATATACAATGTGTCTCAAAAGAAATTTTATATTTAGTGGATCGATTAAAAAAAAAGTAAGCCGTATATAGAAAAAATGTTTATTAATTATTAAAATACACTTTTTGGGGATTTATTTCTTAAAAATAATATCGTCTAAATGTAGACCCTCGCGTTCTCGGCACTCAATTAATCGAACAGTAAAATTTTACTGTTAATTACTTATGACGTCTCGGCAGGTGGACTCAGGGATGGCTGCCATTTCGTGACGGATATTTTCTTTCAAATGCGCCAGTGAAGTCGGTTTATTGGCGTAAACTTTAGATTTAAGATAACCCCATAGGAAAAAGTCCATAGGGGTTAAATCTGGACTGCGTGGAGGCCAATTTATGTCACCTCTCCGGGAGATCAATTTGCCTGAGAAAATTTCACGAACACGTGGCAGAGACATATTGGACGTGTGTGAAGTTGCTCCGTCCTGTTGGAACCATGTTCTTTGGTTATAGCCAGGAAAGTTTTGCAGTTCAGGTACCAAGAAGTTGTCTAACATCTCCACATAACGCTCTGAATTCACTGTAACTGCACGCCCCCTTTCGTCTTCAAAAAAGTAAGGGCCGATAATTCCTCGCGCCGACATCGCAGCCCATACGGTCACTTTAGGCGAATGTAGGTGTTTCTGATGTTTGCGTTTAGGATTCGTTGCACTCCAGTAGCGGCAGTTCTGCTTATTTACGTGGCCATTAAGATGAAAATGAGCTTCATCCGAAAACAAAATGTTGGTAAACGTTGAAAATCGCTCAATCACCTGATTTACGAAATTAAGCCTCTGACTGGCATCTTGGGGCTTTAATTCTTGCACCAATTGAATTTTGTAGGGGTGCAGCTTTTAGGTCTTTGCATAATGCGATGTAATGATGATCTATGCACATTTAAAGCACTTGCGCGCTTCCGAATTGAAAGGTTCGGGTCGTCACGAACAGACTGATTAACATTCTCCACGTTTTCTACCGTTCTTGATGACCTAGGTCGCCCGGATTTTGATTTATCCAGCGTTGTACCAGTCTCTTCAAACTTTTTAACCCAATGTCGAATGAGAGGAATGCTTGGCGCATCATTTAAGTGGCGAAAACCTCGAATACTGCAGAGTTTTCTACGCGCTACAGTCGCCGAATCACCGTTTTTGTAAAACTCTCGCACGCATAACGCGCGGTGTGTTCCCGAGAAACGCTCCATAGCGACTGAATTCCCAAGAGCCAGGCTACCGATTGACATAACCCCCGCGCCCCTCGGATACGTTGCGTTCACGCAGTAAGCTAAATAAATATAAAATTTCTTTTGAGACATTTTGTATATGACGATCATCCTAATTTATCAAAAGGGGCTATTCGGTCTTTGTTACCGTTTGCAACTACGTACAAGTGTTAATCTGGATTTCAAACTACCCTGATATAAAAACGAAATATCGCAGCAAACTAAATGCTGCACCAGATATATGAATTCGATTATCCAATATTATACCAAATTTTGAAAGGATATTAGAATCAAAAATGCAAATGCATGTTTCTCATTAAAACTAGCTGTTTTATCAAAGAGTCTCACACATTATATGCAAAATATAAATAAAAATAAAGGCAAATCTAGTACGCTTATTTCATGACTTTTTTTTAATGTTTAATGTTCTAGTTTTTAGGAATGCAATTAAAATGACTAATAATTTATAAAGTCTTACTTTTCTATCGTATTTATAAAAGGAAAAAGTTTGTAGTAATGTACTCCTATCTTAATTATTTGCGTATTGTAGTTTTATTTATTTTTTTCTATTTAAAGTTGTATCAAAAATATTTCCAGAATTTAGGGTTCCGTAATTTTTTGAACAGCGCATAGGGGTTCCGCGACAAAATAAGTTTGGGAGCCACTGCACTATGCCAGTAAAAAAATAAGGTACCGGCCGTAAATGAGACTTAAATTTGTTGAGGGCGTAATGAGAGGGTGTTATGAATTCATAATACTCCGGTTGTTATGCTTATTTAAATACCTCGTATAGTCGGATTGCTGATAAGTGACTGTTCGTTGCTACAAGTATCGATATTCAATACTATATGCTTTCTCTGTCTATATCATTATAATTATTTGCATACCCATAGTAACGTATAGTAACCCAAGTTGACAACTAACCTTCAAAATTATTTTAATAAAAAACAAAGCATTAGAAAGAAACAGCATGATTCGTAGATATCTTTACTAATTAGAGCGCGAAAATAAATTTACAGCAGTACTCAAACAAACAAAATTATTAATTTTAAGGTTATAATTATAAATAAGGAAAAATTTATGCTCATACGTAAATTTTGGATTATAATTTGTTGTTTATTCCAGCAGATTTAAAATTAAAGTTTGTGAATTTAATAATTGGCCGCAAGCCATATTTTAATTAATATTTATTACCAGACACTGACAGTTAAGACAAATAACAAAAAACATTTTTAAAATCGAAAAATGGTAACTAGATTATTATATGAATGCACTACTTGATACATACATGTAACAGTCACCTATCAGCAATCCGACTATATCCTATGCATTATGACCAAATAACAGCTAAGTGAAAAATTAATGATTATTAGCTTCAGGACCCCAAAAGTTAAGCCCCACAACTGTCGTAGGCAACCTTTTTACCATAGAGCCACGGTATATAATATTAATAAAATATTTAAATATTATTTCACATAACCTTGTAAGATAATGCGTGACATTTTGACGTACCGCTACTGGTTAGATGGGTTTTCCCTAAGTCGTAAGAGATACTGGACAACAAAACAACACGCATATAAAAACAGTATTATATAAACACTAGTTTATGTCTCGTGTGTTTCGAATCATTCAGTGTGTTGTTAGAAACAACTTTAATTAACTATTTATTTGCAATGGGTATTTTCGATTCATCCGTGACTCAGTACTGTCCAGTATGTCGCTATGCTTAGATCTGTGTGATTGCGGTGATGTTGAAAAATTTTTACCGATTTTTAAAGAATTTAAAAAAATGAGTAATGATGGTTTAGTTTCACCGAAAAGTGTTATAATTAAAGACGCATGTAAGTGTTTTTTTAATTTTTTACATTTTTTCCTGTTTATAATGCAGAGGTGTATTTAGTAAACATTTATGTTTATTCTGAGGGTAATAAAGTTTTTCAAGTTAAACTAGAAAGTTAAAGGTTAAAGTTATATTGGTCCAAAGTATGTCTAGGAATTACTTAGGTCCGGTTGAAGTAATTTTATCTAATTTTAAGAAATACACTTGTTTTAAAGGTCATGTGATGCAAATAATATTTTAAAGCTTTAATTACGAAATATTGGGATGATGCAAAATTAAAGACGATTTTTATTTTTTCGCGATCTTTTGGTCTCGAACATACAGAAAGCCGGCACGGGCTTTACTGGCAACAAGGGCTGATCTGCCGCAGTATCTGTCCATGTTTTCAAATATAACCGCATACGCTGTGTACTGGTCGGCGCCGGTCGGTGCGTCTACCCGCTTATCGAAACGTTTAAGCAGTTCAAGCAGCTTGTTGTCAGCGCCGAAACAAAAAAATATTTAAAAAATCTTGCATCATCTTCTTTTAATTGAGGAATAAGGTGGTGGTATTCCCATATTTACGTCTCTCTTGATTTATTGCATGTATACCTTTTCTTTTTGGTTCCATTTTTAGGGTTTTGTAGGTATGATCAAAAAACCCTTATACCGTCATTTTGTCGTCTGTCTGTCTGTCTGTCTGTCTGTCGGTCTGTCTGTCTGTCTGTTCGGTAAAAATTGTAGCCAAACGGCTAAACCTAGAGAGTTGAAATTTGGCATGCTTATACAACTCTTTAACCCGCACATAGGAAAAATACTAAAACATCTAAAAAACATATCCCCCTAAAAATATAAACAAATATGTGCTCATCGAAAACAAAAATATTTTTTTTAAATTTTGAGTAGGGTATCAAACGAAAGCCCTTAGTACGTGGATTAACGATCAAATTTTTATTTTTGCAAAATAAATTATTTTGATTCGATTTTTGCCAAAATTGTGCAAAAAAAATTTTGTCCCACACCCTGTAGCCCAGATGGTTTAAACTAAAAATCTGAAAAAATTCTATGTAATGTACATTGGTGTGAACCGGAATAGTACAACAGGAATTTTTGATTAGATTATGTTTTTGGAAAAAAAAGCATTTTTTGTGTTTTTTGCTAATAATGTTGAAAACTTATAGTTATATAACACGCTAAACAGTAACGTGTATCTTGGTGCAGTGGCTAAGATACTGGGATTCTGCCCAAGAAAATGAGTTCGAATCCTACGAGAGGAGACAATATTACTTTTTTTTTTTTTTTGCATTTTGTTTAAATTATTTTTTCAAAATTCTAGTTATATTTTGGCAATTGTTGCATTTAATTTTTAAAAGCGTAAATTTAATAACCAGTGGAAATTGATGAATTTATAATTTAATTCTATATTTGAATGTTCACGAAATCAAAGGGGAGAAGCTATGACTAAAAACAACCAATGGAAGCCATAGGCGCAATTTTCAAAATCTTAATGAACCTTGATATATAAAAAAAAATACAGCACATCTTTAGAAACTTAAATAATGGTAATAGGCATTCGAATTAACTTTCATAAAAAAATATTTTGACATAAAATTTGTTTTGGCATCCCAAATAATCATCATTCACTTACTAAATACCTGCAAAACCCTGAAATGTGTGAAAATTCACACTTCACATCAATTTTTAAATATAGTGATTCTGTTAGAAACAACTCATCCAAAGATGAATCAGAATAATTGAGCCAATATACAAAAGAGTAGCTATACACTTTCAAAACTACCGTTCACTTTATGCTAGGCCAATATAATTAAAAAATGTACGATACGTAGGAAAAAATAAAAACTTCAATATATAGGTTATGTCATCTGTCAGTGTCACATGCAATATCATCGTTTAGCGTGTGCTCAACCAGTAACCCAGTACGTTTTCGGTACCGATTGTCAGCGCTGATTTACCAACTTTCTGTATAGGGAAAAATTGCTAAGCAATATGACATCTGGTGGGATGTTAAGCAACTACAGAAACAGACATTCTATCGCGCTTTTTACATTGAGTTATGTAGGAGCAAAATATATTTTTGCATTTTACTATAGTTTTGTTGTTACTATATTATTATATTGGTACGTTTTGTTAAGTTTTATGTTATTTTATATTATTTTAAAATAAGTTTTAAATTGTTTTTACTGGTATCAAGTGAAAATAAGTGAAAATATCCCTAAATTAAAGTGGAAGACAAGACATAAATCATGTTCAAGTCGAACTATTATTTCTGTGTACCTGAGTGTAATTCGTGGGTTAAAAGAAATCCATTTCAACCTAAAAAATAATCTAACCTAAATAACCTAAAAGGTGCATTTTTCAACCTAAAAAATTCATAAAAACATACCTAAAATTATTCTTATTTATTAATATTTGATGTTATAATATTTCACTGATTACCCTGCATAAAAACACGTATTAATATTGCAGCAAAATTACAAAAACCACCAGTAAACATTAAAATTCAAGTTATTGCCCTTAAAATTATATGTAATGAATGTCTATTTTGGAAGTTCCGAGAATGCCGCAAGAGCGCTGCGATCTTAAAATATTTCCCCTATGTTCGCGGCCTATTGCTGTATGAGATGATTGAGCTGGGCCAGATAGACGTCACTGTTGATGTTGAATTGCCATTTTCCGTTTTTGTCCGGCATCCGCTACTGTTGACACTCATCATCTTCATTCCACCAAAAACAAATTTCGTTTGCAATGATCTCCCGATGGATGATTCCGCTTCTGTCCCACCATACGCACAACATTGCTTTCTTATTGTAGGCACCTTTTGCTATTCCTTCCGGCGTTTCGGCCGGAGATACACAAAAAAAAAATTCCTTTAATTTTAAAGATGTAATAAATCCTTCATCCATTTAATTTCTTGTTTATTAAATAACATTTTTATAATTTTATATATCGTATGCAGGGGCGAACTATGTCCTCTGCAGACTAGGTAACTGCTTGGATCCCGTATATTTTTGGGACCCGTAGAAAGGTGTAGTTTTTTTTGCTCAACTTTTGATTTCGGGATGAAGTTTTCTCATCACTTGATTTCGGAATATTGTTTCCTATTTTTTTTTCACTCAAGCCAGAAATCTGCTTAGGGCCCCTATTTACCTTAGTCCGCCATTGATCATATGGTACACTAAAATACATGCTAAAAATTTTCATGGCCAGCTGCCAGTTTTTTAATTTATTAATTGATACTTTTTACTATAGTGCGTTCAAAGGTGAGTTTGCAGTACAGGGCATATGGAGTAGTTCTTTTTCATACTCTCTAATGGGTTTACACAATGACACTATCCTTTTCTTGCTTGTCGACGTTGCCAGCTCTAAAACGCGGTGATCTGTAAAGACGCAGTATTCTACAAATGGACATTTGTTTTTGTTGAGTGTTATTTTGAGTTTTATAAGAGTTGATTTTTGTAAATCATACGAGTTTTTCATATTATTATAATTGACACATTTAACATTTTTACAACATTTGGCAACACCGCTCCCATTTGCCGTAAGAGCTATACTGCAAACTCACCTTCGAACGCAATATATATGTAGGTAAATACATTTAATATCCCAGCGTCACGGCGCTCAATTTTTAACTACGATAGAGGATATTATTTTGGAATTTTACATACTATTTAAACATTTGTGTGCTCCTATTTGTTGATAAAACAGCAAAACAGATATTAAATAATTGGCATAAAATATTGTAAAAAATATTTATTGCTATAAGTACAGCTTGACAGCTGTGTAAACAGAGCCGCAGTAAGGAAAACTTGCGCTTTGCGCTAGGGGCAAAGTTTTTTTTGGCGCCATTGGCAAATAAAAAAAATATCCTCACCTCTCAAAATTCAAGTGATGAGCAAAAAAAAAGGTCATCACCTCTCAAAAACCAAGTAACAAGCGAAAGAAAAAGTGTTTGCTTTCGCAATGGCGCCCCGTTCGCAATAAAGCTCGTCAGCGCCCTATTCCTTAATGCGCCCAGGGCCGTCGCCCCCACCGCCCATACTTTTTAATTAGCGATGCCAGAGCTTCGAATATTTGAAGTATTTTAACTAATTTCTTTTATTTAAAATATTGCATTTCAAATATTTAAAAAAAAATGATCTTGGTATTTGGATTTGAAAATATTTTCTCCTTAGTATTTGTATATTATGAAAATATCAGTATATTATGAAATACTTGAGAAGTAATTCAAATATTTTCCTACTATTCCAAATATATCCTTATTATTTCACATATTTCCCTAGTACCATATTTTCAATATTTCCTAGTGTGGCGCCCGCTCCTGGCCTAGGTAGGGTAGGAGTCCAGGACGACACACAAGGATTCACTTTGTAAAGTCAAAAATATAACAGGGCGGTGCGCAGTTAGGTAGTATCTATGCATTGGACTAAGAAAAGCACTAAGTTGAACCGAAGGTCAAATGCTCGGTATGCCTCGGTATAATGTCGGGGAGAATTTATTATTATAAAATAAAGTCAGGTTCTTGGTACATTTGCGTTGCCAGTAAATTGATAACAGAGAAAGAATGTTTTGGGAATCGCTAATATATAATAACAGGTGGTAAAGGGTACAGCGTTGCCAGGAATAATCACAAATATAATAAATAAATAGTTGTAAAAAACTTAAAAAATTAATCAAAAAAAATAATTTAAACAAATTTAATTGTTGCGAACGGCAACAATTAATAGTGGTAAACTCAGTAGAGAATAAGATAAATCAACTGTATTAATCCCACAATAACATCTATAAAAAAGATTAATTCTAAATTTAAACAATAATTTATTAAATTTCTACAAAAAAATTGATGAATTTAAATTATTTCTCAACACAAAATGTTGAGAAATGGGTAAAGATCTACTAAAAAATTTATAACAAAAATATTAGGTTAAATTAAACAAATGAAAAAATATTTAAACAGAACGAACAGCAGGTTTGAAACGGTACAACACGCGTTCGTTCCGAGTTGCAGCGACTTATGACATCACTCAACAAATAATGAAAAAAAATTGAAATTAAATATAAAAATAGACAATTTTTATAATAAAATTTATAAAGTAATGAACAAACCTTGCTCTCTGGTCTCACAAAATTGCAGGTGATTAATTACTGCAACAATGACCGGTTTTAAACAGAAAACTGAATCTGGAGGGAAAACTCCAGAAAAAAAATAGTTTTAACAAAAATATAAATTTGTTAATTAATATATACTGATATATTAATTAAAAGTTAACATAAATCAGGGGATCCTGATTGAATTACACTGAATTTAAAACTTTTATAACAACAGATAATTAACAGACACATGTGCTCGCCTTGCTAGAAAAATATTAATGTATAAAAATGGATTAATTTGGCTGGAAGGTGTCTTACCAGCGGCTCTAAACAAGTTTTATTTAAGAAAACAAATGGTTATATTTAAATAAATTAAAATTAGGTTTTTAAATTAATACAATAATAAAATATTATAGAATTATATAATTATTATATAAAATATTATTGTATCGGGTAAAATATGGTAATATATTTGTAATTTGGAAATAAAATATAGTGAGGTTCTAAACATGTTTTGTCTATGAAATGAATATTTATTTAAATTAAGTAAAAATGATAATTAAACGGAAATAAATTAAAATTTGCAATATAAAATGAAAAATACAAAGTGGTACGCCCTAAGCGGGCGCTTCATTCCGCCGGCCAAAACGAATGTTTTAAAACCAACGATGAAAACAACAAACAAATAACTGGTCAACACTCGGTAATGGGGTCGACCGGTAAGGGAACCAAAATTCCTCATAGGTGAGGATTTTTTCTTCCATGACTCGAGCTAGGTGGAATTTTACCAGCTTAATGGCTGCGTCTCAGAGTCCCCCAAAGTAAGGGCTAGACGGTAGGTTTATGTGCCACTGAGTGCCTTCCGAGGACAACTTAAGGTTGAACCAGTCATGATAGTCGGTTAAAGTTGCGCTGATAAAATTGGTTGCAACCACATTATTGGCTATAAAGGTATACCAACCGTGGTAAGGAGACTGAATCCGCGCAAATATGACGGTGGAGTCAGTCCGGTAATCATTACACCCAATGTGTAATAATTCAAAATTTACCCGTTTGTAAGACGGGCAAATAGACAAAATTGTCGGCGAGCAAGTCGATGGTTTGCGGTGGCGCTCATACTAGGACTGCGGTAGTATCAGCGAATGCTGATGGTAAAAACTCACACTAAAAGTGTGTAGTAAATCAAAGTTTCCCCGTTTGTAAGACGAGAAAACAAACAAAACTGTCGGCGAGTAAGTCACCGGTTTTCGGTAAAATGCATGCTATAGATGCGGTAATATTAGCGGGAGCTGATGGTAAGATATTACACCAAACATGTGTAACAACTTTAAGTTCACCCGTTGGTAAACCGGGTTGACATAAAAAACTGTCAGTGAGAGAGTCGGATGATCGCGGTGTAAGTCATACATTAAGTGTGATTGTATCTGTGGTAATATCAGCGGGTACTGATGGCAATATATCACACTATAATTATGCAATAAATCAACTTACGCCCGTTTGTAAGGCGGGAAAATGAAGAAAACTGTGGATGAGCGAGTCGATGGGTTGTATGTAAACTCATACATTAACTCTGGTAAGATCAGCGGATACTGATCGAAAGGAATTACACTAGAATTCTGTGATAATTCAAAATTCACCCGTTTGTAAGACGGGCAAACCAAAAAAACTGTGGGCAAGCGAAGCGTCGCTTCCCGGTAAGCTTCACAATGATGAGGTATAGAATACCCGACATCTCTAGCGAGAAATGTGTAGTCTATTTTGGAAACATGTCTGTTTTCTGTATAGTCACACATAAAGGTGACATATTCTTGACAGAGGGTAAGGTTGTTGTTGAACCTGGTACGTAGGGAACGATAATAGGTTAACGCGGGTCCGAATGATCCGCTAAGCGCAACAACATCGGTTTTAAATAGTAGTGGAACGACACAACGACTATCAGTGGTGCGTATATGTTGTTCGGTAGATGTATGCTCAGCCTTGAGTTCCTTTTCTGAATGGTAAGGTTTATGAGGAAACTTTTCTAGTTTACAAGAACTAGGCAAGGCTGACTCTAACGTTTCCTCCACGGAAATGTGGAAAGAATTTAAGTTGATAGTAGATCCGAAGGTTGGACCAGAGATGACTACACCTAAGGCGGTCTCAACAGCATAGGGGCCATCTGGTAATTTGGTGGTTTTTCCTGTAACCAGGGAAAAATAAATGTCAGCACCCAATAGCATATCTATTGGGCCTGGCACGTAGTAGGTAGGGTCCGCTAGCCTTAATCCCTTTAGATCTGGTAACTGAACAAAGTCCAACTTCTGACTAGGAAGGTTAGCGGCAATATGGTTCACGACCAATGCCGTGACAGAATATTTATGGCGATTGGTTCGTGGCCTGAAGCAACAATTAACAACGCCTTTTATGGTGTGTATCTCAACGTTAGATACACCTGAGATAGTTAAGTTTGTTGGCGTCAAATTTAGGTCCAATTTACGCCTACAACTTTCGGTGATAAGGCTGGTTTCACTACCGCTGTCTAACAAGACTCTTACTTCCTGCCAATTGTTTGCAGAATCTCGCATCTGAATTAGAGCCGTGCTCAATAGCACACATGAGGAGTTAGGTGAGCAGTTTGTCTTCACATTGGTAGCGACTAAAACTTTGGATGTGCCAGCATCATTAGAGGGTGAGCTAGTTCCGGAAGGAACTGGTTCACAAGTTTGACCAGTCGGATGACTGGTGGTTGCCCCTATTGCGGAGTTAAATTTATCAAAGTGCAAAAGGGTATGATGTCGAAGTTGACAAGTTCTACAACTTGTTTTTGATCTGCACTCCGTAGGTTTATGGCGTGGCGCAAGACAATTGTAGCAATGGTTATTGTCTTTGATCAGATTAAACCTCTGCCGGATGGTGAGGTTTTTAAAAGTAGAACAAGAGTGCATGGGGTGCGCAGCATTGCAAGCCAAACACATCATTTGCTGGTTTGAGGTAGTGAGGAAGGTCTTTTTCTGAGCATGATTATAGTTTGATGCGGTACGTTCAAAGCTATTCGTGTTTGATTTAGAGTAAGTTGGCTTGCTTTTCTCCAAAGTTTTCCATTGCTGGGAAGTAATAAAACGCTCCAAAAAATTCAAGAGAACGTCTAGTTCTGGTAGATGGTCCCTGTCCAACTTAGCTTCAAATTTATCACGAATGGTCTCGTGAAGCTTGCTGGTGAGAAAGAGCGTAATGAATTTTCCCCACTGGTCTACGGGTTCGCCTAAGGCACGAAGCGCGGCTAAATGCTCCTTGATGGTTGCCAAGAAAGCATTTACGCTATTGTACGAACTATCCTTGAGAGGAGCGATGTTGATGATCGCCATACCATGGAAGGTCGTAATAAGCCTATTACGCTGATAACTATCCTTCAACATGTCTAAAGCGATCTCGTAATTGGCGTCCGTTAACTTTAGATTGCGGATAAGCGAGAGCGGTTGGCCTCTAAGTGAAGTCCGTAGATACTGTAGCTTTTGAACGGGGGGTAACATCTCGTTGTCGTGAATTGAACTGGTAAAAAGGTCAAAAAAGGATTGCCAATTTTCAATTTCTCCGCTGAATGGAGGAATATTTAGCTTTGGTAGCCGAGCGTAGCTTGCAGCAGTTGAGGGCGTGCCGGTAAAATTAAAGGCCGTGTTATGGGCAGTTGACGCATTCAAAGACTCTGGTTCTACAAAGGGAGGTTCTTGACAGAGTCCTTTGACTTTATATACGTCGTCCCTAAATATTTGGTACTCGGCTAACAAATCATCCTTCTTGTTAGCGTTGGTGTCATGCGCCATCATCGCCAACAGACATGTCTCGTACTCCGAGACTTGGGTAGATAACTCTTGCAACCTCAACTTAATCTCCTTTATCTTACCTGGGAGAGGGTTGAGTTGAGTGTCTTCCACCAATTCCCAAAGGGTATCTAAATCGCGACGGCGTAGTTCCCTTTTTAGGGTGGCCAGAGCAATGTCGGCCATTTTGAATTTAATTAAAATCAAAACACCAAAAAATTGAGGAAATAGGTCCCGCCCTGAGGTAATACGGGGCAAGTAACAAAGTTCTAGTGATATTAAGCTGACAAAAAAACTGTTGTATGAAGCGGTTGTAAATTATTGTTGAAAATTACGTAAAAAATTTTGGCACACGTCAAAAATTAGGTGATTTTTGACCCGCCAAATCCGGCTCGAAGGACCATTAAATGTGGCGCCCGCTCCTGGCCTAGGTAGGGTAGGAGTCCAGGACGACACACAAGGATTCACTTTGTAAAGTCAAAAATATAACAGGGCG
Organism: Liopterus haemorrhoidalis; assembly: GCA_963971575.1. NCBI lineage: Eukaryota > Metazoa > Arthropoda > Insecta > Coleoptera > Dytiscidae > Liopterus > Liopterus haemorrhoidalis. The sequence continues at coordinate 33,188,098 of OZ020611.1, read as the reverse complement.
GTGCGCAGTTAGGTAGTATCTATGCATTGGACTAAGAAAAGCACTAAGTTGAACCGAAGGTCAAATGCTCGGTATGCCTCGGTATAATGTCGGGGAGAATTTATTATTATAAAATAAAGTCAGGTTCTTGGTACATTTGCGTTGCCAGTAAATTGATAACAGAGAAAGAATGTTTTGGGAATCGCTAATATATAATAACAGGTGGTAAAGGGTACAGCGTTGCCAGGAATAATCACAAATATAATAAATAAATAGTTGTAAAAAACTTAAAAAATTAATCAAAAAAAATAATTTAAACAAATTTAATTGTTGCGAACGGCAACAATTAATAGTGGTAAACTCAGTAGAGAATAAGATAAATCAACTGTATTAATCCCACAATAACATCTATAAAAAAGATTAATTCTAAATTTAAACAATAATTTATTAAATTTCTACAAAAAAATTGATGAATTTAAATTATTTCTCAACACAAAATGTTGAGAAATGGGTAAAGATCTACTAAAAAATTTATAACAAAAATATTAGGTTAAATTAAACAAATGAAAAAATATTTAAACAGAACGAACAGCAGGTTTGAAACGGTACAACACGCGTTCGTTCCGAGTTGCAGCGACTTATGACATCACTCAACAAATAATGAAAAAAAATTGAAATTAAATATAAAAATAGACAATTTTTATAATAAAATTTATAAAGTAATGAACAAACCTTGCTCTCTGGTCTCACAAAATTGCAGGTGATTAATTACTGCAACAATGACCGGTTTTAAACAGAAAACTGAATCTGGAGGGAAAACTCCAGAAAAAAAATAGTTTTAACAAAAATATAAATTTGTTAATTAATATATACTGATATATTAATTAAAAGTTAACATAAATCAGGGGATCCTGATTGAATTACACTGAATTTAAAACTTTTATAACAACAGATAATTAACAGACACATGTGCTCGCCTTGCTAGAAAAATATTAATGTATAAAAATGGATTAATTTGGCTGGAAGGTGTCTTACCAGCGGCTCTAAACAAGTTTTATTTAAGAAAACAAATGGTTATATTTAAATAAATTAAAATTAGGTTTTTAAATTAATACAATAATAAAATATTATAGAATTATATAATTATTATATAAAATATTATTGTATCGGGTAAAATATGGTAATATATTTGTAATTTGGAAATAAAATATAGTGAGGTTCTAAACATGTTTTGTCTATGAAATGAATATTTATTTAAATTAAGTAAAAATGATAATTAAACGGAAATAAATTAAAATTTGCAATATAAAATGAAAAATACAAAGTGGTACGCCCTAAGCGGGCGCTTCACCTAGTATTTCAAAATTTCCTTATTATTTCAAATATTTCCTAGGTTTTCAAATATTTCCCTTGTACATATTTAAAATATTTTATAGTATTTCAAATATTTCCATATTTCTTATATTTTCCTAGTATTTTAAATATTTTCCTAATATTTCAAATATTTTCTAGTATTTCAAATAATTCTCTAGTATTTCAAGTACCTACTTCTTGTATATCAAATATTTTTTAAAAGGATTTGATATTTCAGATAATTTTGGCCAACGGAGTGGCCGAGCGCATTAAATCGTGCAGTTTGGACAGGTGAAAACAGTGTATTGTAAGGTTGGTGGTTTGATTCTCCGTTGGTGATATTATTCGGGCGAGAATAATATGTTTACATTACTCTCATTTTATATTCATTCACCCCTCATCCAGGTGTAGGAGCTTGCCCCCTGGCATCGGCGATTAGCCTCGTTGCAGAAATAGGCCGATGTAAAATAAATAAATAAAAAAATAATAATAATAATTTTTATCTGTGATGACTAATAGTATTTGTTATTTCAAATACTTTGATCGGTATTTGGTATTTGAAATACTTTTACTCAGTATTTGACACAGTTCTGAGCGATACAAACAAAAATACTGTATTGTGCCTCTGATTGATACGGCAAAAGGGCGGCTTTTGTTGTTTGCACACGGGCGGCTAACACCCACGCGGCGGCTTTGATTGTATCTTTCCTCGCACTCATCTCTATCTCCACAGTCTGTTAGAAACACCAAGATCCATTTATCGTTATTAATAAATAGCTAATAGTTATATTTCTTTTGTTACAGATATAAATGAATTTCACTATGGTTCCTATTACCCCGAACAAAATAGGACGACAGTAGTGAATTGGAACCCTAGGAAAATCTACGTAGATAGAATATTACAATTATGTGAACATAACAATATAGAATATGACGAGTTTAACCTATCTGTGATAAGAGATGCCAAGGATCTTAACGAAATATCTAGAGACGATTTTATTCAGATGTCGCCGGAATACGGTGGCTTTTTATACCAACAAATGCAGACAACATATCCCTTTACCAATAGTAAGTATTTTAAAATATTTTCTAAATTAAAAATTAATTCAGAACTCTGGGCAATATATAGTCCGGTGTTTCCCAAACTGTGTTCGGCGACCCGGTTCCGGTCTCCAAGAATAAAATACTGTTCCTCAGAAAATAAAATAATAATATTTATTATGTTCAATTTTTTTTTTAACATTTATACAACCGTCAATATTACAAATTTGAAATTTAAATAAATATACATTGTCTTTTAAAATTTGAAGGCGGCAAACAAGAGATTAATTAGGGTACCGAATCACATTCAAATCATTAAAGTCATTTGCAAGATATTCATCAGTGGAGTAAAATGCTTTGGCAGTTAAATAAGTCTTGGTTACTTTTTACCGACCGCCAACATATATAAGGGAGGTATTGTGATCACACCGATTTTGACATTTCGAGATTTCGATGGATCTCGAAATTGAGGTCCCTACATAACGTTTTGACTATTTTTATCATGATGTCTGTCGGTTTGTCTGTCCGTCCGTCTGTCCCTCTGTCCGTCCGTCCATCTGTCCGTCCGTCCGTCCGTCCGTCCGTCTGTCTGTCTGTGTACACGTGCAGAGCAAATTTTTTTATGAAACTTCATATTTAAGTTTCTGCCATCAATGGCACGAGTTGATCAACTTTTGGTAAAAATCGCTTGACTAAAAATGGGAGTTTACTCGTGTCGATTTTAAGATTTTTGTGAATATTTCCCGAAAATATTTCGAATATTTAACAGAAAAATATTTCGAAAAAATTTATTGAACAAAAGTTGCTATAAAAGCAATAACTAACAACTTTTATTTGAGACATTTTTTGATAAAACGAAAAAATGTTGAAAAAAGTCTAAATTGTTTTATACTTATATGTAACGTTTCCATGGTCATGATAAATAATATCTCTGTTAGAAAAAATTAGGCCAAGTTATTTCTAGTCTGCTGGTAGAATGTATTTTATACAAGTACTTTATGATGGCGGTCGGTCCTGTGGTGGCCACAGCTTATTTTTTAAAATTAGAGAGTCTTAAATTCTTGATGTGGGTTGGAAGAACATTAAAAAATTTAATTGCAAAGTAATTAGCACTATATCTAGACCTATCCAGTCTAGTATAGGTAAGACTTGATAAATCTTGTAGCTTGCAAAATCTGAGACTTCATGTCATAAAGTTAAAATATAGGTCAGTCGTTTAATCAACGAAGTTGGTCATTTTGCGTCCTAACTTCAATGACAAACTTAGTGGCGCAAAATAACTAAATAGTTTTTTTTTACATGTGAATTATAGTCTAATATTGCTCTTCACTCTTTTATTTTACTAAAACATACCTTTGGATGTCATATTTAGTTTGTGTTCGATAGTCATTTTGAAAATTTACAAATTTTAAAAGTGTTTATTTAATATAGTTCATAATAGTTTATAATACGTTCTGATGTGTTTTGATAATCGGACTCGCCGAGTCCTAAAAACTCGAATTTCCAGCTGAAACCCTACTGCCAATGCTTTTAATAGCCAAATATATAAAATGGCGCCCCTCATCAGGCCGCACGCCCACGTCAAACCTCGCGCCCCTGGCAAATGCCCCGATGCCAACCCGTTGCTACGGCTTTGAGTGCATGTGCTTATTGTATTGTAGCAATTTAGCACCACGATTTTTACACTACTGTTGACTCGTTTAACCGCTACTTATTCGTTTATAAATTCTAAAACCTACATTTCTCTATGAATTTTTGTTTTGCTGTCTAGACTAAAGTCAAAAACTACAACTAATTTCTTTAAACCGGAATAGGACCTTTTATACCAAAATAACCGCAGTATGTTTGTTTTACTTGTTATCCGCAAAACGTTAAGTAGCAAAATGATAGCATATGTATGCATGTTAAGGGTTTCAGATATTTGTTCCATTTCTTCAACATATTTATATTTTGTTATAGGACTAATTGAAGATTTACCTCATCAAACAACTGTACCTAGAAGAGCGCCTGGAAGACCTAGGACATCGAATAAGATTAGACATAAATCAGGTAATAATAAAGAATGTAATATTTTGTAATACACTGCTTACGTACTATAAGCTTGAAAATATGCTAGATCCTGGTCAAGAATCAGGACTATTGTTACTTATTTTTTGTAAATAATGTATATAATTATTTATTTTTACTGATAAATATACAATTGATATTAAAGATAAACGCATTATTTTTTTAACTTTCCAATTTCTAGAGGGAATATTAGTTTTTTTGGGGGATTTAGTATTTTATTTATGCCGCAAATTTAAATATAAATAACATAGATTGCCCAAGTCGATCAATTAGCCAAATAAAATTTTTGCGTCGTTGCAGTGTTGCAAAAAGCAACGCATTTGTGTTTTCATATATTTTATGCATTGAATAAAAATACTAAAGGAAGGAGTATTACATGTTATTTGGGAAGACCAAGATGGTATTTCAAAATGGCGGACAATAGTTACCGGTTGTACAGTGGCGTAGGGTCATTTATTAAAATAATTTTTATCGGTAAAAAAAGAAATAATACCAATCTTGATATTATCAAAAGAAGCTAAAGATTGGTAATACAAAAAATCAATAAATAGAATATTACTATACGAGTTTTATAAGACGATGTACCGTCACACCAGTTGTTTGTACGACGAGCGCAGCGAGGAGTGCTCCAAAGAAACAAGTGTGACAATACGTCGTATAAAACGAGCATAATATACTATTTTTTATAATTTGCATCACTTATTTTATAGAAATTTTTAAAATTGGACCGACAGCCTACCGCCATTACAAAGTACTTGTATAAAATACATTCTAGCAGCAGAGTAGAAATAACTTGGCCCAATATTTTCTAACAGAGATATTATTTATCATGACCATGGAAACGTTACATATAAGTATGAAAAAATAGATACTTAAAAAAAAATTCGTATAGTAAAACGATCTGTGGTAACACAACACAACAGTAATTTGACAGATGCAAAACAATAAACTTTCTTTTTGAATTTTCTTTAAAATAATATTATAAAATAATTATCTGACATGAAAATATAGCCGGTTCACTTTTGTAAGAACAAACTAAGAGGGAATTTTGTTTTCAATAGTTTGCACCTTTGAAGCTGTATGTCATGTTGGTATTAAAAAATTTCACTTTTTTAAAATGTTGATCTATTTGACATATGTCATATTGAAAAATGATACCTTAATTATAATGATCATAACCTTATCAACCTAAAGTCGGTTTTGCGTAAGGAATATTTTTAATTGACATTTAAAGTCAGTAACACACCATAAAAGTAACCAAAATAACCAGATCTGGTGTGTTCTTACAAAAGTGAACAGCTTATACTTACAAATTGTATTAAATAAACATTTTAAAATATTTGAGTTTATCAATGACAATGAAACAATAGCTTCTACTGTTATTTTTTTTTGAGTGTAACAATGATATTATTGTGACCGCAAAGTATCAAAATACTATTATACATCTGTAATTTATTATTATAAAATTAATGATACACAAAAGTAAATAAATTCATGCAGAACTTATAACAGAAAATTATGACAGTACGCCATTGTCCATAAGTAACATGTATGTTGAGATTTATCAAAATCTCATTGATTCAATTACATAATATGAATGGAAAATACTTACGAATGAAAAGTAATTTTTTACGTTTTTGCTCGTCCGCAGACAGTACAGCTAACCATTTTAATAACCCAATAGAATAAGGACGTTCAATCTTCTTGAAACATCCTGTAGTAAATGAAGCTGGGTTTACGTAATTTGTCCGACTATTTTCGGCTGTGTTTATTTCTACTGCATTTTTTCATCTTATGAGTTCTTCCTGTCCGAGTGAATGTTAGGTACAAATTAAACACGAGCAAACGGACAGTGACCTTGAAATCCAGCCTTAAAGTAAACATCACAATTTAGTACGGAAGTACACAGATTTTTAAAAATAAATATCAATAAAAAATACCTATATACTTACAGCCGAACTTAATTGTAATGAGCTACAGGGACCAGGAATATTTGCTCGTTATAATTTTCTTCTTCTTCTTATTTAATTGGCATCAGTATAGCGCCATTCCGCCAGCGCATATAGTTATAATCATTACTTGTGCTATATCAGTTATGAGTTAAATATCTGTATTATTTGTAAATTTTAAATAAAATGGTTATAAAGAAATATGATAAGCTAGCTTTTTAACTCACAAACGAACTATGAAACAAATTTAAATAAATATGGTTTTTAAATAGGTGCTGCGGGTCAAAATGATTTAATTTTCATAAAGAACGCGTGTACCAAGTAACATTCCATTGTTATCAAGTGCAGAATTTATAGTATGGTTCTGGACTAAACAATCATATCGAAAAAAATGTAGACGTATTATTTGAACATTTCTATTCAACACTATTATTATTCGTTTTTTAATTCTTGCGCAATTAGATTTTTAAATCTAGTAACTTCTAATGATTGAATGGGTTTTGAGACCGATAGTAAATCGGATTTTATAAGACAATTTAGGTTAAAAATGTCAGTTTTATTAGAACTTGTTTTTTAAATATTATATTGCGTTCACTCTTGTAAGGACAAACCAGATCTGGTTATTTTGGTTACTATTATAATGTATTATTGACTTTAAATGTCATTTAAAAATATTCCTTGCGCTGTAAAACAGACTTCAGATTTGTTGGATATAATCATTATAATTAAGATATCATTTTTCATTACGGCGTATGCCAAATAGAATGACATATTAAGAAAGTGAAAGTTTTTACCATTTTTTAATACCAATATGAATTTCAAAGGTGCAAACTTTTGAGATCAAAATTTCCTATTAGTTTGTTTCTACAATAGTGAACAGCATATAAATAAAATACTACCTTGACAACAGTATAACGTAACAATATATAACGGCTACGTCGAATCGATGACAGCACTTCGCTACTAAAAGACAAATTGACGAGAGTTTGCTCGTTTATGACTAAAGAAGCCAATTCTGTTGAGGTAAACCCTAATATTGAAAAAAAATATATATATATATATGAAGGGTTCGGGAGTAAAACGTGTTAACTATCAATTTTATCTATTGTAGTAAATTCAATTTTAAGTTTTATGAATGTATTGATATTGATACATTTATATATTTTGTAAATTATTTATTTACCATTATTAACTACGCTGGACAGAAATAATAAAGAAGAATAATAGCGGGTTTACTTTACATGTTTTACATGCTTTTAGTTAAGAAACACCAGTTTTGTTACTTAACATATTTTACTCCCGAACCCTTCATATATATATTGGAAATACAGTATATTTTATTCAGTTTTGCTCACCTCCAAAAAATACAAGTGATGAGTAAAAAAAGGTATTCACCTCCAAAATATAAGTGATGAGCAAAAACCAAAAAAGGTCCTCATGTCCAAAATACAAATGAGACCTGATCACCCTGCCTTTGACTCTCAATATCGTCCTAAGGAATTCTATATAATATGCCGTCTATACAGACACCATGATTCACTGCTGTAGAGAAGTACAGGGTGTAACAAAGATAATGATATACAAGGTAGCTGTACAGCTGTACATAACATAGCAATATGACATGAGAATTCAAATAAAAATTTGACATTTGAAATATGAGCTAACATATTTTGGGCAAATTAGTAAATATAAAAAAAATCACTTAATATATGAAATGCAGGCATGTAACATTACGTTCCCAAATAAACAAATGGCGCGCAAATAGTTTTGCAAATGTCAAAAGTAAATCATAGAAAAAAACCGCGTATGTTAGACAAATTAAAGTAACGCCCACTGTTCTAATAAAATGGCGAATTTTGATCAAAATTGTGTTGAATTGCAAGGAAGAAGTTCCAAATCGACTTAAATCCCAACCGCCAAATAGTCCTGATTTTAATGTATTGTATTGCCTTTTTCAATTCTATACAATCATTACAACCGAATACAACTGACGAACTGATTGATAGCGTACAAAATGTATTTAATACATTAAACATACAAACCCTTGATAATGTTTTCCTAATATTGCAAACTTGTCTAGAAGCAACCATGTTAGCAAAAGAAAGGAATTACTATAAGATTCCGCACATTAATAAGGCAAAATTTCATCGTAAATGACGATTACAAACAACATTATCATCTTCCATACAAGCTGTGGAGACAGTCACGTCCTTGTTAAATTAAAACTTTTTGTATTATTTTTTGTTTTACAAGGTATTTGTAACTATTTCATGAATAAAATCAAAATGTATACCATATTTTCGGACGGAGGGAGTATTAAGTTGTTGAGTGATAAAATGGTTTGTTTGTTTTTTTTACAAGTAAATGTATCTTATAGATAGATATCTTATTAGATTAGAAATTCGGTGCAAAATTTGATGTATATATTGTTACAAATTTTATTTTAGATTGTTAGTTTTGTATAAGAAAATTGTAATATGTAGTTTTTACCCTGCTCTTAAAACAAGTTAAAATTTTAAACTAGTATGAAGCCTATTACGAAGGATTTGGTGATTGACTACATAGTAATAATATTTTCTTTATTTTTTTTGCAGAGAAGAAAACTGGAAAAGTGTGGCAATTTCTTCTGAATCTTTTGAAAGATCCATCAAATGAACATATGATTGCCTGGGAGGATAGGAGTGAGGGACTATTTAAATTTAATTCCAGTGAAAAAGTCGCCAAACTATGGGGTTCCATGAGAGGCAACAAGAAAATGAACTATGAAAAACTAAGTCGAGCAATGAGGTAAATATACAAAATAAATAAATAAATAAATGTATAAAGTTAAGGTTCTCACTCGTTTCTTAACACTGTTAAGTGGGTTTTACATGTTTTACAAGTTCTATTTTTCATATTTTTTTTAGGGAATTCTAGTAATATTTTTATCTGTTTAGATATTGCCAACTGTTTAGTTGCTGTAAATGGGTATTTCGTATTATTAAGTAGTCACGAAAACAGAGCTTGGCTAGGTTATTTAATTTTTCATGTTGGCATTTATTATAAAGTGACAGTGTGACAGTTATTAGAAAAATAAAATAAATAATACAATTTAAAATTTTTCGAAAATGTAAGAATTTAAGAAATGAGCCATTTGTATTAAAAATGACACAAAAAATCAAAATGTAATGAAAATGGCATTTTATAATGATATTAACCTTAACCTAAAAATGTTTATTGTAAGTATGATTTACAAAGTTTAACCAAAATGGTCAAAGGCTCGAATCAAACTATAAAAGCTACTAGATTGCAAAATCTACATCTAAATCTACATCATTCTGATCGTCAATGGTTTAACTTCAAAACCCACGTGATCAAGACGGTTACCAAACCATCAGCTGATTGTATTATATAGTGCCACGAAGCAAACAAGAACCCCGGAAAATATGTGAACTAATTTGAAAATTTTTAGGCGGGTTTCTGTCTGACCAATTAGGAACCATCTTAAGGAATGTGTATAGTCTGATGCAGAACTGATAAGTACTGATTTTACGCTTCATTTGTATAATTTGTGCTTTAGTATTTGTGTTTGATATAATTCAAGTTGATTTGAATTTATAACTCAAAATTGATTTGTATTTATAACTATTATTAATACTTATATATAATAGTTCACACATATATAGAATTTCGCGCGTGTCGTTGTCGTTGAGTGTACTTGAGAACGTATGGAGCGCTAACACACGCCTACCCAGGGACTTTGTTTGCTTCGACAGACTATACAACAATGTTTAAAATACTATTATTTATTGCTCTATTTATTCTAACTTATAAATAATATTCTATATATTTATATATTTACAGTTGGACACATAATGCATTTATTATTTGATGGTCGTGAATAAGAATTATTTTTTAAATAATTTTTTTCTGGTCCGCGATAAGTTTGGATAGATATATTCTTCCTTTATATTTACGATGTATTTATTTTTGGGTCAGTTCTGACCTTCTAAATGCTCCATTGCTAAAACTGTTTACTTTAATTTGTAATCTACTTAAATGCTCGTAAACAAATGTGTTTGTACAGTTTATATCTAGAACTTTCCTTGTCTGATAACATGCGATTATCAAATATCGAACTTAGCATAGTTACTGTTCAAGTATACTGCGTTCAAGTATTACTTTACAGTACAGGTTAAATTGAGTAGGTCTATCTTATAAATTCTAATGGATTTTCTCAATAACGCTATCTTTTTATTTGGTTGCGATGTTGCCGTCTATAAAACGTGCTAATTTGTAAAACGCGGTACAAATGGTTACTCATTTTTGTCTAATACTTTTAACATTTAATTGCAATAAGCTAACTAAACTTGAAAAAAAATTGTGGGTGAAATGTCACACTGACTATGTCACGTGGCTTTCATATATATGGCTGGCGGTCTAGAAACGGAGAACTTGCATTCTCTACCCCAGTGTTTCCCAAAGTGGGTTCCGTGGAACCACGAAATAATTTTGGGGTTTCACGAGAGAAGTTTTGATATAATACTAAAATAAGATTAGCTGCAATATTTTCATAGAAACGCATTAAACTATTAATGTAAGGCGTTACGCGTACATTTCTAATAAATCTGCCAAATGCAGTCAAATTTTCTTGCCAAAGGCATTGTTATTTACTATTTGTTAAAACACTGAATTACTATTGTTAAAACACTGAAGTTCATGTTAGCATCGGTGTTATCGTTCAAGGTCACGGAATTTGTATTGGAAACGCTAAGTACGCGAAAATCACTCAGATGTCAACGCTAATATGTCTGTCTAGAATACTACCACTAATCCAATTTATAACAGGTTTTGGTATGGTAAGGGTTCCATGATCCGTAAAAAAATTGCCTAAGGGTTCCACAAGAATCAAAGTTTGGGAAACCCTACTCTACCCCAATACGCCTAGCTAGACGTTGGGAACCTATTATTATTTTTTTTTTATTTAACAACAAAATAATTACACTAAGCTTTGCGACTGCAGCCGACATAACCTTACTTTCCAGAGGTGCGCACCTAGGATTTATTCTATAGGGCAGGGTCGCTCAGACTTAAACCATCGGCGATCGACCATAAAAGCATTAGGCGGTAATCGATCGACTAGGTAAAAATAAAATACATAGTTCATAAATGGTTATATTTATTAATTGCAAAGATACATCAACTTATGTTATTTTGATGTTGATGAATGGCATTGCATGTCATCTGCATACTTTTCATAAAACGGCACATAATTACAAAGTGCCAAATGCAAGCATGAATTAAGATGTTCGTCACTGAGCCGATTACGATATTTAGATTTAATTATTTTCATTTCGGAAAACGCAGACTCGCACATATAAGTTGACCCAAATAATGCTGATAATTGAAGGGCTATTTGTTTCAAACATGGATATTTTTCTTCAGATAAAAAAGCCCAAAACTTGTTATCTGTTGCTCTGGCTTTGAGATGTATATCTGACATTATTTTCAAGACTGGTATGACATCTACCTCATTCCAAATACTAACTATTAAATAACTATTAAATTACAATAACTGTAAAAAAATATTTAAAATACTTTTTATAAATATGTACGCGATCGACTTAAAAACCTCTCGCGATCGACTGTTTGAGCGCCCCTGCTATAGGGAGTACCTACTTCGGGCAATTTAAAATTTGTATATAATAATTTTAGATTTTTCGAAATTAATATTATTAACATTAAAATTTATTTAAATTTCATGGGAGGTAATAAATGGAAGATTTTAGTACTCATTAACAGACGTAAATTTATTTTCAAAAAAAGTTTGTTGTACTCTAAAATTGTTTCTTACAATAGTTTGTTTCTTTGGTTTAAGCGAAACTAGATTTTGAACTCTAGTATCCATTACCGATTAAGTGAGGCTTTTGATCCTTTTGTATAGCAAAAGCAAACTTCAATCGTTAAAAATAGAGCTCATGACAACTTTGAAAAAATAAAATTTCAGTTAGCTTCGCCTAAACGTTTGTAATAGTCTATAGATAACTACGAAATTCTACAATATGTTAAAATCACATTACACACCAATTTTTGTTATATACAAATGCATAAAACATCGGTAATATGTTTACATTATCATGTATTAAATGCGCAATAGAGATAAGCAGTGGTGAGATTTGTTTTGCTCGTGCATACACGTTGTTAAATTTTTAAAACCACATCCTGATAGATTAAGTTTAAATCAAAGTTTTGGCCCGATTAATTAACTAAAAGAGATTGAAAATCTGCATTTCCAAAGGAGCAAAGGGCTAATATTATTATGATATAGTCAAGTGCTTTCCAACCGTTGTGTAGCGGCTGAGTAGTAAAGTTGTTGCGATATTTATAGTTTAAATTATACTATGTATACGAGGTCTGTTCCATCTTTTGTAATTTCCATCTTTATTTTTTAATCTATATAATTTCAGTACGACATTAGATAGACCACATATTTCTAGACCCAGTAATATTAATGTGATAAAATTTAAATTCCCTAGTGTTTTATATATACGAGGTCTGTTCAAAAAGTATCGCGAATTTTGTGTTTTTTCAAAAATTATTTATTCATGAATATCTATTTTGTCCCCTTCAAAGTAATCCCCACCAGATATTATACACTTGTGCCAACGTTTTTTCCAATCCTCGAAGCACTTGAAAAAATCATTTTTTGTGATCTTGTTCAGCTCCTCCTTCGATGCCGTCTTTATCTCCTCACTCGTAGCGTAGCGTCGTCCTTTCATGGGCCTCTTCAGTTTCGGGAACAAGAAAAAGTCACAGGAGGCCAGATCTGGGGAATACGGTGGCTGCGGCATTATTAGTGTGTTGTTTTTGGCCAAAAATTCGCGCACAAGCAACGATGTGTGAGCAGGCAAAAATCGAATGGCACGAGCCAATCGATATGTTTAGGTCTTCAGCAACTTCTCTAACGGTGATTCGACGATTGGCCAATACTATTTTCTTCACTTCAATGTTTTCGTCAGTTGTTGCGTGCTCGGGCGTCCGGCACGCTCTTCGTCGTTCACATCTCGGCCCTCGAGAACATTTTGTACCACCGATAAACGTTACTTCGGTCCAAGGTAGTTTCACCATATGCCACAGTCAACATTCGGAATGCGTCCGCGCACTTAATTTTGTTTTTCACAGAAAATTTGATACAGATTCTTTGATCCATTTTTTTGTATAGGCAAAAATCGAAGACGAGCCAAAACACGTGCAAGCAAAACAACTGTCAAAAATTAACTGAACATTCAAAATGGGCGAACTTCTCGGCATAAGTGAGAGACATGAGTACCAACATAACGCCACAAAAAAATCGAAAATAGAATATACGTAACCCGCGGAAATTCAAAATTCGCGATACTTTTTGTACAGACCTCGTATAAATAATGTCCAGTATCGTAATAAATAAAATATTAGGTTGTTACATAAGTCCGTTCATTTTTTTTTCAACTTTTATTCAATAAAATATACATTCTAAAAAAACTTTTACTATCGGATGTACTGTCCATTATTTTCTATAACTTTGGACAAACGCTCAGGCAATATCATAATGCCATCTCTCCAGAAGGTTCCGTCTTTGCTCTCGAAAAATCTGTAGAGATGAATTTTGATATCGTCCAAAGATGCGAAATTTTTTGCGTTAAGGGAATTTTGTAGAGAGCGGAACAAATGGTAGTCGGAGCATATGGTCCAGACATCGCACCATCCGACTACCATTTGTTTTTTTTTTTTTTTAATAATAATATTTTATTTAAGTTGAGGTACAAAATATACATAACTTATGTCATAATATGATTACTAATCAAACTTTACAGAATATGGTCTGCTACCCCTTTTAAATCTAAGTCCATGTATTCCTGTATACTATAGACAGCTTTTTTTATAAGAAACATTTTCAAACACTTCTTAAATTTTGCTGTGTTTAGCCTTTGTATACATTCGGGCAATTTATTGAAAAGTTTTGCTCCAATATAGCTAGGCAAATTTTTTGTCACCTTGTATTTCACTAGTTGAATACGAATATCATTTTTATGCCTAGTATTGTGATCATGCAGGGAATTATTTTTTGGGAACATACTGATATTTTCTTTGATATATATTAGTAAATTTAAGATGTATAGCGATGGAAAAGTTAAAATATCAAGCTCCGAAAATAATTTCCTACAGGATTCCCTTCTACCGATTTTGCAAATAATTCGTATCGACCGTTTTTGTAGTTTGAAAATTCTGATCCAATCCACAGAATTTCCCCACAATATTATGCCGTATTGCATAGCCGATTGTATATAGGCAAAATACACTATTTTAGCTACATGGAACGATACATTATTGATGATCTTGCTTAACCTAAAGTTGTAGGTATTCATTTTTTTAGCAACACAATTTATGTGATCTTTCCAGTTAAGCTGCGCATCTAAATAGAAACCAAGAAACTTTACATTGTTACACCTATAGTGAGTATCATCAGAAACAGTTCTATTTAGACTAAATACTATAGATTCGGTTTTTGATGAATTTAGGCTTAGACTATTAGCGATGAACCATTGCGTTGCTTCATTTAATGCATCCTGTAAAACTATATTTATGTCATCATGGTCAACCCCCCTACATAAGAACGTAGAATCGTCAACGTAAATAATAGATGTTGCATTTACATTCTTAGGTAGGTCATTTATATATAATATAAAAAGATAAGGTCCCAGTATTGTACCTTGTCCGATTCCAACATCCACATTTAGCATTTTTGACAATACGTCATTGACATAAACACATTGTTGTCTATCGTTAAGAAAGTCATCAATTAGATTTAGTGCATTTCCCCTTATGCCGTAAAATTCAAGCTTATGTACCAAATCTGCGCGTGGAACACAGTCAAACGCCTTAGAGAGGTCACATAATATTGCCGCAATGTGTTCGCCTTGTTCTAAATTATCCATGATTTTTGCTTTCTACATAATTCCCTTAGAGGAAAAAATTTCGCATCTGTGAACGAGATCAAAATTTTAAACAACGCCTATTTTAAAAATCAAGTCATAATTTTTTTCATTTATTTTTAACTAGTTGGCATGCCCGTTGTCTTTCCCAACCTTCACTTTTCCCTCTGTAACCCGTGTCAATCAACATATTCTACGTTTTGTGGACAGTGCATTTAACATGCGCCTTTCAGGCTTTGAGAACCGCAACTGTATACAGATATAATTTAAAATCGTTGTATTAGCGGTATTTTATTTAAACAACATTATTAATTTTGAAATTTCTTTACAGATACTATTATAAAAGTAAAATACTACTACCAGTCCTTGGGAAGAGGCTAGTATATAAGTTTGGACCAAATGCACCCGGTTGGAGATTACCAGGAGACGAAGATGACGTTGATAAGTAACACTAAATGTAAACTAAAAAGAATAATTAATTTATAATTTCAAATGAACAATGTACAGTTATATTTTTTTACTTAGTTCTTTATAAATATTAATAAATGTATAAATATAAAATATTTTAAGAATTCTGTTGCCATAAAATAATAAAGTAATTATTATTGTAAAATATTGTTTTTAATAATATTTATGTGTTTTGTAATATTTGTTTTTATTTCCCAAAAAAATGTAGTAGGTATAATGTATTTTCCAGGGCCGTATTTACACCTTTACCAAATTATATGAGTAATAGTAGCGAAGCGAGCTGGTTGGTTCCCAGGAACTTCCCGGTGTCTTCGACTATCCCAAAAACTTCACATATTATATACCAGTAGTTTCACTTGTTATCGGCTTGTTTAATGTTTATGGGGCAAATTTTCATGACCTTATGTCGACCAGACACGTAGCGATATAATAATAATAATAATAATAATTCTTTATTGAAGCTAATTGTATAAATAAGATATAGAAACTTAATTCGTTACATTTTACAAAGTGTAAAGCGTGTTCTACATTATACTTTATTCATCAATTTTCTAAACTTTTTTCTTTGAACTAGAAGTTGTCAAAGTTTTAATACAACTTATTTTTCAATTTTTTGGTAGAGAATGAAATTCTTACACGTGTCTCAGTTCATTTAAAGTACCAACATAAAAATATAATTCATATCTTGTCAAATGTTTATAACCTAGCTATTAGTTTTGTAAAATTACTGATTTACGTACACAACACAATTTATATATTCGCTTATTCAAACCAATGATCAACAAAACATTATTAAACACGTGGTAATACAAAATATTTACAAGCGTAATTTTAATGTTGGTACTATTGTTAAAACTGTCTACTGCGCATGCACCGAGTTCCAAGTTGGATGGGTTTTCAAGAATAGTTGGATCAAAACTAGTTTTGAATAAAGTTGACCTTGACTACATACTCTGTTCTACACTGTACAATTTCACTGATTTATTTCTAGTACAAGTTCTAGTCAAAGAAATAAGTATGAAAATTTGATGAGAATTGTATAATGTAGAACACGCTTTACAAAAATTTTACCAAATTTTGAATATTTTAAACTCCATTATATTATAAAAGGCTCTCTCTATTAAAACGATTTTCAATTTTTTTCTTAATTGATATATATTTAAATTTTTAAGCGCTACAGGCAGATTATTACAGAAATCTATACCCTTAAGCCTGGAACAGAATGTACAGCGCGCTAGCGGCGCGCCGTCAGCACGCCGTCATTTGCGCCGTTGAGAACGGTGTTGAATTTTCGCCTGCACGCAATGCAACAATTTTTAACGCCGTCAAAGTGACAGCCTATATCTGTGTTTATACGTGCGCTTTCTTTTATTAAAATTATAATGGATGATGAAGACTTGTGTGTGATGTTATTTATGTTGTATGCAAGTTATTTATTCATACAAACACTTTACCATTCAGTAAAAATTGTCATCACTTAGATTTTGGGAGGTGACAACCTTGTTTTTATTCGCCAAGGGCGCCAAAACACGGCTCTGCCCCTAGCGCAAGTTTTCCTTACCGCGGCTCTGGGTACACGACTTATACACTAATCAGAATTGAATTGATTTTTAAAACCGGTTCAGTAGTTCCAAAGTTACGACAGTTTTTGCTGGGAAAGTAATCTTGGGTCAGTTTAAATCTCTTTTCCATACTTACATGTCTGTCGACACTGTTGTAGATGAGTAAGGTACCATTCTCTATCCAGTAGAATTCCTAAATTTTCTTAACCAATCAGGATTAAGCTTTTACCTCACGTCTTTATTTTGAAAGTAGGTGTATCAATAATGTTGCTGAGGAACATAAACCTGCTAAAATTATGTAATGGGACAAGCTTACAGGTGAACAGTTTAAGATACTATATAGTAGAGACAACCATTATGACTGGTTGCGGCATAGGTGAAAAGGTGGTAATCCTTAGAATACGATTTCTACAATTTTACCATTATTTTTCAAGCCCCTCCAATTTCCTACCAGTGTTTGTTTTGCGATGCCTATTAGTAAGTCGTAGGGTTAAATCCTGAAGATATCTGGCGTTGATTTGTGGAGTCCATGCATATCGCATGGGCAATTATGTGTAGCGTATTCGCGTGCCAGTTCTAGCAACAACCTTTACCTGCTAACGCCTAATAGTAAAACTAAAAACATTGTTTAGAAAAAGGTTTTCAGTAATGTAATCCTGTTTAGTTTAATCCTGGCCTTTCACATGTTTATAGTAGTCTTCTATCCTGTCACCTAAATACTTAATTATAAGTAAGTATATTGTAAATTCCAAAAAAAAAACGTTAATAATAATGAACTGCAGCTAGTATATCTATAAAGGACAGAATGAGGAACAGAAAAGGGAGCAGTAAAACACTTGAAAGTTTTGGAGTTATTGTCAATTGTAGACATTTATTCAACATTGATTTGTTATAATGATTTTTAATATTATTTTTCATTTTGATATGTAAATCTTAGTACTAATATTGACCTAGTTATTCACATAAATAAAAATATTTCTTCGCTTTATATTTATAGTATTAAAACGTTACATAGACCTGCTGTAACTCTGAGTATTCGACTTTAACACGAATATTTCAGCATGCACTTGGAAATATTTATTCGACTAGATTCAAAACTGGACAAACATTGGGGAACATCTGGAAATATTATTTCTTCTAAATCAGAGGGTCGCAAACTTTTTGTTCGTGGGTAGAATTTTTGTAATGTATTAGAATAGAATTTTTGACCGTGCAATCATAATATTATAGAAAGGTCAGAAAGTGCGACTTAATTCATAAAAATGAATTTTCAACATAGTTGTTATTGATTGTTATTGATATTACAAGTATAAAGGTTGTACGGGTATCAGACATAAAATAAAGCACAACTATCTACAGCTGACCAGTTTCGAAATAATGTATTATTTGAATCCGTGGAACAAATGTCTGTCTGTCTGTTCGGTAAAAATTGTAGCCAAACGGCTAAAGCTAGAGAGTTGAAATTTGGCATGCTTATACAACTCTTTGACCCGCACATAGGAAAAATACTAAAACATCTAAAAAACATATCCCCTCAAAAATATAAACAAATATGTGCTCATCGAAAAAAAAAAATATATTTTTTTAAAATTCTGAGTAGGGTATCAAATGAAACCCTTGGTACGTGGATTAACGATCAAATTTTTATTTTTGCAAAATAAATTATTTTGAAGCGATTTTTGCCAAAATTGTGCAAAATAAAATTTGTCCCACAACCAGATGGTTTAAACTAAAAATCTCAAAAAATTCTAAGTAATGTATATTGGTGTGAACCGAAATAGTACAACAGGAATTTTTGATCAGATTATGTTTTCGGAAAAAAACGCATTTTTTGTGTTTTTAAGTAAAATATGTAATATATTTAATCCGCTATTTAACATACGAGTGATCCTGTATAGCACAGTGGTAGCGTTCTCGCTTAGTGAGTTGAATGAAACTACTGTAAGAAACTGTGTTCGAATCCCGTCAATTTTTATTTTTTCAGTTTTTTTTTGCATTTTTATTTTGTTTAAATTATTTTGTCAAAATTCTAGTTATATTTTGGTAAATGTTGCATTTAATTTTTAAAAGCGTAAATTTAATAACCAGTGGGAAGTGTTGAAATTATAATTTAATTCTATATTTGAAGGTATCAGAGGGCGAGTCTTATGATTTAAGCAACCAATGGAAGCCATAAGCGCAATTTTCAAAATCTTAATGAACCTTGCTATATAAAAAAAAAATACTGCACATATTTAGAAACTTAAATAATGGTATTAGGCATTTGAATTAAAATTCATAAAAAAATATTTTGACATAAAATTTGTTTTGGCATCCCAAATAATCATCACACAGTTAATAAATACCTGCGAAACCCTGAAATGTGTGAAAATTCACACTTCACATCAATTTTTATATATCTGGAATAAGCTGTTCTTTCACGATCTTTTGCTAGATGTAAGCCCAAAATTATGTGCTCTGTACCTATTTATATTCTTTAGTTCCCCTATGCCTTGCAGCGTTTAGTGCTCTGTATCTAGTTTATTCCAAATATTTTCGTTCCTGATCCTGTCGAAACTTGAGCACTTTTGTTTATTCTACTGAAGTATTCAAACAGGAAAAATATATTGCAAACAAATTTTAGCATTATAAACACCGTTTGTTTACTCTATCATAAGAGGGCCGAGATAAAAAAAAAACACTATTTTAGTAATTTTCCTGTTTCATAAACCAAATAACGATAATTTTAAAACAAATATTGCCGAATCTGTAAACTGAATGCAGTAAAATGCTTTAAAAATAAAAATAGAAATTATCCGGGACCGTATTAGTTTTTCTAAGGCGGATCTTAAACGGATCTCATATAGATACATTTGAATTAGTTATAATATCAGCTTGCGTCTAAAAATGCTCAAGGAGGAGTAAATTTTACTCCGACGTTTAAATTCATATTCAGTCGAGCATCACATTACTTACCAGTGGATTTAGAACAGTCTAGTATAGGGATTTGCAGCTAAGCACCCTACCATCTGGTGAGCGTTTCATGAACTTGTGTACATCATATAACATTTCGTTTTGTGTATTGGTTTTGTATGAAGTTTGTTTTTAAAGTTTTATTATAATCATTGAAAAATGTATAATACATATTGTTGTGTGCCTATGTGCAATTCATTGAAAAGAAGAAACCCGGAAATATCGTTTCATTTGTTTCCACCAATATCATACACCGTACGGTTCGAAACAAATTTGGGAAAGCAAGAGGTTAGGAATCGACGCGATGTTTAGATAAACAATTTAAAAATTGGAAAAAAAGTGAGCACTTATATCAAAGTTTGCTCATTACATTTTAATGATAGTGACTACAAAAAATATTTTCAATTTTGTATTTATTATCGCATATCTTGAAAATTCCTGTTATTGTGTGTGGGTTTGTAATGCACATGTCTGTAGGCATAATGCACAAATCTTTATGAACTCTCTGTTTTTTTCAGTGACTCCACACAATATTATATGCATAGCATTGTAGATTTCTACCCCTTGGTAAACAACACGGGAATTATTATTTCCCCCAATATAGTGAAAATAATCTACAATGGAAAACTGTGCCGCCATAACTTAAAACCAGATCACAAAATGTAGTATTTAAGAGGTTTACAAGTAATGTCATTTAAAAAAATGTCCTCACAATACGTGTGTATACTTACTTGATTATAAAATTTTAAAACAAAATCAGAAAATCCCAAACAATTATTTATTTTTTGTCGTTTTTTGATACACTTTTCGCTATTATTTACTAGTAAATATCAAGTGGTATCTGATTTAGAATGGTTTCAAAAAAATCCGCGTGGCGCTACGATCTTAAAATTTTTCCCCTATACATTAAATGTTGGAGTAAAATTAATCAAAGAAAATGAGTGTAATTTTGAACTCAACTAAATTGTGTGTCTGGGTATGAACATGTAGAAAGATTTTTTCCGGCGCTTATAATCAGGCGTTTAATTAGGTATGGTGTTGTCGGCGCTTATTGACACCGTTTACTGGACACGTAGAAACATTATTACCAGTGCCTGGTAACCAAAATTTCTTTATCAAAAAGTGGCCTGGTTTAAAATAAATGTTCCTGTAGTTGCTTGGGGGCGTAATATAACTACTAAAACATTCCACTTATGTCTGTCTGTACGGTATAAATTGTAGCCAAAAGGCTGAACATAGAAAATTGAAATTTGACATATTTGTACAACTTTTTGACCCATATATAGGAAAACTATAGAGAGTTCAAAAAAAGTACAGCGCGGGATAAATATACACAAATATGTTTTTAATGGAAAAATAAATATTTTTTTAAAATTTGGGTGGGGTATTAAATGAAACCTCTTAATGCGTGGATGCACAAACAAATATTTTTTTTAAAAAACTCTTTTTTTTGATGATGTTTTTGTCAATATAATGACAAAAAAAAATTTGTCCCTCACCCTATCACCCAGTGGGGTTGAAACCAGAAGTTGAAAAAACTCTCCATAATGTACATTGATGGGAACCGGAATAATTCAACAGGAAATTTTGATCAAATTGATTTTTCGCAAAATATTGATTTTTTTGTGTCGTCGAAAAAAAAATATTTTTTTAAAGAAAGTATTAAAAGAAAGCTCATAAAACGTACATAAAGGAACGGGAAGAAGTTTTTTATTTTATTTTAATTTAATACTATTTTTTCCGAAAAAGTACTACAAAATCAGTGTCCCGCACCTTTTAACCCTAAGACGTTAAATAAAAATCTGAAAAAATCTAAGCAATGTATATTGCTATGAACTGGAAACTTTCGAGAGGAATTTACGATAGTATTTGTGTTATTGCAAAAAATAATAATAATAACAATAATAATTTAAATTTTATTGTGGGAATATTAAATAGAAGCTCTTTGAAGAAGTGCAGAGGTAATTGATTTTTGAAACACATTTCATTTTAAATAAATTATGGATACATTTTGTTATGGGTAGAGAAGAGGTACTTAAATTTATTTTGCAAATATCAACTAGGAAAATAAATAAATAACTGGCCGGTTGCTGGGATTTCATTTCTAGTAGAGAATCTGTTAGTTTTTCATATAGTCGAAATATAAACAATGTCTCTGTAGGCGTTATGCTCTTGCGTGACAAATGATCGCTTGCAGTGTTGCCAGGTCTTGATTTGAATGATATTTTTGCAATTATACAAAAAAAAAAACCTTAAAATATATTTTATTGGAGATATATGATACACGGTAGAATAAATCTATTGATTTAAAGGATTTAAAACCAACACTTGTATTTATCTTATGTAGTGATAGGCATTCATCGTTTGGCCTTCTAATAATCATCATTCATTGACTAAATACCTACAAAATTCTGAAATGCGTGAAAATTCACACTTTACTGTAATTTTTTTTTTTCATTTTAATTTTTTAAATTAAAATAAAAAGGGTGGAATGTGCGGCCTTATTACACATATCCAAAGTGAGTAGCAGTCTTCCATGGTAAAAATGTTCCCCATCTCTGATTTAGTAACATGCTTGGGCCTTATGACGCC
The DNA here is from genome assembly GCA_963971575.1 of Liopterus haemorrhoidalis. NCBI lineage: Eukaryota > Metazoa > Arthropoda > Insecta > Coleoptera > Dytiscidae > Liopterus > Liopterus haemorrhoidalis. Next base: position 33,165,184 of record OZ020611.1, on the reverse strand, counting down.
CAATGCTCCATTGGAGTATTGGCATCTGACACTACCGATAGAGGCGCTACTGCATTCACATCATGGCTGACTTTGGTAGGATATTTTTGACAGGTTCAATGGTATCTTCATGTGATATTTATTGAAACACACGGGAACACACTCTAAAATGGTCTTTAACTGTCTTTCCACTTCTAAGAACATATTCCTATGCTTGTCACAAACTCGACTATCCTACAACCGTCAGTTTCTCAAAATCTCACTAAAGGCGCTTCAGTTATTGTCAGTTGACAATAGTACGAATAAATAGTCCAGTTGCATGCTAAAATAATGTGTTATTTTTCTACCTTACAATTATAATTCGGTTGTGTATTATCATTGTTAATATTCAGATAACGTCCCTTGTATTGCATTCCTGTGATACACAAGTATTTAAGTACATAAGTATATAACATACGTAACAGTGTACACTCACTACATGAGAATCATAAAAAAGTAATGCAGTAAAAACTGATTATAAAAAAACACTCTATATTCAAACAGATATACCTTGAATATGTTGAATACTTGATAGATTTACTTGGTGAAACCAGAGCTGGGAATATTTGAAATAAAGTATATGAAAAAGTATTTCAATTACTTGCTGGTATTTAAAATATTGTATTTCAAATACTTAAAAAATGCTCTGGGTACTTGGATTTACAAATATTTTCTCCGTGATATTTGTTATCTGAAAATGTCAGTATTTCAAATATTTCCCTATTATTTAAATTATTTAAAATACATTATTTCAAATATTTCCCTATTATTTCAAATATTTCCTAGTATTTCAAATAATTATTGTATTTGAAATACGTTTAAATTATTTGAAATAAGTACATTATTTTAAATATTTTCCTATTATTTCAAATAATACTCGTATTTCAAATAAATTTTAATTATTTGAAAAACATTATTTCAAATAATTCTTGCATTTAAAATTCATTTAAATTATTTGAAATACATTATTTATATTTGAAATACAAATATTTTCCTATTACTTCAAATATTTCCTAGTATTTCAAATAATTCTTCTATCTGAAATACATTTCAATTATTTGAAATATGTATATTATTTAAAATATTTTCCTATTATTTCCTTCCAAGTATTTCAAATAATTCTTGAATTTTAAATACATTTAAATTATTTGAAATACATTATTTCAAATATTTCCCTATTATTTCAAATATTTCCTTATTATTTCAAATATTTCTTAGCATTTCAATTATTTTTTAGTATTTCATATAATACTATTATTTCAAATACTTTTTATCAGTGATTACTAATACTATTTGTTATTTAAAATACTTTGATCGACATTTGTATCTGGTATTTGAAATACTTTTACTCAGTATTTGACACAACATTGTTATCAAAACATTTATTTTTAAATTTCTGTAAATTAAGAATTTTACATTTTATGAATTTTGAAAACGCTACATATTATCATTATTATTATTTTATGTAATATCAAAGATTATAAAAGAACTTTTATAATCTTTGGGAATACTAAAACTATTGAAAGTAGTACAATAATATAGTAGGAAAATTACTTAAGGGTAGCTAAATTTTTCTTTTGCTTTAATTATCAATTTCAGTAAGTAAATATATGATAATAAAAAACTGTTCCAGGTGTTACGGTTAAAAAATTGAATAATTAAATAAAGTTGAATCTATATTTCATTAATTTTAATTTATAAATTTGACAATATAATTAATTTTCCTTTTTTTTTTAGGTAAAAGTTTTTTATCACTCTTTATAAAGAACAATTTTTAATGTCAAATGCACCAAATATTTCTTCTGCTGACAACTGACGCTCAAAGATAAAGGAATTCGGCTGCCACTGTTTTAAAACATTTGAAATTAACTGTTTCGTCCTGACTCGAATAGCTTCGGAAAAGTTCGCATACTGAATCGGCTCACGCATGCGCATGAAAATACTGGTACAAAAAATACCGGAGTGAAAAAAATAACTGTATACAGGGTGTTTGTTTGAAACTGGGCACCCCGAAAATCTTCTTTATTTGTAAAGATACAAAAAATCTTCAGAAAAAAAGTGCTGGGATTTTTTTTATTGTTTTCAAAACTTGCTACGTTCAACTTTGTAAAACTTATGTTGATTATTATTTTGTAAAAAAATGGTCGCCATTTTAAAATGGTTAACATAAAAATATGATTTTTTGGTGTCATTGTAAAACTAATTTAATGTACCTTTAGGAAAAAATATAAAATTATCGATTCCCTATGCTAGATTAAAAGTTGACATCATTTCCGGTGAAACCGGAAGTGCCTCAGAATTCTTATAGTAACCTTTAGATGGGCCTTTTTGTCTAGTTTAACTTTTGTTCTGAAGATTTTTTGTATCTTTACAAATAAAGGAGATTTTCGGGGTGCCCCGTTTCAAACAAACACCCTGTATACTGTGTTACTAGTAGAAGTAGAAATTTATAATTTTATGTACAAGTTTTACTACTCCATTTTCAGGAGTTTTAAATTGCTTTAATTTACGGTAATTCACCGTATTGATATCTGGCCGAAGTCAACTCGTCAAGACCGGGAGCTCATGACAGTTTATGGAGAAATATCGGAGACCTCCGACTTCATACAGCATGCCTTTTGAAGGAGAGAATATTTACCCTGTAACAACAAAGAAAGGAGGGTACTAAACCTCTGTACGCTTTCCGGTTATATAGAAAATTGCATTTCCACTTGCACAAAATTTTGTGTTTTTCTCTGATTTAATAATCCTTGCCCTTTTATCAAGAAAAAGTTAAAACAAATTTAAAGTGTTAAAAATTATAGGCATGCAATTCGCAGGGTTCCAAAGGGCTCAAACGGTCACGTGATCTTGTAATAAAAAAAATATGATTTTCAGCGTTTTCATGCAGCATGCCGATGAAAAGAATTAAAGTTTGTGTCATAGAACCCCTATATAAAAATTGGCATGCGGCTCTCGTTGGCCCAAGAGTGGAAAATTTCGGAAAAGTTTTGTGAAAATTTTAATCACCCAAAATTTTTTCAAAATTTCCACCTTTGGGCATGCTAATTTTTTTATAGGGGTTTTATGACACAAACTTTAATTATTTTCATTGGCCTACTGCATAAAAACGCGGAAATTCATATTTTTTTTATTACAAGATCACGTGACCGTTTGGACCCTTTGAGACCCTGAGAATCGCATTCCTATGATTCTTAAGACTTTAAATTCGTGTTAACTTTCTTTTGATAAAAGGGCAAGCATTATTGAATCAGAAAAAACATTTTATGCAACTGGAAATGCAATTTTCCATATAACCGGAAAACGTGCAGGGGTTTAGTACCCTCCTTTCGTTGTTGTCACAGGGTAAATATTCTCTCCTCCAAAAGGCATGCTGTATGAAATCGGAGACCATAAACTGTCATGAGCTCCCGGTCTACTAGCCATATCCACGCCGGAGAAGCTACGGATTGCCCTAAATTCGTAAATTACTTTACAAAAAATATTACTTTATTAGTTTTGATAATTTGCGCGGACCGTATTAATTTAGCCGTGGACGAAAGTGGTTGAAAAACACTAATGTCAACATTCTGTTAATAAAAGTAGTGAAACTAGTAGTTCAACCAGTTGTTAAATATTTGTCCTTACAATTCTCAGAAAAGTTTGGTTGTCGTATCTATAATATCTTTATTTTATAGTCAGGGGGAAATTTTGCCCTAGCAATATGGAGGAGTGAGACCGGAAATCTTGACTAACAGATCCCAAAAAAGTGAGAAAGAGAGCATTATATTAAATATTTAAATATTGATTTAACTTGGGGAAAATTCTCTGTATTCATTATTATTTGCACAAATATTTACTGTTACAATTTCTCTTTTCAAACATTGTGGTTTAATATTTTTAGTTTATTTAACCGCATTTTTATATTTTAATAGACATGATAAGATAAATATTAAAATTATTTTCCTTTGCGGTTATTTCATAATCAATTTTTACTGCTTATATTTATTATATCAAATAATCTATACAATATATATTATTCTTTACTTTGGTCATTTCTTCTTACATTTATTAATACCATTTCCAAATGCAGCTTGTCTTTTGCAATATGTCGCTCGGCAATACTCCATTTGCAATACTTAAAAGGCTTATTAGGCACGCAGTCTTTTGGTACATATTCTACTAGTTGCATTTTTCAAATAAGAAATACAATATTTTCGATATAAGGTTTCAAAATAACATATATCATTGTTAATACTTATAGCTAACAAAAATCTGGAAATACATTTTTTTATATACAAAAATCAATTGTACAGACTCTTTTTGCAATAGATTTCTAATCTTGATCTTATTATAATACAGTTTTTGGGGTTTTGTAAGTATGACCACCAATAAACCCTTATAACGTCACTCATGAATCTGTCTGTCTGTCTGTCTGAAGTCTGTCTGTCTGTCTGTCTGTCTATCTATCTGTCAGCATGTCTGTCTGCTTGTACGGTAGAAATTGTAGCCAAACGGCTTAACATAGAAAGTTGAACTTTGGCATGCTCATACAACTCTCTCACTAGGTAATATATAGGAAAAATATTGAGGGTTCAAAAAAAATATCCCGACATAAATATAAATAAATGTGTTTAATATTAAACAATACCTATTTTTTTTTTAAATTTTGAGTGGCATATCAAATGAAACCTCTTAATGCGTGGATCAATAAGAAAATTCTTACTTTTGTAATTTTTTTTTTTTTTTTTATGGGATTTTTGCCAAAAATCTTTCATAAAACTTTTGTCCACTATCCTATCTTCTAAACGGATTGATCTAAAAATCTGAGAAAATCTTCATTATGTACATTGATGGGATCCGAAATAGTTCAACAGGAATTTTTGATCAATCAAGCAGTAGGCGAGTCCAGCAATCCCATGAGTAAAAAATCAGCTGTGGCCACCACAGGACCGACCGTCACACAAAATACTTGTTTAATTTATGCTACTGTATCAAAAACTGTCTCAAGTAAAAGTTTTTAGTTATTGCTTTTATAGCAACTTTTGTTAAATAATTTTATTTCGAAATATTTCTCTGTTGAGAAATATTCGCAAAAAATCTTAAAACCGACACGAGTAAACTAGTTTTACCAAAAGTTGATCAATTCGTGTCATTGATGTCAAAAGCTTAAATATGAAGTTTCATAAAAATCCTTTACCCGAAGTTGCTCTACACGTGTACACGGACCGATAGACAGACCGGCAGACAGATAGACAGTCAGACAGACAGACCGACAGACATCATGCTACCTCAATTCGTGGAGATCCATCGAAATCTCGAAATGTCAAAATCGGTATGATCACAATACCTCCCTATGAATGTTGGCGGTCGGTAAAAAAAACGCTTTATTCATGAGTTTGATACAATAGTTTTTCTACGACTGTCTGCATTTAGAAAAAGAAGTATATATACATTTTCCTTTGTATATATTGCTATCGCTATTTAAAAAAAAAAAACAAGGATAAAACTAAAATTTTAGATTTTTTGAGTTTTTAAAGTTTTTATTTCACGTTTACGGCTTTTACTACTGAAGCAAATAGCCAGAACAATTCTAATTTTTCGTAACGAAAATTCTATGCCTGCACAGAATTCGAACTCGAGACCTTAGCAACACTTAAGCTTAGGCTAATTGCCTTAAGCAAATAGCCTAAGCAGCAAAGGCCATACACGTGAAATAAAAGAAAATAAATTTAAAAAAAAAACTTCTACTGCAGTTACATTTGCGCTAAAGCAAGTTTTTCAAAAGAACCAATAAAAGCACGCAAGACAGTAATGAAAATTTACATATAAGTTGTGTGGCGGCAATTGATTTATGACTCATCTAATAGAAATTTTTCATTACTAATTTCCTTCGGGATTCACATATTTCAAAAGTGTTTTTACAATTCCATTTATTTTACAACCTTAGTTATTTTACAAATTATATATTTTACAAATAGTCACTTACTTTTCTTTCACTTAAAAGATAATTTTTACCCCAAAGAGATCATAAACCATCTTGTCACTACGACAAACGATTCCTCTTGTTGGCAACCGTTCTCTAAGCCTGTTCTCTATTACCCTTTTCACACTAGAACTTTAAGACGAGTGAACTTAAAGTTCACCGATGTTTAACATCGGTTTGCTTTCACACTTGATGTTTAAATCTCCGGTGCTGTCATCAGCTACAGTAATTTTGTCCTTAAGTTACCGTCAGAAAATTACCAGTTTTGAACTGTCTGCGCAGATGCACCTTTTGAATTATTATAAACAAATATGGATATTTCATTTCATTCTACAATAAAGACACTACAATAAAGAATATATTACACCTGTAACATGTAAGTCGATACATTATATCTCAATTATTGTAGCTCTGTATTTTATTAAACACATTATTAAAATAAATAATTTTATTATAACAATAAGTATAAACTTCTTATAACGTCGATATAATACAGTATTCTTGTTTATGATAATACAAAATGTGGACAGCACAAGTTCAAAGAGTATTTTTTTATAATGGAAATTATGTTGGCAATGCGGACGATGTTTGAGACGCAGATCTCTGTCTTCAACATCGCTTGTATTTAGACGAGGTCATACGTTTTCACATTAGCGTTTAAAGACACATTCACTTTAACATCCGATCTTAAAGTTCTAGTCTGAAAAGGGTATATGCTAGCCAGTGTTGTAATGTATCTAGGTATTTGTATCTAGATACAGTAACTAGATACTGTGCAAGTATCTAGTTACTGTATCTAGGTACATTTTAAAATATGTATCTGTATCTGTATCTAGATATTTAAATCAGTATCTAAGTATCTGTATTTCAGGTACTTTTTTCAGATACTTTCCTATTTTGTCTTTTTCAAGGTCTTTTTACAAAATATGTCCTTACGATTTTTCAAGTTGGTAATACATTTAGCATCATTCAGATATTTGAATTTTAAGTTTAAACTAACCAATCAGCGACCAGTAAACTCTTTCTTGCTTTCTTTAATTTTTTTTTTTATTTTTTATTTTTTTAAATTTATTCAGAGCTGGAAATACAATTACATTTTATTAAAATTTTATAGATAAAAATAAATTAAATAAATAAATTATAAGTTTGAGAATTATGATAAAATACAAGTTCTATATGTAATTAATTAAATTTTGGAAAACATTCTTTTATTTTTTATTTTTTTTAAATTGTTTATTTAAAAAAAAGGACGTAATTGTATTTCCAGCTCTGAATAAATTTAAAAAAATAATAAATAAAAAAAAAATAAATATTTTTATTAACAGCGGTTAAGTAAAACAACCATTAAGTAATTATCTAATCTAAAAATAAGAATTAATTTTATAAATGTGAATTAAATAAAGAGAAATATAATAAATAAAATTGTTGTTTTATTTTTGTCATCCTAAATACTCATTTAATAATCAATAATTTATTAACGAACAAAAAATGTTCGAGATATCCGCTTAAATTGGAATAAAAAAGTGATTTTTTTAAAGATTACATAGGTATATAGCTAGTTAATATTTCTGACACACAGCTTCAAAGGCTATTTGTGTTTATTTTAAGAGTAATAATAGTGCATAACTTATTTTTTATTGTGAACAAATATATTCCTGGCTCTAGTTATTTCTTTTTTTTGTGGTGTTTTCATTTTTACGAAAGTATCTTAAAAGTATCTTGAAGTATCTAGATACATTGTAAAAAAAAAATGTATCTGTATCTAAATACTTTTTAAAATTTGTATCTGTATCTGCATCTAGATACATTTTTCCTCAAGTATCTGTATCTGTATCTAGATATATTTTCAAATGTATCTATTACAACACTGATGCTAGCAACATTGGTCAGTTACCTATACATTTTCGAACAGTCAGAATCATATCAATTGATAATACAGAATCTAACACTGGTATTTTATTTTAAATTCTACAGACACAATAATCCCAAGGATAAGGGTTTTGGTTATACCTAAGAAAATCCAGAAATTTGCTCTGGGAATGGAACTTGAATAAAATTTTACAGCTTCTATAGATATGTAACTGATATAAATTTTATCAACCAAGATTAGCAGATCATTTTAAGTCTGGGCAATTATGTTCTATTGTTATTGTACTTATAATACTGGCTTATTATTGTTATTGTTATATTATTTAATTGTTATATTGTGCGTTTTCTCACCCATCGAAAATATTGTACCTATTAACAATTATAATCTACTAATTAAATTTCTACACGTGTTTTGGTCGTGATCATGTGATACCTAATCACTATTCACATATATTATCTTTTGACAAATTTTATAATATTTCCTTCTTTCAATATAATTACAAAAAACAGATTTTAAAAAGATATGTTAAATATCATTATCGTAAATATTATCTACAGTGTTAAAAATAAATAAATAAATAAGGAAAAATAATAATACATAACTCCTAAAAATACCTGAATTTTAAATCAACATATATTCAAAAGCAGAAGAGTTAAGGATAAAATTATGTTTCAAAAGTTTGTTATTAATAATATTTAATGCCTTTATTCATTTAATTTTTCTGTTTTTTTTTTTTATAAATTTATGTTGATGCCAGGCTTAACCTCTAGAGCAGACTTTCCCAATCTGTGGTACGTGTACCCAGACTTGATATTCAAAATATTCAACAAGGGGTACGCAAAAAAAAGATTTTTAATACTGAATTATTGTTATGGCCTTTTGCTCAAAATAAAAACTAAATGAACTAAATTATTTTATCTACAACCATCAAATAATAAATGCATTATATAAATACATACAGCCGTTCTTATTGCACGCCGTCTAAAAAAGTGTCGCGCATACATGCTCACCCGTGGCTAAATGGGTGAGCATGTATGAACGGGTGAAACGCAAGTTTTTATTTAGTAAGTTAGTTAAAATATTTGACGCTCAGCAACGATGGCTATTTGCATCTCACACAGCCCATATTTAAAATTAGAATAATATACGAGGTATTTTCAAAAAGTATCGCGAATTTTGAATTTCCGCGGGTTACGTATATTCGATTTTTGTTTTTTTTTGTGGCGTTATGTTGGTATTCATGTCTCCTCTCACTTATGCCGACAAGTTCGGCCATTTTGAATGTTCAGTTAATTTTTGACAGTTGCTTTGCTTGCACGTGTTTTGGCTCGTCTTCGATTTTTGCCTATACCAAAAAATGGATCAAAGAATCTGTATCAAATTTTGTGTGAAAAACAAAATTAAGTGCGCGGACGCATTCCGAATGTTGACTGTGGGATATGGTGAAGCTACCTTGGGCCGAAGCAACGTTGGGCCGAACGACGAACGACGAAGAGCGTGCCGGACGCCCGAGCACGTCAACAACAGACGAAAACATTGATGAAGTGAAGAAAATAGTATTATCCAATCGTCGAATCACCGTTAGAGAAGTTGCTGAGGACCTGAACATATCGATTGGCTCGTGCCATTCGATTTTTACCAATGATTTGGGCATGAGACGGGTCGCCGCGAATTTCCTGCCCACACATCGTTGCTTGTGCGCGAAATTTTGGCCAAAAACAACACACTAATAATGCCACAGCCACCGCATTCCCCAGATCTGGCCCCCTGTGACTTTTTCTTGTTCCCGGAACTGAAGAGGCCCATGAAAGGACGACGCTACGCTACGAGTGAGGAGATAAAGACGGCATCGACGGAGGAGCTGAACAAGATCACAAAAAATGATTTTTTCAAGTGCTTCGAGGATTGGAAAAAACATTGGCACAAGTGTATAATATCTGATGGGGATTACTTTAAAGGGGACAAAATAGATATTCATGAATAAATAAATAATTTTTGAAAAAAACACAACATTCGCGATACTTTTTGAACAGACCTCGTATATATAAGTTAGAATAGATAAAACAATAAATAATAATACTTTAAACATTGTTGTACGTTATAATCAGCTGATGGTTCGGTAGCCATCTGGATGACGTAGGTTCTGAAGTTTAATATGTTCTGGTTCGGTTCTGAAGTTTAATAAGTTAATGATTAAACAATATAGTTGTAGATTTGAATATGGCATTTGACTGGCTTATAATGGCTATATTTCACTCGGATAAGTGAAATATAGCCATTATTCTAGGATGATATTCGTCCTCGTGCAGTATAGAATCCATTATATGCTTGTTAAATAAAATATTATTTTTGTACTGCCTATTCTACTATTCATTTTATAACCAGTATGGAAGTCTTTCAATATTTTAAAAACCGGTACGCACGTACTGATGCGTGTCTTCTAAATATCAGCTCTGCATACTGCAGTCAGTGATGGGCGTTTACACGTAAACTTTAATTGTTTACGTTTACGTGTAAACTTATGTAAACAATTGGTAAACTTGTCAACAATGTAAAAAATGTAAACTTTGTAAACTGTCAAATAATGAGGTTAGTTTTAGTTATTTAATACGAATAATAGAGAGTTAATGAACAAGTATATTCAGTTCAAAACAATAAATTTATTAAAAAAATGGTGGGAAGAAACCGAAGGAATAGTTCTGAAGAACTAGGTTTTGTTTTAATTAAAGAAAATGAAATTTGTTTTAATTAAAGAAAATATAGGGCGTTATGCAAAATTTGCAACGAATCTTTTCGTTATTAAAAATATAGGCTGATTTTCTTAAAGGTGAAATTTAATGTATTTTGTTATTAAAAAAAATATACTGAATTTTTTAAAGAAAAAAGTTTTTTATTTTTCATATTCATATTTACTAATTTGTATGTAACACCTGTATAATGATGAAAATTCCATTTTTATTAATATGTATATTGGCTTGTCTTAATTTTATATACTTACTTTTTCATTTAAAATCGTTTCATTAAAATTTTATTGTTTATAAAAATGTATTGATAATGAGGTTCTGTAATTCAAAACAAGTGCGCATGTCTAAATCATTGTTTACATTGTTTATGTTGTTTACATTTTTTACAAGAGTTTTTGTGTTTACTTTACATAAATTGTTTACGCGTCAGCAATGAGGTAACTTACATCACGTAACTTACGCGCCCATCACTGACTGCAGTATACCGCGTACACGGATACATTCGATATCGAACGATAACGTAGAACGAGATGTCTGTTTTTAGCATGTTGAACGCACCATAAATTGTAGGCTAGTTAAATGCATTTCCCAGGAACTCAGGCTAGCGACGTCATCTCTGCATGTAATGTCACAGGCCTGATTTTGTGGGAAAAGCACTTTAGAACATACCTTTTCACTAAAGTGGGGATAATTTTAGGTGTCTTTAACAGCGGATACAGAAAACTTTTAACAACGGGTACGGTCGTACCTGTGCGTACCAGCTGAATATCATCCCTGCGCGTACCGGTACCGATACGCGATCTGTGAATGAAATAATAATGAAAACAATATTTTGCGTAAAATAATGGGTTTTTTTTTATACAATACATCGCCAAACCCTATTTACCTAAAAAAGTTCATCAGTTGACAATTTAGGAAAGTTTTATTGTAGGGTTAGTCGTTTTTTTTTTGTCGACTGAATTTTTGAGAGAGATATGCAACGAAAAAAATGCCATCACTTGAGAAAAAAGAATTTTTTTAGGACTCGTTTTTTCAAAGTATTTGCCTATTGGTACGCCACCATATTGTCAACTACATCGGTATGTAGTTGACAATAACATCTTAAAAATATTGGGAACCTCTGCTCTAGGGTCTCTAGAGCACCATGCGACCTTATTATGCGACTACTGCAAAACAACACCAGCAAAATGTCTTCGACTAGTTGACTGCTGCGTCCAGTATAGTATGACCAACTTTCTTGTGATATTACTTTGACTTGTTAAGCCCTTGCGGTTAGGTAGTATCCCTACTTATCGTACAGAGCCGCATTAACCAGAAATACTGACAAATTTGGAAAAACGTAGGAGCATTTATTGTAAATGTTTAAATGCGACCCTGATATTTCTACCCCCATAAATTATTTTTAATCCTCTTCACGACTACCTGCTGTAAAGCCAATGTCACTACAAAGTTGCTCATTCTATACCTTATAAATATTATCATAAGGCTACTATTAGAGGTCATGTACATCAAGGTTGATGATGTTATGAATTATGAAATATTAAATGCGCAATGTTTTATTGTATGATAAACACTGTCCAAAAAGCCAAATGACTTATATTTTATTATCATTAGTTATATACGAGGGGTGTTTAATATGTAAGTGATTTTGATAAAAGATGGCGCTTTGATCGCAAGTTTGATATTATTTCTGACATTTTTTTCAATTCTATTTCTCCATTCTTTGTAGACATACGAACTAAGATTCAAGTAGATCTGTGAAATAGTACATTCTTAACAGCGTTAGGAAGCGGATAAGTTTGTGTTTATTTGTTACAAAAGTTTTTGTTATAATGGAAAAAAAATAATACCTTGTGTTGATAAAGCACTATTTTTTGCGTAGAAAAACTATTAAGGAAACTGAATTAAAGCTAAAAAAGTGTTATGGAAACTCTGTGGCTTACTGAATTTTCGTGGTCGTACGAGAAAGAATGATGCTAAGTGGCCAGGACGTATAAATGAGATCACTCTGAAGAGATGGTCAGTAAAAATCATGATATCTTATTGGACGATCGTTGAGTGAAAAAACGCGAGATAGCCAAGATAGTAAATATCTCAAACGAATACGTATTTCATGTCCTGCACTAACATTTGGAATGCAAAAGCTATTGGCAAGATAAATACCGCATCTGGTCACAGTAAGAGATCAAAAACGGAATCGCGTGACCGTTTCGAAGCATTGTTTGGACATGTACAAGTGCAGTCCAAGTGAGTTTCATAACTTTTGATGAAACATAAATCCATTACTACACACCAGAAATGAAAGAGTAGTCAAAACAGTAGATTTCTCTTGGCGAACGTAATCCGAGGAAAGCAAAAAGAGAAAGGTCATGGACACGATTTTCTGGGATTCGTTAGGCATAATCTTCATCGATTACCTGGGAAAGGGAAAATCGATCACCAAATAATATTATGTCGCGTTATTTGATCGATTACATGCTGTATTGATGAAAAACCGGCCCCATTTGGCGAATAAAGAAAAATCTGTCTACCAAGACAATGCATCCTCATTCGTCCGCATGCAACTGCAAAGGCCAAATTAATCGAATTGCGCTACGAACTACTTCCTCATCTATCATATTTTCCTGATTTGGCCCCCCTGTGAATTCTTTCTCTCTCCAAATAGGAAGAAATGGCTCGCTGTAAATAGATTCGCATCGAACGAAGAGTTCATCGCTGAAACACATGTCTGTTTTGCAGAGTTCCATAAATCGTACTTTTTGAGAAGATTAATGAAGTGAGACTATCGCTAGGCAAAATGTATCAAGCTAAAAGGAGCCTATGTTGAAAAATAAGTAGTATTTTGGAAAAATAATAAAATTCTTTCATTACGAAGTCACTGATTTATAAAACACCTCTCGTACCTATTTACCATTCCAAAAAGTTGCGGTGTAATTCTGTAATACTTTGCCGACCTCTGATGTTATAGGTTAATAGATTTATGGATAAATGGATTAATTTTGATTCTCTCTTGACTATCGTAAATGATTTAAATCTTGCCTCTCCGAGAGCAGTGGCTTCCTTCGATTTCGGCATCCTCGAAGGTCAAATCTCTGAAGTTTTTTTCTTACTGAAGATATGCAAATTAGAGGTCTGCACGGGCCTATTTTGGACCACCTTTACCCAGCCCGGTCCGTTATGTTTCCAGTCCGTCCCGAACCCGACAAAATTTTAAATTCGGCCCGAATAAACCTCGTTAAGAAAATATTTTGATACAAAAATTGCTTACAATTTGCCATAATTAAAAAAATTTATGTGAAGTGTGAATCTTCACACATTTCTGGGTTTTGCAGGTATTTAGTAACTGAATGATGATTATTTGGGATGCCAAAACAAATTTTATGTCAAAATATTTTTTTATGAATTTTAATTCGAATGCCTAATACCATTATTTAAGTTTCTAAATATGTACAGTATTTTATTTATACAGCAAGGTTCAGTAAGATTTTTAAAATTGCGCCTATGGCTTCCATTGGTTGCTTATATCATAAGTCCCTCCCTCTGATTTCGTCACAGAATTAAATTATAATTTCAACACTTCCCACTGGTTATTAAATTTACGCTTTTAAAAAATAAATGCAACATTTACCAAAATATAACGAATTTTGACAAAATAATTTAAACAAAATAGAAATGCAAAAAAAAAAAAAACAATAAAATTAACAGGATTCGAACTCTGCAACGTTCGCACTGCAATTTACAAAGTGCGTTACGAAACCATCTGAGCTACCAGAGTTTCTTATCTGAAGTGTTACATAGCGAATTATATATTTAACATATTTTAGTTAAAAACACAAAAAATGCGTTATTTTCTAAAAACATAATCTGATCAAAAATTCCTGTTGTACTATTCCGGTTCACACCAATGTACATTACTTAGAATTTTTTCAGATTTTTAGTTTAAACCATCTAGGCTACATGGTGTGGGACAAAAAAATTTTTGCACAATTTTGGCAAAAATCGCATCAAAATAATTTATTTTGCAAAAATAAAATTTTGATCGTTAATCCACGTACTAAGGGCTTTCATTTGATACCCTACTCAGAATTTAAAAAAAAAATATTTTTTTTTGATGAGCACATTTTTGTTTATATTTTTAGGGGGATATGTTTTTTAGATGGTTTAGTATTTTTCCTATGTGTGGGTCAAAGAGTTGTATAAGCATGCCAAATTTCAACTCTTTAGGTTTAGCCGTTTGGCTACAATTTTTACCGAACAGACAGACAGACAGACAGACAGACAGACAGACAGACGACAAAATGACGGTATAAGGGTTTTTTGGTCATACCTACAAAACCCTAAAAAAGAGAAATTTAAAAAAAATATATATTTTTTAACGAAGGTAAAAAAATATATTATTTAAAGGTATTATTGTTCTTATCCGGCCCGAGCCCGAAAATAATACATGTCAGTTGACCCGAAACCGGTCCTCGAGCCGGGTCGGGCCTGGACCCACGGGCCAAGCCCGAGCCCGTGCAGACGTCTAGTGCAAATGCTTACACCAGTAGTTTCAGATTATAATATAATTCAAAATATTTATTAAATCTGTAGAAATTAGGCTTTGATCAGCTAAACTTGTTCTTCACAGTTGCAATTACAATTACTCTGCAACTTTATGGAAAGGTAATTAGGAATACTACTAATGATGTGGTAACCACGGAACAACGACAATTAGAAGATGTTATAGAAATCTAAAGAATAAGAAAATAAAAATAATAATAATAAAATTACATGATTGCTGGATGACGATTGAAGCGACTAAAGTCTGTTCAAAATAACTATGAAATGACGTCACAGTTGAGACATTTGCTGTGTTCTCAGTTAATGTTTACTGAGATACTATGTATTTTCAGTGCTTCTTTATGGTGGGGAAGTATGGAAATTAACAGTATCCTCTAGTAAAACAAGCTTTTGAAATATGGACATATCGCTGAATCCTCAGAATTTCAATGTCACAGAAAGATCATGTCACCAAAAAGACAGTATTAAAGAAACTCAGGAAGGAAATAGAAATTATTTACACGGTCAAACATCGAAAACTTGAGTATCTCGGAAACATTATGCAAAACAATGACAGATATTGATTTTTGCAACTTATTTTGCAAGGAAAAATCCGCGACAAGAGAGATCCAGCCAGAAGACGTATTTCCTGGTCGAAAATTTTGAGGGAATGGTTCTCTGCAAGAACTACACAGCTCTTCCGGGCAGCCGTTAACAAGGTTAAGGTTGCCATTATGATATCCAACATCCGGAACGGATAGGCACTAGAAGAAGAAGAATATAACATTATTAATTTTTTAGCTTCGTGCGGAACTAGGTTTTGAACGATTGAATCAGGCTTTTGATCATTTTATTTAGCATAAGCCCACTTCAATCGTTAAAAAGAGCGCTCGTGACAACTCATAAAAAGGTAATTCCCTTTAGTTTGTCACGAAGCTAATTAGCGAATTATTTAATGCTCAAGACCGTACAAATCTTAATAAAATAAAATGAAAATTAATTGTATAAAAATCTTTAAAAAGAATTAATAAGAGAAAAAACCATCCTTTGGGCGTGGCTAGTAAGAGCTTTCAGCTTTTTTATTATAATAATATTTTATACAATTTAAAATAAAACATAAACTTAACCTTACTCTTCCATTTGTTACGTAGAAATTCGACGGGAAATGCTGTTTAAGATGTGGAAACGTAGGAAAGGGTTACTAACCTGTGGAAACCAACAACAACTGTGTAATGCTTGCATGTTAGTTACATTACATTCAAACATTAGCAATTAAATTAACCAAGTGTGATTTTATAGTTATCTTGAACACTAATAAGTCTCGCGTATTGCTCGTGAGTCCTGGTCGCATGATGCGCTAGAGTTCTTATAAATTTGTTTAAAATTGGTGACATATTCTAAATTTGTAAAAATCTCTCAATTTAATATTAAACACCTTTAAAATTTGGTTTGTAAGCCAAATTGGCCTTTTAACATATTGTATGCAGGTTCGAGCAAGCCTCGTATGTCAGTGATGGAAGAATTTCTCTGTGTTTACAGGTAACTTAAGACATACACATTTCATTCCGATTCTGGTCGACCACCAGATCGGAAAAGCTCGGCAAATCTCGGTTCCAGCATACAATATATTAATTACGTTTTATAATTCTATGAAAATATCAAAATTCCTATTATTTGCTTCTAATGATGTTCCAAGAATATTCTTCTGACAAAATATGCTCCAATAAATTCTTTCTGCTCCCATATGCTTTAATCATCATTTGGTTAAGGTATAGACATTGTTGTCTATGATAAAATCAAATTTCTATATCTTTTTGATTATCTATTTTCTTCTGTATTCCATAAATTCTTCTGGCGAATAGTTTATGTGTTAACATTCTTTTAACCATCACAGTTTTAGCCACAGAATTAAATAAGAACACAGTTATTAGTATTGAATTGTGGTTTACCATTAGTGGTACCAAAACCTGCACAACACTGTTCATTTTGCTTTAAATATCCATCACTATGACTATTAGCTATGTGATTATTTTGTTTACTAACTGCCAATAAATCTCCATCCGATTTAGAATTAGGTGGAACTCCATTGACAGGAGCTACATGTTTGTTAATCAGTGGATCTTTATTAACAATCTTGGGAGGATCTTTATTAATAACCTTTGGTGGATCCTTATTAACAACCCTTTGTGTATCCTTATTAATAACTCTTGCGGAATCTTTATTGATACCCCTTGGTGGATCAGGTCGATTTAACGTTCCTGGTAAAATAGTAGATTCATCCGTAATATCTTCATCTTGGATATGGTTTATTTTTAAAATATCTGCTTTTCGAATTGAACTTTTTCTTCTGTTCTCTTTTAGAGCAGTTTTTCTAGAGTTTAATATTGATGGTGCAGAATTAGATGGACTTCGATGACGTGTTGCGCTGAGTATTGCATTGGGTTCAGTTATTTTTGAAGGTGCAGTTGATTGACGCATCCAGTACATATCAATGGCGAATGGTGATGATGGTGTTGATGTTGTTCCTGTTGTACTTTCGGGAAATTCACCGAAGTCATCTATCATCGAACCGAAGTAATCCGATGGGGTGTTTACAGAGTCTGTGCGTGATTCTGAAAAAATAGGTGGAAATTAGGGGAAATGAAGCATGGACATATTGCTTATGATTAGGTGATACGATAAATATTAACTTTTCAGTGTTTGGTAAGATTTAAAGCAATTGCTACTAGCAGCATAATAATAAGCGAGCAGTAAAATTCGTCAGCTTATATTAAGTGGTGTATGGAAACAGAATAAAAGTGGAAAAGCTAAATGCCTTTTGCTATCTCATCTGTTAAGTACGTCAAGATGAAAACTGCTAAAGAACGAAACTGCTCCGAACATTATTTTAACCCGCGTTGGATGAACATTGAACAGAAAGACTCTATTTCTGATATAGCCAAGCTTTTACTAACAGACCATGTTCCATGACCAGCAGACCATGTTCTGTCCATCAGAAGTCGTTCCAGGATATACGAAAAAAAGAATTTCGGAAAGATTGGCGAGCAACAAGAAAAAGAAAGGCTGAACGAGAAGGAGCAAAAAAACAATAAAAACGATAAAGGTGCTGAGCAAAAAAAAAAAGGAAATGACTACGAGAGCCACATAAAACAAATTGCGGGCCTCAGTTTGGCCGTGCCTGCTCTACTGTATGATGTTTAAAAATAAATATTGGCCATTCGCCACTTATTTTAAAAAAGGAACTATTTTTTTGACGTGTAAGGCAGAACATTTTACATTTTATATGCATTTGAATAACATATTTAATTTATGAATCATGCAGTTTAATTTATGTAAATAAAACTTTTATCTAAATTTAAATTTTTTTGTTCACCTTCTTCGTAAATACGTTTCAGGTGATTATAGTACGACATCAATAAAAAAAATATGCGTATCTGTCCGAAATTTATGTAAAAACTGCTTGCGGCATTTTCACGAATTTTGGTATGACAACAGGACAAAACCAAGCTATATGGCATCTCAAAATTTTCTTACTAAGGGAGTGTTTCGGAGTAATGCTAAACTAAAAACTGAAACTACAAAAAACTGCAGATGACAATTTTAGCGAGTATTTATATGTTCCAAGCAAGACATAAAACACCTTTATTTATTTATTGTTTTCACGAAACGAGCACTTCTTTTTTCTTCTTCTTCTATCATTTGAATTAATCTAGCAGTGGAAAAAGCAGCAGCGTAAAACACCATTCGTGACGGTATTTCTCTAAAATTGTGAACAGGCCGGAACAAGTTGTGTATGGAAGCATGAAAATTTGCATAAAAAGAGGCACCATCTAAACGTAGCAGAAGAATGTCAAGATATTGATATCAAGATATTTTGATAAAATTTCAACAAACACGACAATGCATCAGCTTACACTTTTTTTTTCTTATGGTTCGGCAGTTTTTAGAGAAGAAAAAATAAGTCACTTTTATTTTCCGTCCACTTTACTCACCTGACTTGGTCCCATGAAACTTTTTGTTCCGAAAACCGCAGATTTCGTTAGAAAGGTGCCGTTTTCATTGAAGAGATAAAATAAATACGGAAACCAATCTAAAAGCGATTCCAAAAAAGTACTTACAAATGAAAAGTATTTCGAAATGATAATCTAAATTTAACATATTATCTTATTAATAGTGTTGGTTGGTACATAAGAGTAGCAGAACTCTAGAATCCCTAAAATTAAGTGAATTTAACCCTTTAGCGCATGGTGTGACATATATGGCACATTCCGATTTTTATTTTTTATTTTACTTTTAAAACTGAATCAGAACGTTACTTCATGAATGTTCATATATGCCACATACACAGCAATGGATCCTGCAGTATCTCAAGTAATGGGCTGTAATAGATTTGAGGATATCAAGCGGAATTTGCACTTCAACGATAACTCTGAATTTATTGAGAAAGAACAACTAGAAGATACGACCTTTTCTTTCAAAAATTAGAGGGCGACAGCTTTTAATCCCTAATGAAGAACACCTAGCAATTGACGAGCAAATAATACGGAATCATTTTTTGTAACATAATGTAGAATCATAATGTTCCATGTATGGCACAAACCCTAAATTATTATTTTAATTATTATTTTTTCATAAAAATAATAATTAATATTTTAAATATAATTTTTAAATTAATTTTTCTATCCCATTTTAATGCCCATCAATTATTACAGCCAAAAATAAAAATTCATGCAGTAAAGGGTTAAATATTACAGACGTTAATGATTTTTTTCGCTTTCTATTTCTATAAGTTAATTTTCTTAAAACCGTCATTACCGACGTGCTTAGTGTGTATAGGTAACAAATATTTCGTCTAAAAGTTATAATATAAAATGACTCAATGTGCTGCATGTATTGGTAGAACCAATTGCTTATTGTACTGTGGCGATTGGCATTGAGAAGGGGTAACAGCAGAATACCTATTTGCGCAGCTGCAGACGTTTGTAGTTAAAAGATTGCGAATTGGTTGTTTGATTACAGAAATTTTTGTATTTTTAAATCATTTTTTTTATGGTGTTGTAGGCATGCAGAAAATAGTGTAATTCAAATTATTTTAAAATTCCGTTAATTTTTAAAGAACAGTAATAACAAATGCAAAAATATGAATGCATTATAATGCATGTTCCGTATATGTATTTAAAAAGTTCGATGTTCATCTTAATACTTATTTTCTTTATCGAAAGAAAATTATAGTAGCGCCGTATTTATTTATTTATTTAATACATCTGTCCCAACAGCATAGCCAAAATTGGACAGGAACATAATTAACAATATTAAGACTTAAAAATTAAAAACTATTCAACATAAAAAATCATAATACACAAAAATGAATAAATTTATAGAACTTTATATGAAAATTATTAGAATTATTAGAATTATTAGAACAGTTCAATTTTTGTATTCTGCTCATAATATGAATACATCCTGTTCAATGGGGATTTAAGGAATAGATTGGTATATGCCTGGGGAAGATAAAAAAGTGAGGAATGCCTTGTACGGAAAGATGGGATGTGGAAATTTAATTGTTGAAAGGAAAGTGGATCGTCAATTGGATTTGATGCTAATTTCTTAAGATAGTTTGTGGAGCTTAACTCACGACGCTCACTTAAAGATTTGGTGGAAAAATATGAAGAAGGGTACTATACGAGAGATCGAAAGGGGGATAGGATCCCATAACTTTAAAGTAGATGAACTTTAAAAATTTATCTAGGGCCCCGCAGATCTCACGGTCCAGGGGGAGTTACAAAATGTGTGTATAATTGTATTGTCGAGTATCAAGTTGCGGGGGGAGGGCTAAATTTGAAGCTACGCTACTATTTGCAGGACCTCCATTAGAAATTTCCACGAGCCCAGCGATGGTGAACTTTTTTCCCAGACGGGTCACAATTAAATTTGAAATTTTATAGATTCAAATCGCGGGTCAAATATATAATGCGTAAATAAAAATCTGCAGCTTTAGGGTGTAAATATCTGCGTGGAATGCTCTGCTAATCTCATTAACTCTACCTGAGCTAGCGGCCTTGTATTGATGTGTATAATACAGGTATATGAAAGGTAATATTTGAATTCCATCTTGCCATTATTATGCCAGTTTCGTGAATGCACTCGCTTTGACCTAACCTTAGTTATGTTAGAATCTCTCTTAAGAATCTTCAGAACTACTAAGACCTTCTACGTGACTCGCGGGTCATAGGTTCACCATCACTACTATAGTTTTTTCGTTGGTTTAAGTTTAAGCGGAACTAAATTTAGAAAACTAATACTTTTTAATCGTTTAAATGACGTTTTTGATCATTTTCTTTAGCAAAAGCCCACTTCAATAATTTAAAAATGAGCTAGTGAGAATTTACCTATGGCTTTTTAATTTTTTGATTAAAACTGATAGTTTCTTCTGAAGTTAAACTCTTATCATTATGAAATAATATCTTAAATTTTACCTTGTGTTCCAATTAAATTATCAATATATTTGATTAGTTTATTGAAGTGGCAAGTAAAAAGACCATTCATTGAACCTATTCAGGTTATTGACCAGGTAAACTTTTAGGTTGGTAATTAAATAATTGCTTTTCAAATTTTTTCTCGGTTAATATACTTTCATTAATTTTATTGGATATTTATTAAATGAAAGTTTTGAATTAGAATCGATTCCATTCATAATTGTATGGTGTTCAAATAATTGTTTACAAACTGAAAGATAATTATTTATTTTTAATTGGATTTAACTGTTAATTTTGTTTTTTGGATGGAAAATAATTATTATTCTTGAAAACACCCACTCAGTTTTGTTGTTGACATAAAGGTAATTTATGATCAGTTTTCAGGTAGTTTGGTGTATAATAGGGCCTTATTCATAAGCAGGGGAGCCAAGAGCGGGCCCGAAATAACTGCTTAACAGGAAAAACAATAATTCCGCCCCACTATTCGGAAATCGTTTAAATAATAAGGGGTCCGATGAAAGATAGAAAACACGGCGTAGATATAAATTGTTATATATTTTTTCTGTACTATAATATATATATTTACATGACGAGTCCATTGTCCACGCGGAATCTACCGATATAAATACCATAAAGGGACCCAAAATACTAATAACTTATGACAGCTTAGTACATAAATAAAGTTACAGTCAAATCGGGTTGATGATAATAATAATAATAATAATAATATTTTATTGAGCCTATTAGTGATCATAGAAATACAGAGGTTAAGTCAATATAATGTTTACATAGGTAGATATTCTACTGTTTAACAGAATTCAAAATTTAACATTATTCAGCTTTGTAATTTAAATATTCAGAGATTGAATAGAACGTATGTTCTAGTAGATATTTCTTAAACATATTTTTGAATAATTTTACATTGGTTATACTTTTAATGCTATCAGGGATCTTATTATATAATCTTGCAGCTATAAAACGAGGACTTTGTTCGTACAAGGTAGTATGGTGCCTCTCAATATTCAAGCTAGATTTACTCCTTGTATTGTGATTATGATAATCACTATTTATATTAAAGTTACTGTAATGATTTTTGACAAATAGTGCGCATTCTAAAATAAAAATTGAGGGAACTGTTAATATTTTAAGATTTTTGAATAAATTTCTACACGAAGTTCTATATGGAGTAAATGTCAATATTCGAATAGCTTTTTTTTGCTGCAAGAGAATTTTGTGAGCTTCTTTTGATGCTCCCCAGAAAATAATAGCATAATTTATAATTGAATGAAATTTCGCAAAATAAACCGATCTTAATACTGAAGGTGAAATAAAGTACCTGAGCCTTTTTAGCATATAACATGATCCTGATAGCTTAGTATTTATATAATCAATATGTGGAGACCAACGAAGATTTTGATGGATTATAAGTCCAAGAAATTTGAGTTGTTGGGATTGCTGGAGGGAATATGAGTTTGGGACTCGTATTAATGGGCTACTAATTTGGGTATTTTGAAAGCTATGAAAATTTAGGAAGGTTGTTTTGTTTTTGTTCAAGAGAAGTTTGTTTTCTATGCACCATTGATTGAATATGTAACATTGGTCATTAGCTCGTGTTTGAAGGTCTTGTGGATTAGGACAGTTAATCAAGAGGTTAGTGTCATCGGCATATTGGCAAAGTACTCCATTAGATAAATGCTGAGGTAGATCATTCACAAATAGCAGAAATAACACTGGACCAAGGATCGAGCCCTGTGGAACACCTGAAAGGGAACCACGAGTAGCCGATTTAGAGTTTTTCGATGCAGATGTTATTGACACGAATTGATCTCTGCTAGTGACAAATGACATAATCCAATTGTTGGGTATGCCAAATATACCAAGCAAACGGAGTTTATCAGAGAGTATGTTGTGATCTATTGTGTCGAATGCTTTCGATAAATCGAAAAACATTCCAAGACTTAAGCTTTTATTATCTAAGGCTTGGTAAATACTCTGAATAAATGAATATATTGCTGTTACAGTCGATCTATTTTTAACAAAGCCATGTTGAGAATCTTCTAAAAGAGAAAATTTATTTAAATAAGATATTAATCGGGTTAGGAATAGTTTCTCAAATATTTTGGAGAAACAACTCTGAACCGCAATGGGCCTGTAATTGTCTATTAGTGTTTTTGAACCGTTTTTAAATACTGGAACTATTTTTGAGCACTTAAGTGCACTGGGAAATACTCCACTATTAAAAGAAATGTTAATAATAGCTGTTAAAGGTTTCACAATGTAGTCTACACAATTTAACAATAATTTGCAGGGAATTTCATCGGCACCAACTGAAGTTGTTTTACCAACATCCAGTATAATTTGTTTCACTTCAAACATATCAGTAGGAAACAGAAACATTCTTGAACTTACTGGTGTAGAGGATTTAAGTCGTGGTCTATTATTGATGGAGCTAGTATCTAGAGTCGAGATTAGGTTGTTAATTTTATCTACAAAATGATCATTAAATAAATTTGCAATTTGTTCGCCGTTAGTAATTTCATTATTGTCTAATTTAATTTTATCAATATTGTGTTTTGATTTATTGGCGCAATGATTTTTAATAATATGCCAGGAGGCCTTACATTTATTATTTGATTGAAATATTATATTATCATAATATGATTTCTTAACAGAGTTCAAATATTTATTAAATTTACGTTTTTCTATTTTATATAGGTTAATTAAATTAGGATTTACTTTTGAAATTTTATAAAGTGTATTAATCATATCTTCTTTCATTAATAAATCATGGGTAACCCATGATTTTTTATTTTTGCTGCTATTGTTATTTACGTACATTGAAGGGAAAGCTGCATTAAAGTAATGCATGAAAATACCGCAAAAATCATCAAACATACTATTACAGTCTTGTTTTTGAAAAACAGATGTCCAGGATTCTTTTTCCAATAAATATTTGAAGTATTCCAGATTGGTGTCTGAAAATTTTCTCGATACTTTCCTGTAAGGATGTTCGCTTTTTTCTCCAGAATGGGAGAAAGTCATAATACAGGGTTTATGCTTAGCATCATAATCAAGAATAGTTCTTACTTCAGCCTTTTCAATATTGGTTATAAATAAGTCGATTAAGGTGGACGATGTATTAGTAAAATGGGTAGCTTCGCTAGATATAATTTTTAAACCATAAGATATCATAGAGTTGGCAAATATTTTTTGTTTAGATCCATCTACTTGCATATCTACATTAAAGTCTCCACATATTATTATATTATCAAAATTATCAGAAAATAGTTTCTCTAACAAGTTCTCAAAACATGAAATAAAATCATTGAAATCACTATTAGGTGGATGGTATATGGTCAATAGCAAGATCTTGCAATCTTTCATTTCTACAATGGAACCACAGCATTCAAAGAGATGTTCAATACAAAATTCATTTATATAAGGAAGATCGCGAGCCTTACAATTGACCCTACCAAACGTAATAACACCACCGCCTCTCATTGTGCTCCTGCAATAATTTGAAATCATATCAAAATTTCTTATTGAGATAGAATTTATCATATCAGAAGTTAACCAGTGCTCAGCAAAGCATATAAAATCAACGTTATATCTTTGTAATAGTAATTCAATGATTTCAATTTTGTTAAATAATGAACAAACATTATGAAAAAGAACAGATATTCTATTTGTATTAGCTGAAAATGTTTTAATTGTATTATTAATATCTGAAATATTTATATTACGGGCAATTATATTATTTTGTACAATGGAAGTTGTAATATTCCCTATACTACATTTTAAATCTATATCACTCTGTAATTGCTACTGGTATTTAACTGTATTTTGATAGTCCTTTGTTTTTCTTTTGTAGACACTACAGGTTTTATCCCACGCACAGTGATTTGTATCTAAGTTCAGTTTAAGATTGTCATTTGTTATTTTACAGTTGATACATTGAATTTGTTGATTTTTACACTCTTTTGCACTGTGACCAATATCACTACAGTTGCCACACACTTGTTCATTAGTACAGTCCTTTGCAACGTGATTAAATTTCCAACACTTGAAACATTGGTACACACCTGTATCTTCAACTACGTTGTATCTTCTCCATCCCAGATTTATTTTGTAGTGGTTTGATTCCACGGCTTTCCAGCTTGTACTATCAATTTCGATTTTTGCTACATAATTTTCATACTGAAACTTCCTTTTTTTCATTTCCCAGATGTTCAATACCTTTAATTGTGCATTTTTAAGACACTCGTTTTGTTTTTGTAATGTACAGATTAGTTCTTCATCATTTTCAGGTTTTTCTTCAATTCCAATAATTTTCATGATCGGTTCTCTTAGCTTTCTATTTTGCACCTCATAATCACCTCCCATTTTATTTTTTACTGCTTTAATGACTTCAGGCTTTGAACTTTCATTTCTACAGTTTACTAACACTTTACCTTTTCCTCCATTTTTTATTCCCTGTACGGGTATCTCTACTGGGTTTATATTAGTTTTAATATCTTTAATAATATCTTTATTTACTTTCTTTTTATTCTTACTTACTACTTCTATCCACGTATCCTTTTTTTCTACAGTCTCTCTGGTTTTGTCTGCATATGATTCATTAATTTTAATATTTTCTATGTTAGTTTTAATTTCATTTAGCAGCCCTTCTTGGTTTACTCCTGAGTTTTCTTTAATAGTTACTATATTCTCTGTTATGTCTGAAATTTTTAAGTCCTGTTCTTGTATTTTCATGTCAATCTTATACATGAAATCTAACATTATACTCAGTTTGGTATTTATCTCGTTTATGGGATCTTCTTGACATGTTGTACATATATATTTTAATTGTGGGCATCCCATCCAACTATCATACATGGCTTTAGTCATTTTTAAACATTTGTAGTGGAAGATGTCTTCACAGGGGCCATTACACTTTACTTTATCCTTCGCTGTTGTAGGCTCTTGACATTTTTTACACAACGCTGCCATTTTATTATAATCTTTATATTAAAAATCATAATTTTGTAAACAGTGCTGTGTTAAGTTTGACAGTCACTGGTTTGCAACTGCGCAGTGGCACTGCGACTCCCCGCCCACTACACGTGCCGAAGTTAAACAGCTGATTAAATAATATATTTTTTAATTTTTATGACTTAAAATCATAAAAACGGCAAATAATTATTATGTAAGTACATATATATTGACTTATACTATAATATTTACCGAAAATAATAATTTATTTTGCCCTATATAACATATTTACTATATTTAATATGCACTACTAAAAAATGACACATTATCAACCAGAGGTTCTCAACTTTTTTTTCAATCATATCCTATAAACAATATTATTTTAATTATTATTATGTATTAGTTGTATTACTATTATTATAGCGCCATGGATGAAGACGCCACCTAGCATCGGCACTTAGAAGTCTATAGATTCATTATTTTTTTAATTTCTGCCCTCTATTTTCAAATGTATTTTGGAACAATTAGTCACTTCACTTGTGTTTGCATATCTGTTCTCCCGTTCTCATTTGACTATTTGAATTTTTATTTTCTAAACTATTGGGTTTTTTAATTTCTAATCCCTCACTTGAACATACGAGCTTTGCAGTACTATTTTTTTAACCTGTGGGCGTTCTAGATATTTTAACAAAAGCAGGCGAGTGTAGTATTTTTTACGTCAAGCATTATATGATCTACTATTTAACATTTGATTGAATTATTATATGATATAGTTAACAAATGTATAGAAAAGATTTATAGCACAGTATTAAAACTTCAGCTGAGTGTATTGCATTCTTTTATTTTTAAACATAATCAAATAAAATTGTAAGACAAGAAATATAACATCTACCAACTAAATTACTTATGTATATATTTTCTTTTTTTTTTTTTTTATTTTACTTTATTGGCCTTGGGTCTGACCACCACTTGGCCACCTATCGCTATATATTTTCGTAATTAAAAACCCCTAAGTATTTTTTAATATGACGAGGAATCACACTTTTCTTGACAATGAAAACAGAAAATATTGGTTTAAGAATGTCGTTTGCAAGTAAATGATTTGCAGTTATGGCATTTCATTGACGCTGACGTTCTTTTCTTCTCCAAAACACACAAATGACATACTCCACGCTTTAGAGGTGGTTGTTCTTCAATGATTGGCTTTGTAGATTGACCGTAATTTACTTTTAGAAATGCACTTATGTCAGATGGTAGGTTTTTAAGATTTATCTTGAAGTAAGGTGTTCCTTCATAAGAATCATGGATAAATTCTTCAGAAAGAATCTTCGATATTTTGGATTATTTGATGGTTTGGCAAAGGAATATAATATCTGAGCATTTATTCCAGCAATGTTCAAAAGGCTAAAAAAATCGCAGGGCCATCTTCTAGTTATTCGGGAAACCGAATAACTAGCACACATTTTGCCCAATTTTACGTCTGGTTGTCTTATCATATCAAAGTCTTCACACCGACTAAACTGTGATTCATATCACCGATCTATCGTCACTAAATTATAAGATAAACATTGTTCTAGGAATAGAATCGAATTATAGTGCAGCCAAAACTCATAGAATAGTTTTATTGTAAACAAACTAGATTTGTCGTATAATTTACGACAGCGCGCCCGCTCGACTGTTAAGCAATAAACCACTGATCAACGTTCTCCAAATATTTTCGGAAGATCCCACATTTTTTTTTTTAAAGAAATGGCGGGCAGGAGAAAATTAATTTGTTCCTGGCTTGGAGCTAGACGCATCGAAACCATTAGAAATATTTATATATAGTAACTTCTTATTTTATTTTCAAGTAAATTTGAAATATGTTTGAAAAATTAGAGAAATAAAAATAAAGATATATTATTTTTTATTTTAAGATTTTCTGATCTTTCTATATATATTTTTTTCTTTTTATTTCTAATTGCTGCTGTCTTTTTATTAGTAGGTACATTTTCTTTCATAAGGAATAAATATCAGACGGTTTGATGAAATCTTCTTGCCGTTTTAATCCTGCTGATCAAAGTTTGGAGACTCTTGATCTAAATCTTCGATGCACAAAATTTACTGCCTGCAAGAACTCCTCCCCTATTCACTGTAGAGAAACACCTTCGAAATCAATTCAAATATGCCCATGTTATTTGGGAGTGGGATTATACACACGCAAGGCATGGGGTACAATAATCCTATAGTTTATCCTATAGTCACGACGGCTATTTTAGTGCGGAAGTCTTTCTGCATGATTAACATTAAACACAAATGCAATACATTCAGATATTTGCAAAAATATAATGATTTTTTTTGCGGGCCAAATTCTCGAATGGGCGGGATTGGTCTGCGGGCCTACTCGTACTCTAAATAAACCTTATTGCCAATTACATTTTCTTTTTGTTTTAATCACATAACAGATCAAGATGGAGGATTTAAGTGAGTGAGGACAAAAGTCAAACAGACTGACAGTGCCCAAGGAAGAAGGAGAAGAAGATACGTCGCTTAATACGTTTAAAATTTAGGATTGAAGGGTTATGGGACAGTGAAGTAGCACATCTACAATATTTTGCAGATAAAAATAGCTGATAGACTGATAAAATCAGCTGACATGATACAAATAAATGAGATAGCTGAAACCCTGTTATACTGGAACAATGCAATAGTTTGTTACGTCGTGTGACGTAATTGCGTTGATTCACCGACGCTAGTTAGCGCCTTATTAAGCTAATTAAATATGTACGTTTACATCAAAATATTCATATGTAAGTGCTTCCACTTGGTAATAGCTGGGCAATAACATTTGCTTGTTAAGACCGCTGGTCATGTATAATTATACCTATTAGGCGAGCTAACGCGTACCCAGAACTTTCTCTTAGGTTTCGACTAAATTGAAAATTCGTTGATACTGGTGGAGGGTAAAGCCTGCGATTAGGTGTGGACACACTTGTGAAACTGACATATTAGTTCAAGTAAACCTATGCCTAGGAAAACACTACAAGGATCGACAGCATTTGGTAAACTCGGAAAAAAAGATTAAAATAATATCTCAATGTGTCTTAAAAAGAAATATTTCGAACTGTAAATGTATTATGTTTGTCTTAACTTACAGGGAGAAAGCTTTAAAGCTAAGTTTCTAATACAGCTTCATACGTTTTGCGTCGCTGCGTCGTGCGTTTTTATTGGTTGATTTCAAATATCTTGTTTTGGTATACCAGGTCTACAAGTATGAAATGCGGATTTTTTTCAAACTTGCCGCGCGAACATTATGTATAGTTCAAAGTTTCAACACATATGGCGTTTTGTTATCATTAAGTGTCAAATGCGTATAGGTTATAATTTGAAAACTGATCATATAGTTTTGTTTTACTGTGTTAAAAATGTCAAATTTTGTGCCAAATAAAGAGCATTCGCAGACAGTACTACTGTTTTGTTTTCATTTGAAAAAAACTGCTGCTGAATCATACCGACTGCTTCGAGAAGCTTATGGTGAATATGCTCCATCGCAAGATACGTGTGAACGATGGTTTCGGCATTTCAAAAGTGGTGACTTTGATCTTACAGACAAAGAACATGGAAAACCTCCAAAAAAATATGAAGATACAAAATTGGAAACATTGCTACAGGAAGACGATAGTCAATCACAAAAACAACTAGCAGAGCAGTTAGGCGTTAGTCAACAAGCTGTTTCCAATCGCCTACGAGAGATGGGTAAGATCCAGAAAGTCGGCAGATGGGTTCCACATGCATTGAATGAGAGGCAGATGGAAAAACGAAAAACACTTGTGAAATTTTGCTTGCACGATACAAAAGAAAGTGTTTTTTGCATCGTATCATTACTGGCGATGAAAAATGGATTTATTTTGAAAATCCCAAACGCAAAAAATCATGGGTGAACCCAGGCTCACCATCCACATCAACTGCAAGACCGAATCGCTTTGGCAAAAATGCTCTGTACTTGGTGGGACCAAAAGGGTGTGGTCTATTATGAATTGTTAAAACCTGGTGAAACAGTTAATACCCAACGCTACCAACAACAACTGATGGAATTGAACCATTCGCTGCTCATAAAACGACCAGAATACGAAAGAAGACAGCACAAGGTAATCTTTCTTCACGATAACGCTCCATCACATAAGGCAAAAGCAGTTTGCAACACATTGGAGGCACTCAAGTGAGAAGTGCTACCCCATGCCGCTTACTCACAGACTTGGCCCCTTCAGATTATCACTTGTTCACATCGATGGGTCACGCACTTGCCGAGCAGCACTGTTGTTCATATGAAAATGTGAAAGAATGGCTAGATGAATGGTTTACGGGGAAAGGGGAAGAGTTCTACTGGCGAGGTATTCACAAATTGCCTGAAAGATGGGAAAAATGTATAACTTTTTAATGTTCTTTTGATTTTAATGTGTTTTATTAAAGAAAAAAAAAATCCGCATTTCATACTTGTAGACCTGGTAAATGTAATTGTAGCAACGAAGAAAGTTGTTGAACTTTCTATTGATCTTTCTGCAGCGATTAAAAAAGGAATTTATGTTTTAGACAGAAACATACTGACTTTTGGTTATCATAGAGTAGGCAACAGTATTTGCAAAACGACCTATTTCACGTTTGACGTCTTTGGTAAAAATGGCTTGCTCCATAAAATGTATGCATACACAAATGCGTTGTAATTTGGCAGCACTGTAACAACGCAAAACGAACGATGTAATGGGAACTTAGCTTTACATCAAAACTTTTGTTAGAAAGTAGCAAAGAACCATAACGAACCATGCTTGATAATAACGCTGATAGATAAAATATTAAAAGCTGAAATTCGTCACCCGACGAAACTAACCGATATCTTTATGAAAGGTATTTCTATGGAATATAAATAGGACAATTAGCTAAAACAACAGAGATTCCAAATGGATTCTTGAGTAGAGACCATGGGCAGATAAACACAGAAGAAGACCGGTTACTAGCTGGATGACCGAAAGCGAATCTACGAACTGGCGGCAAGAAGTTCCAAACTATACCCAGCGGTGGATTAAAGCGGTTGAAAGGAGATGGTATGTAGATATACTTGTACAAATTTACCTCTTCGTATGTAGCTGCTTTTAGTATGGTTGCTGGTTTGGTTTGTGCAACCAGGTAACGCAGTTATCTTAAGAACACTGCCTTAAGTTCAACAAAAACTAACCTAATTTGTTGGAATTAAGAAGCCAATTATTTTCAGCTTACAACCACATGAAGATTAATTCGCTATAACCTGTTCAAAATCAAAAGTATTAATAAAATCACGTGAAAGATTGAAGTCGCTACCCTATTGGCTTTCACATAAATTTAAGTGCTCAACAGCCAACGAACGACTAGAGTTCAACAAAATTATCACGTGAACATTGCACGATTACTACTTCTTGATTTTGAACAGAGTATAGCAGTCTGTAAAGAAAATTTTAAAGCAAGACATTTAATGCTTTTACTTTTATCAACCAAACACTTAAATTAAAATAATAAAATAAGTAAAAATTTCGTGCAATTACCATCCCCGTCAACTAAAAGTTCGGACACTTCCAAATTCTTTCCAACAAAATCAAAAATGTGGCAAAGGTTTTGTTATAAATAAGCAAATATTGAAAATATTTATTAATGACTGATTTGCTAAAGTACGAGTTAAATGTTTCAATTTGAGTTATTCCTAACTCAATGTTGTATGTTATTTTGACTCAGGTTAACCATAACTTGAGTTATCCCTAACCGAAGTTAAAATAATGTTTTTGTATGTTGTTTTGATTCGAGTAACGCATAACTCGAGTTAAATCATTTAACTTGTTCTTTGACAACCGGCCAAAAGAGTTCGAAGCAATTTATAAAGAATTATGCGAAATGTCCGAATCTATAGTTGTTGGGGTTATAATTTGCTAATATACTTTTGCATAAACCCCACAATTACAACAAAAAAACCCAATAAAAAACGAGTTCACTACAAAACTAAAAATTCAAAACTTGATAGGTTACTTCAAAATTAAAATCCATTTAAATTGAAAATTGCAGTAATTTATTTAGTAACAAATATACATTAATTTTGTAGTGAAAAACTAAATAATTGTGCTACACAGTTAAATATGTTGTTCTACTTACAAAACTACATTTCACACTGAAACTAACAAACTTGATTGAACTCAATATTGCATTCATCGCTAAATTCTACACAATCTGTTTATGCTACTCATGTTACCACACATTCGGTTATATAACTCGAACCCAGTTACAAACTAGTAAAACAAAATAAATAAAATGAACAATTCGCAACTGTTAATATATGGGTCATTGGTGATTGATCTGTTGGTCAATTTTGAGTTATTATGCAGAGAAAAAAAAAAAGGGGTTGAAGACGATGAAAGAATGAACAAGCGGCGAACAAAATGAACATCGATATTTCAAAATCGTCCAATTAGTGTAATTCCAAATAGCTGAACACTAAGGGCCGGTTTCTGAAAGCTTAGTTAACTATAACTAGGGATGGGAAAAAACGTCGATGTATCGAAAACATCGATGTTTGTTTTAAAAACATTGATGTTATTACCATCGATGGTCAGCTGGCGATAGTATCGATAAAACATCGATGTCGTTGTTTAAACTTTGAATTCAGAAACTACCGCTAGAAGCGAAAAATTTTATTTTTATCAAAATTAGTACACAAAATATAAGCGCCATCTATTGTGATATAACAATACTAATAGTGTTAGTTCTTATTCTTCTTAGCAGTTAGCAGAATACGAAAAAATTCTTCCAATCCCTGGATTTTATAAGTTGTCATTAGCTATTTTTTTATATATTGAAGTTGGCTTTTCCTGAACAAAATGATCAAAAGCTTCAATTAATCGGTAAAAGTAACTAGAATTGAAATCTAGTTCCGCCTAAACCAAAGGAACAGACTTTATTTCAACTTAAAAAAGTATAAAAATAATTGTGTATGACAGTGTTATTTTTATGTTAAATAATATAAAATTAACATTAAGATTACTATATTAGTATTGTAATAAAATCCAATATTTCATTTTAGAAATGTAAAAATAGTAAGGTCTGTTCCTTTGGTTTAGGCGGAACTAGATTTTCAATTCTAGTTACTTTTACCGGTTGATTGAAGCTTTTGATCATTTTGTTCAGGAAAAGTCAACTTCAATATATAAAAAAATATCTGATGACAAATTACAAAAATGAAAATTGCGGTTAGTTCCGCCTATTTCTAGCTCCGCTAGTTCCGATTTTGTGTTTTACTTGAAACTGAAATATCTCACTTATTATTTACGTTACAGCAAATACATACATTACAAAAACCGGACGAAGTACGGGTACTCCAGCTTGTATTATACAATATACAAAACATAAATACTAACACGCAAATAATATATAAACTTTTATTCAAGAGTATACTGGTTAAGTACGATAGACGCTGATTAGTCGTACCGAAACCCGCCTAAAATTTTATACACATATTTTCCGGAAGTTGTGCTTGTAGTCTAAATACCTACGAAACCGTACAATGTGTCAATCATCACCTAAAATGTGTTTTTAAGCAACAAAACATGAATATAACTTTGCAATTACTAATTGTTGATAGAAAATTTTTGAAAACTTGTATTTACGCGTATTTAGTCTCTGTTTATCCCGTATTATATTTCAATGAATATGTCAAATTAATTTTCGCCTCTCGATTAACTTTCAATGCGTATTGATTGAACAGTTCCAATTGCATTTTAAAACAAAGTTCACACGCCATGCGGATTAAATGGATTTTTCAGTCAACAAACAAAGTTTACTGAGCAAATTAGCAAAGAATGAACACAGCTTTTTAAAAAAATAAATGTAAAAATGTTTCTTTAATTATTTTTAATTACATCAGATTTTCTGGCAATTATCTCAACCTTTTGAAGAAAAATGAAGAGAAAAAATAACGAAGCTGGAACTCAACATCAGTAATAGGGGATAGGCATGATTTTTTTTTTTATTTTTTATTATATTCCTCTTGTTAAATATAAACATAAAAAACAGTTTTTATTTTATTTTTTTGTAATTTGAAGGCTTAAAAAAATCATAAATGTATGTAGCGCGCGAAAACGACTTGTGACGTCATACCCCTTCTAACTGACGTATGACACTACTAGCTTCCCGGCGTACTAATCTGTTCTGAACTTATTTGTTTGTATAACTTTCATAGGTTATGTAAAGTTAGAGTGATTTTAGTTAAAATAAAGTTTGATTCTATAAAAACAATTTATACATGTTTACCGAATTAAATTTTATATTAAAATAGATAACTTATATTGCAGTATTTCAATTATGCCTCTAACGTTTTGTATCTTCATGTAAACAATGTAGTAAAATTCTGACATCTAAATTACATAAATATTTACATTTTACAGAGTTGCAGCGTTTGTTTACATAAAGTTATAGAATATAAAATAAAAATTACTTTGACACCATGTATTTCCTCAGCACTGCAGCATTCATTATTTTTCATATATTCCATGAGCATAAATGCATCAATGTTGGGTAAATTATCACTCTGAGCCCTAACAAAATCTTTATCTGCCATTTTAATAATAAATGCGTGAAAAATTGCTTAAAAACAAATACAAAACTCTCGAACAATACAATACACACACGTGTAAAGATTATGTTGTAGCTGTATCTGTGATGTGAAACCCCTATCGTTTGCGTCATACTCAGTCGTTTTACTCGGCAACCTTCGCTCCGTGGTCGGTTTATTTCAAATTTACAATATTTTAATTTAAAAATTTGGCTATAATATTAATTAAAATGTAATTTTTGTTTTGTTAGGTGACATAACTAACATTAACATATCAAAATAATGTAGTTTTAAGGAAATACAAATTTTATGCGTATCCCCTATTGAGAAACTGAATATCGCATTGTCAGTAGACGTGAAATGAAAGCTCAGCTTGCAGATAAATGGCAAAATTATTATATAAGTTTGTAATTTCAAATACCTAGGCACCTTGATAAATCAGGTAAATTTATTTTAACAAGACTCCTCTCTAGAAACACCAAGATTATATTTAAATACTGATGCGCCGGAACACATAAAAGCCAAATCCGCTGATATAGATACGGATACGGATTATTTGTGTCCTGATCCG
Source organism: Liopterus haemorrhoidalis (assembly GCA_963971575.1). Lineage (NCBI taxonomy): Eukaryota > Metazoa > Arthropoda > Insecta > Coleoptera > Dytiscidae > Liopterus > Liopterus haemorrhoidalis. The sequence goes on along the minus strand of OZ020611.1, from coordinate 33,129,428 downwards.
GATACGGATCTTGCATTCAAGTAGAAAAACAAACAACCTTGAAGAAATAGTTAGATATGTTTCTCGGTTCCTACAAGAGATGGGCGCGTGAATAAAATTTTGTCACGATCACGGACGCTCACGAAGTCAGATTTAAAACTACAGGCACGCACACGAAATCATAATTTTAAAATTTCACGGTCACGCACCCATTCTTCACGGGCACGCGTGCTTCGTGAATCACACGTGAATCGTGACTCACGCTTGAATAGTGACACGCGTGAATTTTTTCACGTTAGAATGGCCAACCCACGCCCATCTCAAAATTTTGTTAATAAGAAACGAGTGTTATGTAGGCATATAAAAGAATTATACTTCTTTCATTATTTTCAGCAAATTAAAAAAAAAAAAAATCTTAATAATAAAACTAAATTCTTAAAGTCATCCTATTATTAAAAGATGAAAGTTATATAATGATTTCAAGAAATTTAAGATATTTTTGTTTCTTTTTTTTAAATTTAATATTAGCTTCATATGTTTTTAAATGTGGCAAATTACCACGGTTAATTTTTACTAATATTTCAAAAAATGCAAAATAAGACAACACGTTACAAAATTATTTTTCAATTGATAAACTGGCAACAAGTCCAAAGAAATTGTTGTATCTACGATTGTTATAAACTCTACTATATTTAATTAATTAAGTAAGAGTTAAATAGGTCTTTATGGGAAGATTAAAATGTAAAAACTTCCGTAACATATCATTATTTCACTCTTGCCATAAGCAAAATACAAATACCAGCGATACATTTTTGGGGTTGTAAACGCGTCTTCCTTGGGAAGAGGCGTCTAACCGAAGATTTTATGTTCATGCGCATATTTTGGATAAGCGGATATGATATTTTATCCGCATCCGCACGATGTAAATGATAATTTATCTGCAACCGCGGAAAGATCCACGGATTTGCAGGGCTCAATTTATTTTAAGAAAAGGATACTTAAATGAAGAATATTGGTTAATGTTCCGTATGATCCGGTTTTCGGTTCAGTTTCGGTTCGAAGCCCTGATTTAAACGTAAGAGTAAAATTGAGCTTGAATTATTTTTTTGTCCAATTTCATCCCTTATCCTGCAAAGAGCAATAATTTTTGGATGTTCATCATGGTTTTTTCTGATTCACATGAAAAATATAAACTTGAATATCCATTTTCAGAACAACAGCTGCTTTGGTTGTCAAGTTACAGACAGTCAAACTTTGAATATTTGCCTACTGTTCAAACCCGTTATCGGACAGACCTTCAAACTTACTTAATCCTAAGCCTTTCTACCTTTTGGTGTAAGGCGTTGTTGGAGCAGAGTCACGGTACCTCTTCCGGTGGTCTTTTCCATACTTCTCTCCAGACTTTCCTTTTTGAGGTGTTGGTTTTGATATGCGTCCATCTGACTTCTCGTCTCTCTGTCGCTTGTGTCACTTCGTCCTTCCAGGTCTTAATTGGTCGTCCTCTTTTTCTTTTTTCTATCGGCCTCGCCTCATAGACTGCTTTAGCTGTTCTTTAAGCTCCCATGTTTTGTACATGTCCTAGCTATCTCAGTTGACTTTCTTGTATAAGCCATTCAACTGGTTTTGTCTGCAATTGTTCCTTGAACGTCGCGTTTCTAATCCGCACATCTTTGTCTTTCCCGCTATTTCCTTAAAAATCTCATTTCTGTATTTCTAATTTTATTCTGGTGTTTTATCGTGGTAGTCCACGATTCACTGGCATATATGAGTAGACCTTCAAACAAAAGTCTGTATCTCGCTAGAAGTTCAATATAACTGCGTACACATTTGCACAAGTTCAATCTCTAATATTGATCTACAAGAAATTGAAATTTTGGCCAAATCGGAGATAGTCGAGCGTAGCCTCAAGACCATTTGACATGGTTACTTATGAGCACATTTTCCTTTAAAATGTCCTCTTTCACTGTGTTGAATTGCGGTTCACTATTTTGTGTTTCTTTTTACAGTTTTCTATACTTTGCCTTATTTTTCACCTCTGCCCTTCATCAAGAAGTCTAACCTTCTTATTCATGTTCTTTCCTAATACTCCTTTTCCAAGTCACATATGGTCGTCCTCATTTTCTTTTACCGGTTGGATTAAACTCGGTTATTTCTTTTGCGGTGTTATTGGGAGATTTTCTCTATGTGTGTTCATTTTTTGTACATTGTTGTTTATTCAGTTTTCTCCTGTCGAGTTATTTCCCATAATTCCTTGTTTATTATTCTCCTTTACAAAATGTAGGCTGACAATGTTTGCCCCGGAACTTAGGAAAATATCATTGAAATCTACATTTTTTGCGACTGCTGCTCCCCATATTAATTTAGAGGTTCCGTTATAGATCCAATCTAAAAAAAAAAATCACCCACTTCTAATGGCGAAACTTTTGCAATCGATTTTGATATTTTCAGTTTTTTTTTATTTCTTTTACTACGAAACGTGGGCAAATTTGTTTTTAAATAATCGCCATGAATTTGATAGGTAAAACAATATACTCCTAATATGATTTTATTTGTGAGACTAATACTTATAGTTGGTTTATATACGGAACAAGAATAAGGAATAAGAATAGTACACAAGATGTTAAAACATGGCTGCGCGTATATCGGTTTATGTAGAAATGAAATTTAACTTAAACACAAGAATAGTTGGTAACATTTAACTTTTTATTCCTATTCCAAGAATAAGAGACGATAAGCATGCGCACAATTAGACCGGGAGCTCATGACATTTTTGGTCTCCGATTTCATACAGCATGCCTTTTGGAGGAGAGAATATTTACCCTGTGACAACAAAAAAAGGATGGTACTAAACCCCTGCACGCTTTCCGGTCATAGGGAAAATTGCATTTCCACTTAAACACACAATTTTTGTGCTTTTCTCTGATTTAATATTGCTTGCCCTTTTGTCAAAAGAAAGTTATAACAAATTTAAAGTCTTTTAATTATAGGCATGCTGTATGAAAACGCGGAAAATCATATTTTTTTATTAAAAGATCACATGACCGTTTGAGCCCTTTGGGACCCTCCGAATCGCATGCATATATTTAAAAGACTTTAAATTTGTTATAATTTTCTTTTGACAAAAGGGCAAGCAATGTTAAATCAGAGAAAAGCACAAAAATTTTGTGTTTAAGTGGAAATGCAATTTTCCCTATGACCGGAAAGCGTGCCGGGGTTTAGTACCATCCCTTTTTTGTTGTCACAGGGTAAATATTCTCCCCTCCAAAAGGCATGCTGTATGAAATCGGAGACCAAAAACTGCCATGAGCTCCCTAATGGGTCTAAATGGTCAAAATGTCGGCCGTAATAAAATTTGTTCAACAGATGTTTTCCAGCTGTGATCAGAAGGTTGGAAACAACAATATAATGTGTGAAACACAAGCAAATAAATTTACAAAATCTTCTAAATCCATTTTACTGAAAACGAAATTTTTTTAAAGGTTATATTAAACATAACAACCTGTCAAACGTCAACCGTTAAACACAGGCCAACGCAAGTACGCAGGCGCAGCGACAAAATGATATGCCCGATATAAACGGTTTCATATTTTTTATTCTTGTGTACTATTCTTATTTCCCATTCCATATTCTTGTTCCGTATATAAACCAACCATCACGAAAATAATGTATTTCATTGAAGAAAGAGTGTTCATTGTAAAATCGTTTTACAGTGATAATAGTATACGCAGAGCGTGTGATTTATTTTCTGTAAAATTTAGTCAAAGTCCTCTTCCATCTCCATCGACAATAAGCTATTCAATAGTCAAATTTAGGAATACTAGATAGAGCATTTCAGATAGAGTAAATCCAGGATATTTTATGAATACACATTGTTTTTAAATCATCTTATTATGGTTATTTATTAGAAAATTGGAAAAACAATGGCGAAAGAAACAATCTTGAAGAGATTGTGATAGGAATGATAAATGTTAATTCTATTTCACAGCAAAGAGTTTGGAAAATGAATTGAAGTATGAGTATCCCTCCTATAAAATGCAATGCCATCCCGCTTCTAATGATACTGAAAACTTTTGCAATCTTTTTTTTTATCTCGTCGTTTTACCTTTTAGTGTTAAAAAGTGGAATAATGAAAATTAAAATGCCAAAAAAATAGAATACCGAAAAGTGAAACTCGTAAAGGTGGAATATTGCAGGGCTTCGAACCAGAACTGAACCGAAAACCGATAAAAACCGTTATTTTTTAGGAACGAAAATCGGAGCTGAACCGAAAAAAAAATTTCGGTTAATTTCGGTTCCGATAATGTTTATGGGAGTGAACCAAAATATAAAATACATTTTATTTAAGATTATTTTTCAATCTGATGAGCAGAAAAAATAGTAATTTTTTTAACTGATAAGTAAAAAAAATCCCCTTCTATTATTTCAAGGAGGGGGGTGAGCTCGCAGACCCCCCCCTGGCAGCGGCATTGGTATGATTATTACAAAATAAGGAACAAAATGTTCTTCTAAATTATAGTAGAAAATAAATTTCTAATACAAACAAAAACATTTAAAAATTTATCAGCCGGAACTGAACCGAAAACATAAAACCGAAAAAACCCGTTATTTTTGCTGGAACGAAAACCGGAACCGAACTGATATATTTTTGTTTTAATTGAACTGGAACAAAAACCGAAACGAAAAAAGTAACGGTTCGAAGCCCTGGAATATTGAAAAGAGGAATATTGAAAAGTCAAATATTGCAGATAAAAGTAATGGAACTCCAAAAAAAAAGTGGAGATCCGGTAAAGGGAAAGCCGAAAAAAGTAGAACGCAGAAAATCTAGGTCTGGCTGTACCTACACATTTTATTTTTCCTGTACAACATATCTAAAAATATTTGACATAATCGTACATCAAATCAAAACAATTGAATTGATCTAATTTAATCATATAAAAATCGATTATTTTATAAGATTTTTATGTCAAAAACTTATCTGGATGGACAGTGATCCGAGTTAAATGAATAAGTCCTAATCTAAATTAGATAATCTAATGAAGCTCGACCATATTTTCCTTTGGATTGAAGAGGGAAAAAAAGATTGCTAAGATATTTATCAACCTGCTTTAATTTTGTTATTGCGATAATTCTTTAATATTTTATATTATCGTAGTGATAATTGGTTATCTCTGTCATTGCAAGCTTTTCTTAACTGAAAAAAATTAATAAACGCTGACGAAGTTAAGTGTGCCCCTAAAACTGTCAGTTTTTCTCGAGGGGAAATTTTGAAACTTATTGACAGGTAGCAGCAGGTTATAAACAATATGGTAACTATATGTATTGCTAAATAAAATAGTATGCTTTACGAACCAAATGTTTTATTAACGAAACTCCGAAATTCCCATTCGCATTAATTCCATATTCCATCCTCTAAAAAAAAAATCCTATTTTAAAATGACTTATAATATGATTTAAAAAAATCAGCTGTGGCCACGACAGGACCGACCGCCACAGGATACCTTTTAGCAGCAGAGTAGAAATAACTTGGCATAAAATTTTCTAACAGAGATATTATTTATCATGACCATGGAAACGTTACATATACAGTTGGTGGCCATATTATTAGGGACAGTACACCTCCCCTGCAATTTTCAAGTTTAAATGCATTTTGTGAGAAAATAAATTGTTTTTAAATCATTGTTGCTGGTATCATTATTATTTTAAAAAGCGGGAGGTCGTCAAAGAAATCATCACCACCAAGCGGTAATTGATAGAAACCCTTATCAGAGAGTGGCATTACAACCCCAATCTCCGACACAACGCAAAAGTCTGCATAGAAAGCATGGCCAAACGCCTGGAAGCCGCAATCGCAGCAAAGGATGACATTACAAAATATTAAGATTTTACTTAATTTGTTAAATTAACACTTTTTATACAAAAATGGTTATAAATAAGCAATTATGTCGTTTTATATTCTAAATAAAGCACTCTAATGAATAAAAATAAATACGAGACCCAAAGCCACTTATTTCCTCACTAAATTAATTTGAAACCTACAGAAAATCTGCATTGTCCCTAATAATTTGGCCCACTGTAAGTAGGAAAAAATAGATACGTTGTTAGTTATTGCTTTTATAGCAATTTTTGTTAAATACATTTTTTCGAAATATTTTTTTGTTCGAAATATTCGCCAAAATCTTAAAATCGACACGAGTAAACTCCCATTTATAGTCAACCGATTTTTACCAAAAGTTGATCAACTCGTGTCATTGATGTCGAAAGATTAAATATGAAGTTTCATAATAATCCTTTTAGCCGAATTTGCTCTGCACGTGTACACAGACAGACGGACAGACAGACAGACGGACGGACGGACGGACAGACAGACAGACCGACAGACATCATGCTAAAAATAGTCAAAACGTTATGTATCCATCGAAATCTTGAAATGTCAAAATCGGTATGATCACAATACCTCCCATATATATGTTGGCGGTCAGTAAAAATCAGTTCGTTAGCATAGTTTGTTCCCTGTAGTGCGAATTCCGAGACCTGTGCATTTTTCCGGACAACCAAATACATCATTAAAGTGACCAACTAATGCGGCAAGTTTTCCCTAATTTAACCGACTTCGTATCTCTTACTGTTCCCAATGGTTAGGCTCGAAAAACGGACACCCTGTATATCTTAAAATACCCATATTCATAAACGTTCATTACTTTATAATTCTTCGTTATATCCAAATGACCATTAAAATCAAAATTTCTATAGAAAATTTCCATAGAAATGTATCGTTTTTAACCCTTAATCGGCTAACGTATCTCGTGAGATACATCAACATTTGAAATTTTTTATACAAATCCGGTGCAAGTAAAATGAAAGTGGGCTACGTATCCTGCAAAATACATAAGCATAGAAGCGTGGTGTACTAGTGGCGACGCTTTTATCGGTGTGGGAAGTTATAGAACGGGTATTTACTTATTGTGCGCAATGGCGGTGTCTACATATGCAGACGATGTAAGTTCTAAAGTGGTAAAATACCAGTTTTTAAATGTATGGTATTTGGGGATATTTAGCCAACTCATTGACATTGACATTGGCGTGAATAATGCTTGGCTACTATACAGAAGAGACATGGAAGCTTTCGGAAATAGAAATTATGAAAACTTGAAAACATTTCGGACACATTTAGCTTTGTCGCTTATAAAAGCTGAAAATGTATACAAAGACCAGAAAATCCGATTTTGCAACAGAGCAGCCAGCCAAAAAAGTCAGAGTTCTTACAAATGCCAGACCCACTGATGACATCAGATATGACCAATTAGGACATTTTTTTTTTTTTTTTTACTAAATGAGAAAAAAATAAATTTCTTTTTTTTTGTAACCTTTAATATATATTAAATAAAGAAATTATGAAATTTCCTGTTTTTCATTACAAATAAATATTTGCCTGTTTAAGGGTTAAGGAAATTTAATATAACGAAGCGTTATACATTAAAGGTCGTTTATAAATACGGGTGTTGTTGTCCTAGTCGTAAATGATAAACGAATTGATATTATTTAATAATGTCAGATATAATTATTTATGACATTTTTATTTCAAAAACAAATCTTGTGGAAAATGTAGTAGTATTAATAAATTAATCTAAATTAGGTTTAACCCAACGTCGACTTTGTCATTTGGGGCAAAGGGAAAAAATTTAAAAATAAATTGAAAGTTATCTTCATTGATAATTTTTAAATGTTTTGTTTAAAATATTGTAGATTTCTTTGAACTGTTAATTTTTTTTGATAGTTTACTAATTTGCAATAATTTAATTGATAAATTATGTAATATTTATCAGTATACATTTTTTAAATTAATATTTTCCTTTTATAACAAATTAATATCGCGTTTTACAATTTGAATAAAAAAAGTTGTATGGTGATATTTTTCGATGTTTGAGATGAACTTACAAATTAGTGGACCTGTTTTTCTTGCAGTTTCAGGTAAATTTAATACTAAAAAAAATACAAAAAGTTTTTGAAGCAAGAACAGTGAAGAAAGTTAGACCAGGAAGACAGAGAAAAATCTGGCACCAAGAATCTAATGAAGCTACAACGAAGAGATGCGTAAAGTGGGAGGAGATAAGAAAATATACAAAGGACAGAACACGATGGAAAGAAGTATGGAGAACAACACCAGAAAATAAGTAACTCAACTATAGCCTTACACCGCAAGGTAGAAAGGCTTCAGGATTAAGTAAGTTAATACTAAAAAATTGATGTGAAGTGTGAATTTTCACACATTTCTGGGTTTTGCAGGTATTTAGTAACTGAACGATGATTATTTGGGATGCCAAAACAAATTTTATGTCAAAATATTTTTTTATGAATTTTAATTCGAATGCCTAATACCATTATTTAAGTTTCTAAATATATGCAGTAATTTTTTATATAGCAAAGTTCATTTTGAAAATTGCACCTATGGTTTCCATTGGTTGCTTACATCATAAGTCCCGCCCTTTGATTTCGTCAAACATAGAATTAAATTTCAATTTCAATACTTTCCACTGGTTATTAAATTTACGCTTTTAAAAATTAAATGCAACATTTACCAAATATAACTAGAATTTTAACAAAATAATTTAAACAAAATAAAAACGCAAAAAAAAAAAAAACAAAAAATAAAATCAACAGGATTCGAACCCTAGTTTGCAAGTTTCTTATATTATTAAGCGTGCGACAAATCCAACCACGCCACGAGAGCTACTGATGTGGTATGTTACACAACGTATTAAATAGTTAACATATTTTAGTTAAGAACACAAAAAATGCGTTATTTTCCGAAAACATAATCTGATCAAAAATTCCTGTTGTACTAGTCCGGTTCACATCAATGTACATTACTTAGAATTTTTTCAGATTTTTAGTTTAAACCATCTGGGCTACAGGGTGTGGGACAAACATTTTTTTGCACAATTTTGGCAAAAATCGCATCAAAATAATTTATTTTGCAAAAATACAATTTTGATCGTTAATCCACGTACTAAGGGCTTTCATTTGATACCCTACTCAGAATTTAAAAAAAATATTTTTTTTTTCGATGAGCACATATTTGTTTATATTTTTAGAGGGATTTGTTTTTTAGATGTTTTAGTATTTTTCCTATGTGCGGGTCAAAGAGTTGTATAAGCATGCCAAATTTCAACTCTCTAGGTTTAGCCGTTTGGCTACAATTTTTACCGAACAGGCAGACAGACAGACAGACAGACAGACAGACAGACAGACAGACAGACAGACAGATAGATGACAAAATGACGGTATAAGGGTGTTTTGGTCATACCTACAAAACCCTAAAAGGGTTTTTTGGTCATACCTACAAAACCCTAAAAAATGAGTATACTCTCTCTGTCTCTCAAATAAGTATATTATTTGATGTGATTTGTGAATTTTCACACGTTTCAGGGATTTGTAGGTAGCCTTAATACTGAAAGTCTAAAACGTAAATTTCTAACGAAATTAAATTATAAATTATTAAATATTTTTAAATAAAATTTTTATTATTAAATCAAATTTTTGTTCCATAATCTACGCCTTAAGAGTTTTCTTATGAGATATATATATATATATATATATATATATATATATATATATATATATATATATATATATATATATAGGATTTATAGCGATGATAAAGTATAATTCATGTACTGTAAATAATATGACAAATTTAAACAGCATATCATAATTTAAATAAGGTAAAAAATAAAATAAACATAAGTTAAATTAAATAAATAGATAAATTCTCAGAATTTTGCCTCAGCATCTAGGAATATTTCATTATTTTCCTGGTAATGATTACGTAAAGTCTTTTATTTATTATGCAAATAAACATTTTTCGTATATTTGAACACCATCATATATTATTTTTAATTTTTTGATGCTTTATAAATTTGGCAAATATTTATATCTTATGCTAGCTGAGGTTCCCGTACTTCGTATATTTTTTTATTGAATACATGCTAGGCCGGATTTACATAACGCGAGGCCCTAGGCTACTCTAATTTTTAGGCCCTTTTAATAGACTACCTCTTTTTTTTAATATTGCAAAGTTTATCATTTTCAATGCTCAGAATGCTCAGTGCGGATAATCTGTCTTCAGACGTTGTGCTCCTTAATTCATTTTTAATTCTTTTAAGTTTGAAAAAGACCTCCCTTCAAAGCAGTTAGTGACCATTAAACTAAGAAGTAGTCGTAGGATTGCTTCTATGTTAAGTAAATCCATCTGTATAAGACTGAGGCAGTTCTTCTAAAGGGGTGAAATGCTTTTTTTACAGATTCCTCAATATCACTTAGGCCCAATGAGATATCGTCTTTTTGCTACCCATAAACATGTTCAAAAACCTATTTCTCCCTAGTTAACCTATAAAGGGCAAAACCAGATCCAGGGTGAATTATAAAACCCTTCGAATGATCTATTTCTTGAGTTATAGCATATATACATATTTTATTTTTTAGTACATATACATCTTTTTGAATATTAAAGCCCTCTGGACTTAGGAGGCCCTAGGCTTAAGCCTACTTAGCCTACAGGAAAATTCGGCCCTGAATACATGTTTGTCGTAAAGAAAATTTTAAGTGAGATATTTCAATATATTTTTTGTTAGGTGTGGTCAGCTATATGCCTCAAATATTCAACCTATTGAAAACATGTATAAAATAAATAAGATTTACTTATTTTAAACAATTTTTGTTATAAACATATTAATAATAAAATAATATAAATATTGTTATACAGAAGTACACACACCGGCAAATTTAAAGGAACAGATTGAAAATTATGTTTTTTTTTTAAATTTTATTATTTTGTAGCCTATATCTAGATAGCTTTGAAAGCTCTACTAAATCGTAGGGAAAGATTGTATCGACGCCAAGAAGAACAAAATGCACAATTTAATTTTGCTACTACTGTATCTTTTGGTGGAGGTTCAATTATGGTGTGAGGTGGAATATGTTTGGGAGCTCGCACAGAGTTAGTGGTGATTGATGGCGGAGCGTTAATTGCAGATAGGTACATCAGATATATTCTTCAAGACCATGTTGTACCTTTTGCTCCATATATCGGAAAAAATTTCACCCTAATGCAGGATAATGCGCGCCCACACGTCGCCCACTGTGTAACAGACTTTTTAAATCAAATGGGTACAACAACAATGGGTTGGCCAGCTTGCTCCTCTGACCTCAACCCGATTGTACATTGATCCAAAAAACATCGTACTAGAAGAGTACCGAAAAAATCGTACTACAGGGAAAATAATAAGATTTTTATGTTTGTTCCTTTAAATTTGCCGGTATGTGTATATCAATAATATTTCAACTAGTTTCTAAAAAAATGTTGTTCAATTGATATTTGAATTTCGACAAAAAAAAAAAAATCTTATCTTACTTTTGTCTAATTCCGAGTTATGTAGTTTTTTAAGATTGTCGAAATCCCGAGATCGAAAAAATGGCTCGGGATTGTATTCCTTAGTTCTATTCTGAATTCTATTTGCAAGCCTCCCGGAACTCGTAATTTCAATTAGGAAAACTCATTTGATCCTTTTTTAGGGTTTTGTAGGTATAACCAAAAAACCCTTATACCGTCATTTTGTCGTCTGTCTGTCTGTCTGTCTGTCTGTCTGTTCGGTATAAATTGTAGCCAAACGGCTAAACCTAGAGAGTTGAAATTTGGCATGCTTATACAACTCTTTGACCCGCACATAGGAAAAATACTAAAACATCTAAAAAACATATCCCCCTAAAAATATAAACAAATATGTGCTCATCGAAAAAAAAAAATATTTTTTTAAAATTCTGAGTAGGGTATCAAATGAAAGCCCTTAGTACGTGGATTAACGATCAAAATTGTATTTTTGCAAAATAAATTATTTTGATGCGATTTTTGCCAAAATTGTGCAAAAAAAATTTTGTCCCACACCTTGTAGCCCAGATGGTTTAAACTAAAAATCTGAAAAAATTCTAAGTAATGTACTTTGGTGTGAACCGGAATAGTACAACAGGAATTTTTGATCAGATTATGTTTTCGGAAAATAACGCATTTTTTGTGTTTTTAACTAAAATATGTTAAATATCAAACACCAGATCAGTAGCTCTAGTGGCGTAGTTGGTTTTGTCGTGCGCTTAATAATGTAACTTAATTTGCAAACTAGAGTTCGAATCCTGTTAATTTTATTTTTTCTGTTTTTTTTTTTGGCATTTTTATTTTATTTAAATTATTTTGTCAAAATTCTAGTTATATTTTGGTAAATGTTGCATTTAATTTTTAAAAGCGTAAATTTAATAACCAGTGGGAAGTGCTAAAATTAATAATTTAATTCTATTTAATTCTAGACGAAATCAGAGAGCGGGGCTTATGAATCTTAATGAACCTTGCTATATATAAAAAAAAAAAAAAATACTGCACATATTTAGAAACTTAAATTACGCATTCGAATTAAAATTCATAAAAAAATATTTTGACATAAAATTTGTTTTGGCATCCCAAATAATCATCATTCAGTTACTAAATACCTGCGAAACCCAGAAATGTGTGAAAATTCACACTTCACATCAATTTTTTTATTTTTGGCAATATGTGATAAGTAAGGTCATGAGTTATTACATAACTTATATTGCGGGGAAAGACCCGTTTATTTATAATTCAGGAATCAGTAGTCAGACGCTGATAATTTCTCAGTTTCCAATTCGGTCATAGACACACAGTACATAAATTAAAAAAATTTCCGGGATAGATGTCTGGCATTTTAGATAACAGAGCGGTTATTGGGATAAAAAAATATCTGTAAAATATACTGAAAAATTTCCTTGTGTAGGCGGCACATATCGAACACTCGATTAGAGAAGTAGTTAGCACGCATACACTTAGTAAAACAGTCCTTATTTAGTTTAAATCTATGTTCAGGCAGTCTGTCATCATTGTAAAGAATATATAACAATGATACAACACAGGAAAATGAATTGGACATAAGTCGATATATAGTTATTAATATACCGCGAACATGTTGATCCACCAACTTGATGAGCTTATTTCACGTAATTTCGGACGTAAAGTTGGACATGTGATAGCTGCTACACCTGCTCTCCCTTAAGGTCCGGTCCAAGGAAATGAAAATTTGACAAATTTAAAATTATCGTACAGTAAAATAACTTATGCATTTTATAATACATAAGCGATATTCTATTATGATTAGTATTGAAATTAATAAACAATGCGATATGTGTTTATATATGCACTCTAGCAACAAGACAAGCTAGAATAATAATAATAAAAAATCAGCTGTGGCCACCACAGGACCGATCGTCATCACAAAGTACTTGTATAAAATATAGCAGCAGAGTAGAAATAACTTGGCCTAATATTTTTTGACAGAGATATTATTTATCATGACCATGGAAACGTTACATATAAGTATGAAAAAATAGATACTTAAAAAAAATTTCGAAAATTTTTTCAAAAATGTTTCGTTTTGTCGAAAAATATCTCAAATAAAAGTTGTTAGTTATTGATTTAATAGCAACTTTTGTTAAATAAATTTATTGGAAATATTTTTCTGTTGTGAAATATTCGCAAAAATCTTAAAATTGACACGAGTAAACTCCCATTTCTAGTAAACCGATTTTTACCAAAAGTTGATCAACTTGTGCCATTGATGTCGGAAACTTAAATATGAAGTTTCATAAAAATCCTTTCAGCCGAATTTGCTCTGCACGTGTACACAGACAGACAGACGGACGGACGGATAAACGGACAGATGGACAGACGGACGGACAGACGGACGGACAGACGGACGGACAGACGGACGGACAGACAGACCGACAGACATCATGCTAAAAATAGTCAAAACGTTATGTAGGGACCTCAATTCGTGGAGATCCATCGAAATGTCAAAATCAGTATGATCACAATATATGTTGGCGGTTGGTGAAAATTGATGTGAAGTGTGAATTTTCACGCATTTCAGGGTTTTGTAGGTATTTATAAGTATGAGAAACCAAAATGTGCGCAAATAGCCATCGCTCCTGCGCGCCAAAAATTTTACCTAACTAACTAACTAAACCAACAGAATGCTGGATGTCTAAGAATATTTTTTTGATAAAGAATTTTTTTATAATCATTTTCATTCGTTATTTGAGTACAAAGAGCTTCCATTTATTTTTTTAAACTGAATTTAAATAATTTGCGAAAATATAGATTTAACGAAAAAATAAATGTTTTGTCAAAATTTTCAGTGGTATATCAAATGAACCCATTTAATTCATAATTAATCCAACACAATTTTATTTTTTTTAAATAAAATATTTTTATGGAATTTTTGCTAAAAATATGTCAAAAAACTTTTGTCCCCAACCCTATCTCTCAAAGGGGTTGATCTAAAAATCTGAAAAAATCTCCATAATGAACATTGATGGGAACCGGAATAGTTCAACAGGAATTTTTGATCAGGTTAGTTTTTTGTAAAATGTCGATTTTTTTGTCGATAGAAAAAAAATATTTTTTTAAAAATTATTGTGTGATATCGAAAAAAGCTCTTAGGATGTAGATTAAGGAACAAAATAAATTTAGTTTTTTTTAACACGCTTTTAGCCAAAAATGTGCTAAAAAAGTTCTTGTCCCGCCCCCTTTTACCCAGAAAGGTTAAACTAAAAATCTAAAAAAAAGTGTTTTTGACAAAATTTATTATTTTTTTAATTCATGGCTAAATTATGGCTAGTAATATTATGGATTTTTTGTATTTGTGGCTAAGATAGTGTGTCTTTTTTTGAAATTAAAAATATAATTAAAAATATTTAACAGCTGAGGACCGAGTTTTGAACACCACGCTACACTAGTAATGAAATAATTATAAATCAAATAACACATTGTTGCTACTGAGATATACGTTTCTGAAATTTATAAAAATTAAGCATTTTATCAATATATTTCTTATTAATCTAATGAAGACGAATACGGATCAATTCCAGAAAAAATGCTGAGATTTTTGGCAAATTATTTAAATTTTGCTTAAAAAAATTAAATGGAAGCTTTTAGTGCTCAAATAATAAATAAAAATGATTATAAAAAATCTGTTGTATTTGATGTGATTATAGAACAAATATTCTTAGACATCCAGACATGTTGGCTTCTGACACTTATTAAATACCTACAAAACCCAGAAATGTATGAAAATTCACACTTCATATCAATTTTTTAAATCGTAACGTACGTATGTCACAAAGAACTTTTACTTATAGCCAGTTGCTAAAGAAAGATTTAACATATCATTTTAAGTTAGCATAACTAGAGTTAAAACGTTTAACACATTCTGTAGCATCATCATCATCGTGGCGCGACAGCCCGAAATGAGCCAAGGCCTCCTGTTTCCAGGTTTAGTGACCATGATTTCAATCTATGTACATTCAGGAGTAATATGGTCAGTATTACGTCCATTTTTTTAGCGTAACCAGAAAGGCACCTACTAGACCGGGAGCTCATGACATTTTTGGTCTCCGATTTCATACAGCATGCCTTTTGGAGGAGAGAATATTTACCCTGTAACAACAAAAAAAGGATGGTACTATTTCCACTTGCACAAAATTTTTGTGTTTTTCTCTGATTTAATATTGCTTGCCCTTTTGTCAAAAGAAAGTTATAACAAATTTAAAGTCTTTTAATTATAGGCATGCTGTATGAAAACGCGGAAAATTATTATTTTTTTTTTAAAAGATCACATGACCGTTTGAGCCCTTTGGGACCCTCCGAATCGCATGCATATACATATTTAAAAGACTTTAAATTTGTTATAACTTTCTTTTGACAAAAGGGCAAGCAATATTAAATCAGAGAAAAGCACAAAAATTTTGTGTTTAAGTGGAAATGCAATTTTCCCTATGACCGGAAAGCGTGCAGGGGTTTAGTACCATCCCTTTTTTGTTGTCACAGGGTAAAAATTCTCTCCTCCAAAAGGCATGCTGTATGAAATCGGAGACCAAAAACTGTCATGAGCTCCCGGTCTATACAGTTTAAAGCTGGTTGCGAACGGCTAAGCAGAACCTGTAATTTGTATAAATATTTTTAAGATATATTTTATTTGACATACGCAGGAATTGAACTCAGGTCCGTGCTCCTGCTCAGCGGTCAAGTAGCAGGTACAGACGATTTAACGTTTGCAGCTACAGGCTTGCTCGTATTCTTTGCTAATTCTGTAGCAACCTGTCATTAAACTTTTTTTAAATATTTTTTAGGGTGGACATCCTAGTCTGATACATTCTGTATATGCGAAATTTAAATGGCTTCTATATTAATTTAGATGCAATATGCAACCTGAACTTTTGATATACTTCATAAATTTCTGGAACAATATTAAAGTTTTAACTTTGTTTAGAGTATATTGCTTTCGCGTAGATTGATTGCAGGTACCTGTTACGAATAATAGACTTCGCACTATCCTCAATCTTAGTACCTACCCAGCACCTTATAATGATCGATTGTTATTTAGTAAAGTCACTTACTTCGACACCCTCTACTGACTTTATAAATTGTTTCCTGAACATCAGCACAAATTTATCTCTTTAATGTAACGTCGTTTGATTATAATGAGAGACAATATTTTAGGACAATGAATATTTATTGTTATCGTAAAATATGCTAAATTTTGATTGTTTATTGTTTATAATCGCGACATTATTTTAGAGTGAATCACGTTTATATTAAGACATCAGAAAGAGCTGCTGCCATTACGAGAGATGTTGTTTACGAGGGTTGCCTTTTATATTTATGGATTTGTGATCAAAAACAATTATTTATCAACAAAAGTAGTTTTATTATTTTTCAAAATATTCTCCATGAAGATAAATACACTTTTGCATGCGTTTGAACCAATTTTCGAAGCACTTTTTCCACTCCGATTGAGGCTTTTCCACTGCGATTGTCAAATTATGTGGGATCCAACACGAACAAATATTTTTACGGCCAGATGTTCATGCAATAGTGAATGTATGCTGGTCCCACTAATGCCCAAGGATACCTCAATCTCACGATAAGTCACATGACGGTCTTGCAGTATCAGTTCACGCACAGCATCAATGTTTTCCGGAACAACAACCGATTTTGGACGACCTTCAGGAAATTCCTTAACCGAACTACGGCCACGATTGAAGTCGGCAAAACATCGATGAACAGTAGTCCTTGATGGTGCTTCATCACCAAAGTCGAATTAAGTTTATCGATGCACTGTTATTGGGTTAATCCACGTCGAAAGTTGTAAAAATTAATCGTTCGAAAATGTTCACGATTCAATTCCATTTTTAGCCGAGATAATTTTTTTTAAGTTACTGTAAACTACACAAATAGCGCTCGTACGTCAAAACGTTATGGGTACGTATACTGTCAAAAATGTCAAACTTTACGATAGAAGCATCAGTTGCCAGATGGCAGCACTAGTTTAGCGCAATCCCGAAATATAAGAGGGAACCCTCGTACTAATACTAGAGGCAGGGTCGGCCCTAACTATAGGCACACTAGGGCGCCAAATTTAGGGGCGCCAAATTTAGGGGCGCCAAATTTAGGGGCGCCACAGCCAGCATCTGTCTTCGAATAATATACACAAATTGCAAAATGAATAATTATATGTAGAGTATGTCCAATGAATATATGATGAAACAAATCTCGTACGGTTTTTTGGACAATGTTTTTATTATAGGAACACAATGTTTGACTATATAATATTTAGCTTCTTCAGGTAGTCTTCTTCTTCTTCTTTGGCCACTATCTGTCTGGTTGACTTTTGGCCTCACTCACATAAGCCCTCCATCTTGATTTATTCATTGTCAAGTCTTGTCAAGTACCCTGTATACCAATATTTGTCAGATCTTCGGTTAGCTGATCTCTCCATCTCTTGCGAGGTCTTCCCTCTGGTCGACGGGTATTTAATCTTCCTTTCCATATCTTCCTAACCATTCCATCATCCACATAACGTGTCCTATCCACTGTAATCGTCTGCCTCTGAATTCTTGGGAGATACTTCGCCTTGAGTACAGTTCTCGGATATCTTTGTTCTTACGGATTCTCTATTCACCATCAATTTGAATGGGACCAAAGATTCTGCGTAATATTTTATTTTCCAAAACTAGGTAGTATTATTATATAATACAAAATAAACACAACTTTGGTGTGTAGCATCAAAATGTGGTGGGACTCATAAATTGAGCCCTACACATGCGGATAAACTTTCATTTACATCGTGCGGATGAAATTCGGATGCGGATAAATATCATACCGCTTATCCGTAATATCCGCGTGAATATAAAATCTTTGGTTTGGACGCCTCTTTTCACGAAAGAGGCGTTTTGAACCCCAAAAATAAATCGCTGTCATTTGGATTGTGCTAACGGTAAGAGTGAAATAAAGACACGTTAGTGAACTTTTTTCACGCTTTTTACTTTTTTGATCTTTAGTTCTTTTATTATACTTTATATAACAGTCGTAGAAAAAACAATAGAGCAAACTTTTTAAGATCGCAGCGCCATACGCGGCAAAGCTGGAACACTCGAAAGTGACAAATTAAACTGTTACTTGCGTATTTGTTTACATCAAGGGTGTCAAACTCATTTCAGCTTCGGGTCATTTTTCTAACAAGTAAAATTTACGCGGGCCGCACGTTATGTACAGGCTATTCCAAACGTTTAGGCGGAACTAAATGGGAATTTCGTTCTTTAAGGTTGTCACGAGAAGGAACCTTGCTTGGATAATTTCAAGTTTAATGTTGGTATGTGAAAATTAAAAATTCCAACAGTGAAACCATAGAGACGATGACATTTATTAAAAATTTGAATACATTTTCACATATTTTGAAGACAAAAAATAATAATAATAATAAATGGGAAATTTTTATTAAGAATGACAAAAAATTAAAATTATTGAAACGGACATTTTATAATAACAATCAATTTAATCTAGAATTTGCAATGTGAGTATGATTTACAAAGCTTAAACAAAATGACCAAAAGTCCAAATTAATAGATAAAAATTACTAGATTTCAAAATCTAGTTCCATCTCAACGTTTGGAATAGCCTATATTTATATTGTTACTTATTCTGTTTTTTATTTTCCTCCATTTTTCTGAATATATATTTGAAGGAAGTAAGGAAATAACATTTAAATAATAACAATTAAATTTTGCCAAAATATTTGCTTTATCGAACAACAAAACAAAAACTACAATATTTGAAATCAATGGGTCGAAATCAGCGTAGTGGTACTGTACACAGCAGTTGCACCTATAGAAAAGTGGTATTTGAAAGCTCTGCTTACGCGAGTATTATTTGGAATCACGGGGAATCTCTGATCTACCGACTATCGCACGGCTAACTGCAACAGTTATTGTCTGACCATTGGTTTTCCCGCCCTTTCCGAAGTCTTGACGCCGCAGCTCGGACAGCTTCTGTCACGAGGTATTTTCGTTCAAATAAATGTTTATACTATATATAGTATAAAAAATTATTATAGTATAAGAAGTCGTTACGGGCCACTTAAGTGCAAGTATTGGGCCGCATGCGGCCCGTGGGCCGCCAGTTTGACACCCTTGGTTTACATGGTGAAAATGAACACGAGTTGTATACGAGTACGAGTTGTTTTTGCTGTTTTCCGAGCTTTTTTTTAATTTAAAGGTAATCTACGATTTACAAGATATGTAATAATATACTATTCTAAAGAAATTTCGAGGAAATTTTTAGTTTTTCATTGTATTTTTAATTCTTTTTGACTGTCAGTCTTTTAATATATCAACTGATGATTTAGGAAAAATTTGGTTGGTAGGAAATTTTATAGTTGCAACTGACACTGGAAAGCTCGTCAGTATAAAAACGGCGCCGCTCAATCGTTTGTCGCGATGGCACCCTTTGATCGTGGGGCCCCTATGCGACGCATCCTTTGCATCCATTGTGGAGCCGGCACTGTATACGCCAGACGTGTAGAAGGATACTTATACACGGTGATGCTGGAGCGCCGTCCAGTCCAGTTGTCGCGGTAGGTTTCCGATCAGGTCGAGGAATCCCAGGCGTACGATATTTAATTCAACGCAGGCGTAAAAGTGAATCGGCATACATCGAACCGGAGTATATCGAGATCTACCGTGTACTAGGTAGTTCGTCCTCTTCAACACTGTTTTAAACCAGTTCACAAATACCTTAATCCAAATTTATTTTATGAATAGCCTTTATTCTTGATATTTGTATAGCTCTTTAAGCGTAATATTTTCTATAGATATGAAAGACTTCCGCTTTGAAGCATCATTTATAAATATGTTTAATTACGCTCGTAGTGGTCGTATTAAACTACAAGTGTCTAATCAATCTATCCAAGGGTTGGCACGGTTGCAAGCGACTTGTCACGTACACCATATACTTTGAAAAGCTGCACTGTTTGATTTGAGAAGGGAATATTGCCTCTGCTTCTGTTTTTAATTAAGCCAAATTGCTTCGCGCTGAACACTTGTTTACTGTGTTATGGAATTTATGCGTTATTACAGAGTTTGTTGACACTTGCAGGGAATTTTATTAATAAAATATTGTTTACGATTTTAATGCAATTTATATTATAGTAATATTAATGATTACTTTTAGGCACAGTACATTCAGAGTTAATGCAAAGTTTACAGTTTATTAGCTTTAAAATTAATTAATCGTATCGTCTTTAAATTGTAATCATGATTAGGGTAAAATACGAGGTTTTATCAAAAGATACGCAGCTAACGTCATAAAATTTTATTAATAGATTGAAGCTAAGGGCAATTTTGCTTGCCGTGCCATTTCAAAATTTATACTGAACATCAAGCGTTTACTCTTATATTTCGGGACTGCGCTAAACTAGTGCTGCCATCTGGCAACTAACGCTTCTATTCTAAAATTTGACATTTTTGACCGTATACGTAGTCAGAACGTTTTG
Source organism: Liopterus haemorrhoidalis (assembly GCA_963971575.1). Lineage (NCBI taxonomy): Eukaryota > Metazoa > Arthropoda > Insecta > Coleoptera > Dytiscidae > Liopterus > Liopterus haemorrhoidalis. Next base: position 33,108,504 of record OZ020611.1, on the reverse strand, counting down.
ACGTACGAGCGATATTTGTGTTGTTTACAGTAATTTGAAAAAATTTATCTCGGCTAAAAATGGAATTAAATCGTGAACATTTTCGAGCGATTAATTTATACAACTTTCGACGTAAATTAACCTAACAACAATGCATCGATGAACTTAATTCGACTTTTGGTGATGAAGCACCATCAAGAACTACTGTTTATCGATGGTTTTCCGACTTCAATCGAAATCGAGTCAAAATCGGTGTTGTTCCGGAAAACAATGATGCTGTTCGTGAACTGATACTGCAAGATCGTCATGTGACTTATCATGAGATTGAGGTATCCTTGGGCATAAGTGGGACCAGCATACATTCACTATTGCATGAAAATTTGGCCGTCAAAAAGATTTGTTCGCATTGGATCCCACATAATTTGATAATCGCAGTGGAATAAACCACAATCGGAGTGGAAAAATTGCTTCGAAAATCGGTTCAAACGCATGCAAAAGAGTATTGATCTGCACGGAAAATATTTTTAAAAACATTGTAGCCACTTTTGTTGATAAATATTTGTTTTTGATCTCAAATCCCGAAATTTATTATAACTTATAAATAATATTTTAGTTATTAAAATGGGTCGTATGAGGAGCAAATAGCCATCATTGCTGGGCGCCAAATATTTTGACTTATTTACTAAATAAAAAACTTTCAGTGTAGAGAAAAACGTTAATTTTTTACACTTGTTGCAATATGAATTTATGCAAATGATGCCTGGGTTCGAAAATATCTTCGATGAATATGTGTTACGTTTGATTATTAACCATTTCAATACGATTTTTTCTAATCAATTTTTGTATATATACACTTATAAAGTGTGGCATACAGGTTTGCTTTATAAACTACAAAATCTCTTATCCAGCAATTATTGCTTCCTTTTTAAATCCTACTTGACAGATAGAAACTTCTCAGTTAAATACAATGTTGCCCTATCAATTTATTATCCCATAATATCTGGTGTTTCTCAGGGTAGTATACTTGGGCCATTCCTTTACCTACTTTATACTGGAGATATACCTGAGACAAAAGACACTATGATAGTTGCATTTGCTGATGACGTTGCTATACTATCAACAAACGATGATCCTAACGAAGCTTCTACAATTCTTCAAAGTCTAAATCTTATAAACAATTGGTATAATAAACGGTGAACTAAATCGGTCTAAAACTGTCCAAGTCACGTTTACAACCAGACTTAGTATTTGCCCACGATCAAACATTCTTGTAATAATTTTGTAACAATCAATGACATTCTAGTTCCCATAAAAACTGAAGTAAAATACCTTGGACTGCAATTGTACCAATGACTGACCTAGAGAAAACCTATACAAGCCAAGCGTAACCAGTTAAACCTAAAATTTCACCAAATGTATTGGCTTCTTGTTAGAAAATCAAATTTATCGATTTCTAATAAAATTTTGCTCTACATGACCCTACTCAAGCCTACATGGTCGTATGGACTTCAATTATGAGGATGTGCCAAGTGAACCAGATTAAAAATAAAACAACGATTCCAGTCAAAGGCGCTTCGAGCTTTGGAGAATGCACCTTGGTACGTCTCAAATAGAATGATCCATGAAGACCTCAAAATTCCTTTCATCACGGAAGTAATTAATATAGTTGCCCACAAATACCACGACCGACTCACCGCTCGAGGAAACGCGTTCAGGCCTTTTCTCGAACGCTCTGGAGTTCGAACAGAATGACACGGAACACTCCATGCTTGCTTCCCGAACCCAGCTCTTGCAGCTTACGATTCTGGCGCGAAATTCAAGAGTTTGTGACAATAAATTTACTTATTTTATATTTTGTTTATCGAGGGCTATATTTTCTTGCCTAATGTATTTGTAAACACAATTTGTTTGTTAACTATTTAGATAAGTATGTGCTTAAGTTATTTCTTCTTTATTTATTTTTATATCTACCTATTAAGTACCTGTGTTAAGATTATACAGACCTTATCGTTAATATGTGCAAATATTTTACTATATTTTTATGTCATTTATTAATATTTGTTTAAGATACCTACAGAATTTGCACAATAAATACCTTTAGTAGTAGCTGTCTGAACAAAAATTTCCTGCTGATTATTAATTTTTTATATAATGATAAAACTGTACGTTGTTACAGGAGAAATACTAAAGAGTGTATTAACCGGAATATTTCCAATTTCCTATATTATTATTATTAGCCTTTATTTTAACCCATAATTTCATTCTGACTTAACCTATAAAAAATTTAACTTATTTTTTAATATTAATTAGGATTTGTGCTCCTTCGGACGAAGGCCTCCCCTAGACGTTTCCATTCTTTTCGATTATGAGCTATTGTAGTCCATGTTGGTCCTGCCAGTTGCCTTATTTCGTCCTTCCATCTTCTTGGCTGTCTTCCTCTGTTTCTTTTATTCTCTAGTGGAATCCATTCAATAAGATCCTTGCTCCAGCTCTTTTCTTTCCTGATGGTGTGCCCAGTCCAGGTCCATTTCAAATATCGTATGGTCGATATGATATCTGAGATTTTAGTTTTGTCTTTCATAGTGGGAACTTTTTTTTTATTTAGATCAGGGGTCGAAATCCTTTTTTCCGTCGCAGGCCGCATTCATCAGGGATCGGAATCAATTTTCCATTTTTACATCGCAGATCGCATTCAGTAACTTTATTTAAATTTATACGTCACGGATCGCATTTAGTAATTATTTTTTTTTTTTGGTGGGCCATACTTTAATTTGTTTTGTATTTTACGATCTTAAGTTCTTGTTTACGTCGGCTTACACGTATTACGTCCGCGTAAATACGCTTAAGCCGCATTCAGAGCTCTTAAATCAATAGCTTATGCACTGTAGCTTATGGACTGTTCACTGTCACCAGAAAGTTTGTCATATGATAAGACGTGAAACCGTTCAGGCCTCCAAATTTAATACGCTTGTTGTGGATTGTGCATAATTTTCTAAATTTATAGCTAGTGAGATGTTTTAATGAGACAGACATATAAACACATTGGCTATCGCATTCTATCAGTGACACCGTAGTTATCGAATGCCTTTACGTAACCTAACATAATGTCATCATTAACAAATCTTGCTCAAAATTACAAAGACTGACAGTAAATATGATCAATTTAGGTAATTTGACAGTTAAAATCTAAGACAACAGAATTATTAGAACGATAATACATATAAAATATTTTACGAAGCTAAATAGTTGGTTTCAAAATTCACAGATGGAGGCCTATTCGTAACGTACTAATTTATAACAGATGTGAACGGTACATGGAACGTTAAAAGAATGCATTAAAGCACAACTCAGAGCGACACAACGAACAGTCTATAACTTATTAATTTAAAGAGGTCTGAATGCGGCTTTAGTGTGTAGGAAACCTAGAGCAGTGGCAGTAATGTGTTGGTTACTCCGAATAATAAAAGTAAACACTATATTTTCTTATTGGTACCCTAATTGGTACCCTGGTCATTTTAATCTCGTTTGTTGAAAAAATTACTTTAATTCTGTTGATGTAAGAAAATATTCTTACGACACCGAGCTATAATGTTTCAGTTCCGGATACTTAATATTAATTCAATATATCAATTTCTGATTACCTTCTCAGTTTTCAAATCATTATTAAGGGTGATTTTAGTTTAGACTTGGTGTACATTTTTTCTTATGTTAAATGTTGCATCAAATTGTTGTAACTATGCGCATCAAACGTTTTTGACACCCAGGACGAAAATTTGGTTGTGTACTTCACATATACCTATATTAACGCTACGTTCAACCCCCAAAGATTATTAGTTTCTTATACAAAACTAACAATCTGAAATAAAATAGTGACAAACTATACATCAAATATTTCACAGAATTTTTATCTATCTAATAGGATATTTTTGATTGTAGAAAAAAGTATTGTTAAACTGTTATTGCTCAATAACTTAATAATTTGTATCACACAACAATGTTCTGTAATTTTTTAAATATTTTGTGGGTTTCAAATAATTTTTATATTTATATTATTTTGTATAGAAATGTTCAAATAATACGTCAACATTTTTTCGACATGATTGTTTATAGTTTAGAACCGTAGTAAAAAAATATTAAACTTGATGATAACGAAATGCCACTTGGTACAAGTATTTTTTACATAAAGTAAATCATTTTTATCCGCAGCACCTATATTGAGAACCGCGGCAGATTCAAGGTGGCGGCAAAAGTAGATTACCAATTACAATAATTATAAGTAATTTTCACATTAGAACAAAATTCTCGAAACATACTTGTAGAATGAAGCTTTAGCTACAATATGCCGCATGGTACACAAATATGCGTCAAATGGTTTACAAGATGGCGTCTATAACGCAGTTTGTTTATTTACAATTACATGACAGTTCTTTTTACAATTAAAAATATCCTATTAGATAGATAAAAATTCGCTGTATAGGTTGTTACTAATTTTATTTCAGATTGTTAATCTTGTATAAGAAACTATATGGTTGTGCGCACCCTTCAGAAACTGTTTGAAATAGTTCTGTATTTAGTTTAATTTTGGTACACAATAGATTAAAAAAGTATTGAGGTACGAATTGAGATTTCTACATAACGTTTTGACTATTTTTAGCATGTCTGTCTGTCTGGTAGCCCAGTGGCGTAGCGTAGGGGGGGCAAGGGGTGCGGCCCGCCCCGGGCGGCACTTTTTTGGGGCGGCAAAGAATCACAATAAATAATGTCTTGTAATCTGCTACTAAACTAAAAATTTTAATCATTTCTTTTCATATTTTTGTCGCACCTACAATTCGGACCGATTAAAACGAGCACGGAACTTTTTATTATTTAATCTGTGACGGAGCCGGGGATTCCCCTTTCTTTAAGTGAGTGTAATCTCGCTCGCTCTAGCGAGTGGAAACACCGTCTGTAGCAGCCTTGCCAGACGTCCCGCTTTATGAACAAGAATAGATTGTCCCGCGCGGGACAGGTAAATTCACGAATTATTCAAAAAGAATTAAATCGTGATTATAAATGGTATCAGTTTAGGCTGACCAGATTTTTTAGAATAGAAGTAAAGACCCTTTTCTTTTTGCTCGTCATTTATATTTTGGGAGTGAGGACCTTTTTTTGCTCATCACTTCTATTTTGGGAGTGAAGACCTTTTTTTTTGATCGTCACTTATATTTTGGGAGTGAGGACCTTTTTTTTTGTTTTGCTCAGCAGTTCTATTATGGGAGTGAAGACCTTTTTTTTTTGCTCGTCACTTCTATCTTGGAAGTGAGACCTTTTTTTTAGTATATTCTTTTTCTATAAAAAAAAATCTGATCAGCCTACTTTAAGATAAACATTTTGAAATATTTTTAACTGTACATTTTATTACGTTGTCCCGCTTTTTGCGCCTTAATCCCGATTTTTTTATATTTATTTAGTAAAAATCCCGATTTGGTAAAATAATAATCTGGCAACGCTGGTCTGTACTAACCAATTACCTTGCGGTAATTCCCTTGTTTAATTTTGTGTTCGGATTGTTCACGAGGAATATTCAGCGAGAATTAATTCTTTCATATAAAGAATAGAGTTCAATATTGTCTCACATCAGTCGTCCAATTCACATTGACTCAATTAACAAATCATGATTTTCTTTAAGTGCGTGTTGTGATTTGTGATTGTTAAATTATTGAACTTTGTCGAAAAATTGTATGTAAACTCAGTGGCGTAGCGTAGCGCCGCCCGCCCCGGGCGGCAAATTCTGTAAATTTTGGAGCCTTTTGGATTTAAATACCTAAATAAGGGGGCGGCGAATTTGGCCCCGGGCGGCTGAAACCCACGCTACGCCACTGTGGTAGCCGTCTAGTCCGTGGCAGTAGCGGCACCAGGGCGCCCTTAATTGTACTGCCCCCCAGCTGGTCCCCTCAGATATGAATGAAGGAAATTTATAATTTTAGATAAAACTAAGTGCCCGGTTAATTTTGGGAATTTATTGATTTGTAAAAGTTGGAAATGAGTCAAAGAGTCACTTACAGCCCGCTTTTAAAAAATTTCAAAACCATCATATTTTTATAAATATTTAGAACGATAAAAAATAAGGCGCCTCCCCTCAAAGAGATATAATACTTCACAAAATATAAAATTCGGACATTAACACATTAGCCAAAGGATTACCGTTTGGCACATTTTTCTATGAAAATACCCATCAGTAGCGATTTTATTGATGATTGTCAAGTAACGTAAGTAAAGTAAGTAAGCGATTTTTTTGTCAACTATACCAGTGTTTCTTAACAAGTGGTTCGCAGAAAAATTTTAGTGGTCTGCGAAAATTTTTGTATGTGTTTTTTGCAGTTTTTTTGTTATTTTTATGTACATTTTTTATGTAAATAATTTATATTTTGTTTATTTTCTGTAAACTTTCTGTGATTTTCTACAAATAAAATAAATGTATTTAGTAACACATTAAATATTTGTTTCTCGCAAGAAATGAACCAACAATTATTATTAGTGGTCCGCGTTAGAAAATTATATATTTTAATGGTCCGCGGTGCGTTTTTGATTGAGAAAAACTGAACTATACAACAAAAAATTTGTATTCGTAATCCCACAACATATACGCGGATTAATCTATACCGACGATGATAGACTTTTAAAGAAGTTGCAAAAGAAGTAGGAATATCATATGGGTTTTGTCAGAACATTTTGACCAATGTTTGACTATCACGACAAGGCACAACTCATATTTTCCTTATGGGGCAATTCTTATCAGATAACGATGTCACTCTTGTTAACCATCCATCACACTCACCAAATTTGGCGCCTGGTGGCTTATTTTTTGTTTGTTCCCAAATTCGTTAAAAAACACCGTTTTTAAACTACTAAAGACATTTAAAAAAATCAGGAACTGATTTAAAAGCGATTCCCGAAAGTGCTTACAAAATGTGTTGCTTTCAACATATTTATTATGTTGCGTAGCAACGGTTATGTACGTGTCATATGGAATATAAAATCAACTAAAATAACAATACTTGCGTTAGGTGATTAACTGACTGACCAAGACCAATTCTGTCTGCCAAGAAAAAATTCGACAACTTTAACTATATTATTTAATTTTAATCCGGTTTCCTTTACAAACTAACAATAATTTGACATATGCTTTCAACCTATTTATTACGTTACCTAGCAACGGTCGACCATTGCTGTTTGAGACTGTTTTGTACTGAGCTCAACGATCTCAATGATCTCATTACATAACAGGTCAGTGGTGTGTAATAAAAATGAGTGGGAAATGTGCTACATATACTAATCACTGACACGCCTGTAATGAACGTATATCTTTATAGTCGTGTAAAAATAATTTCAAGTTTAATGACGTTAATAAGAGATTTATCGAACCTTGTATTCTATTGTAAAAAACTTTCCTGTCTTCAACACTGGGGACTTTTTTTAAAATAACTCTGCTATAAAAATAATATTTAAATTGATTGGGTTCGAGTTCAAAAGAATTAAAATTTTGAATTAAAAATCGTTTTTATAAAACAAATAAAATGAAAAGGGAAAATTAAATAAAGAAACCAATTTTCAATTCGAATTGCCATCGGCATAAAAAAAAAAAAAAAAATGCCCGATTCTCGGTCACTTTCAAACATAACGAATATGAATATTGCTTTAATATGCGATATAAAAATAAAGATCTCTACAAAAATATTAAATATAGTGTATGCAAAACCTTTTTGAAATATTTACAATATATACTGTTAGAAAAGACCAACGTCTGTGATGCAAAGTGACGTATAGATCAGAGAAAATTAGTTGCAAACAATAAATGTGTGAAAAAACTGATATGAAGTGTTAATTCTCGCATATTTCAGGATTTCGTAAGTATTTAGTAAGTAAGAACATTGCCATAACCGGAATAAAAATATATATATTTTTTTTTGTCCTCTTTTGTTTGTTAAGTACTAATAGATTATATTTATAGCATCTACCGTATATATAAGAGAGTAATCAAATATTTGGTTGCGATTAGTAATGATTTTTGTTGCTAGTTGATTATTTAAGAGATACTTTATTCAAATGAGAGTTCTGTCACAGTACGAGGATTGCCTTTTATATTTTGGGATTGCGGTAAACTAGTGCTGCCATCTGGCAACTGATATTTTTGACAGTTTGACATTTTTGACGGTATACGTATTCAGAACGTTTTTGACGAACGAGCGCTATTTGTGTTGTTTACAGTAACTTGAAAAAATTCATCTGGGCTAAAAATTGAATTAAATTGTGAACATTTCAGAGCGATTATTTTCTACAACTTTCGACGTGGATTAACCAAATAACAGTGCATCGATGAACTTAATTCGACTTTTGGCGACCAAGCACCATCAAGGACAACTGTTTATCGATGTTTTGCCGACTTCAATCGTGACCATAGTTCGCTAAAGGACGAATTTCGTGAAGTTGCCAAAAGGCCGCCAAAATCGGTTGTTGTTCTGGAAAACATTGATGCTGTGCGTGAACTGATACTGCAAGATCGTCATGTGACTTATCTTGAGATTGATGTATCCTTGGGCATTAGTGGGAGCAGTATACATTCACTATTGCATGAACATTTGGCCGTCAAAAAGATTTGTTCACGTTGGATCCCACATAATTCGACAATCGCAGTGGAAACAGCCTCAATCGGCGTGGAAAAAGTGATTCGAAAATTGATTCAAACGCAAGCAAAAGTGTATTGATTTGCTTGTAGAATATTTTGAAAAACAATAAAGCCACTTTTGTTGATAAATAATTGTTTTTGATCTCAAATCCCGAAAAATAAAAGGCAACCCTCGTATAAAAAAACTATATTTACCAATAATAAAACATATCTTTCTAAAAAATTTCGTTGAGATAAGTCCTATCAAAAATTTGGATTATACCGCTTCATATAAATGTAAATGAACCCATTTTTTAAGTCTTCTAGACCTTCTTAAACTTATGTAGTCCAAGGACCCTCTCTTGAACAACATTTTTTTTGCGGACCCCATCGCTACCCTAGGCATTTTACGTCGTTCTTGAGACTTAATTTTTGGCTCACTAATCTCATAGGCACTACGTTATAATAAATATTGGTAAAAATGTATTCCAGGTTATTTTAATAAATGGTCTTGCGCATTTATAGAGATGAACATTTTTTTTTTTAACATTACGAATAAAAAACATAAAATGTATAAAAATAGTAGTAAAAAGAATTAGAAAAATTACAAATTATAATAAGTTAAGCTCATACAAACATTTCTTGGTCAAATATTGATCAAAATAGATCTTATTTTAACATGTTTCTGTAAATAATTTGCAGTTGAATAAAAATAATTCAATATTTCCTTATTATTGTTTCGTTATGCCAATAACTAGTTAGGTAACAACAAATCAAAAAGTCCTGACCATGTAGAATTTTTATTAAATGAGTTATTTGAATAAAAGCGAAAATTTGGGGGATGTAAAGTTAATGTCAATATTGTTTCGTGGACCCCCGGTACAGACTGCGCGGACCCTCAGGGGTCCACGGACCACAGTTTAAGAACCGCTGTTCTAGACCATTTCTTCTAAATCATATAGTGAGGATATTTTTTTGGGAAATATTTTTGTTAAAAATTGTGTCAAAATAAAAGGAATTTTAAAAATTAATTTGTGTTAAATATTCTGATTTTCAAAGGGCTCTTATTACACGTTACCCATATTTCAATGATTTGTAGATCAGGAGTAATCACGGAGAGAATAATATATGTAAATTCTTATGTCACAAGGTCAAACGTTTCACGTAGCCAGCGTTTTTCTGAATTAGTACAGTGGAATGTAGTTTGTAAAGAAGCCTATACTAAAATTATTAGTCTAAGAAACACAAATGAATATAATGGTACATTAAAACAAAAATATATTTGGACCTTCCTAAAACTGTACACACAAAGACAAAGTTTAAGCTGGCTATGACAGTTTATTCCGATAGCGAAGCAGTATATCGTTAGTTAAATAATTTTCAAAAATGTTTTGCATACACTGTACTTCTAAAATTTCTCAAACTACTTACAACAACACATAAAATCATTTCCATAACTGATCCCATTTAACCCAGCTGTATTTACCTCTTCTACTGCCATCTGGTAGTTTAACAGGTGAATTAGCGATACTCCTCCTCGCGACATCTTGAAATGTGACTGGAGAGTAAGGTGATCTCCTATCAGCAGAAGGTGGAGGTTCTGGAGCCTGTGGAACTGGCGTTGGCTCCCTGTTGTTCACCACTGGGGGACTTGGCGTTGGATCCGGGGGTTTTTCTATGCTTTTTTGAGGCCGAGGTGCTGTTGGCATTTGAGGGAGGGTTGGTTTCACTAGAGGTTTACGGTCTTTGAAGTCTAGGAGCCAGTAGGTTTTCATTACACCTGGAAAGAATAAAATATATTAAATATTTTTATTTTATTTAACGTGTAATGTTTAACATAATATTCATTTTCGATTTAAACTGGAAGTGAACGTGTTCTGGAAGTGAACCATTAAATATGTCTATTGCATTAAATTTCTCATTAAAGACTGACATGCATCGGTTTAGAGGTAAATTTTGACAGTAGTTTGTAATGCAATTATTAATGTAAAATGTATTTTTTGATTTAGTATTTATTTGATGTACTAATATGTTGTAAATAAATGGTTGAACATCTATTAAACTATTGATAATTTTATGTAATAAGATCATATCATTTTTAGGGTTTTGTAGGTATGACCAAAAAACCCTTATACCGTCATTTTGTCGTCTGTCTGTCTGTCTGTCTGTCTGTCTGTCTGCCTGTTCGGTAAAAATTGTAGCCAAACGGCTAAACTTAGAGAGTTGAAAATTGGCATGCTTGTACAACTTTTTGACCCGCACATAGGAAAAATACTAAAACATCTAAAAAGCATATCCCCCTAAAAATATAAACAAATATGTGCTCATCGAAAAAAAAAATATTTTTTTAAAATTCTGAGTAGGGTATCAAATGAAAGCCCTTAGTACGTGGATTAACGATCAAAATTTAATTTTTGCAAAATAAATTATTTTGAGGCAATTTTTGCCAAAATTGTGCAAAAAAATTTTTGTCCCGCACCCTGTAGCCCAGATGGTTTAAACTAAAAATGTGAAAAAATTCTAAGTTATGTATATTGGTGTGAACCGGAATAGTACAACAGGAATTTTTGATCAGATAATGTTTTCGGAAAATAACGCAATTTTTGTGTTTTTTGGTTGACGATGCATACATGTTATACTCTTATAACACACTAAGTTGATAAGCGTTTGGTGGTCTAGTGGCTCAGTTGCTCGACAACTACACAGGATCGTTATTCACTACAAAGGTTCGTTCCTGGCTTGTGGAGTCAATTTTATTTTTTGTTTTTTTTTTTTCATATTTATTATGTTTAAATTAATTTGTTAAAATTCTAGTTATATTTTAGCACATTTTGAATTTAATTTTCAAGAGCGTAAATTTAATAACCAATTGGAATTATATTTTCATTCTGTGTCATTTATACGAAGCCAGAGGGGCGGAGCGTATGATTTAAGACAACCAATGAAAGCCATAGGCCCAATTTTCTAAATCTTAATGAACCTTGTTATATAAAAAAAATACTGCACTTATTTAGAAACCTAAATAATGATATTAGGTATTCGAATTAAAATTAACAAAAAATATTTTAACATAAAATTTGTTTTTAAAGCTCTGAGATTAACAGACGATAAATTATTTTAAAAAGATCGTTCATTTTGCCGTGGTTACTACAAAGCAAAATTTGTCCTACACACTCAGCATGCCGCCTTCACTTATTATATACCTGCGAAACCCTGCAATGTGTGAAAATTCACACTTCACATCAATTTTTTTGTTCTTCTAGTTTCAAACGTATTGTAATTTAAATAGTTTAAAAATGATAGGTTTATGAATGGAAAGTTAAGTTTTGTTACGTTTCATAGTTAAATTTAATTTGTATTTGCTCTATGCTGTTAATATATTTCTCCACGACCACTATAGAATTTAACAATTCTAAAACCAATTTTGACTACAGAAAGTCAATATTCTAACACAAGAGTTGGAATGTTATTCTAAAGCATTTATCTTCTTATGCATTTTGCGTGTATTTCATTCCATCACTTGTTATGGAATAACTATTCCATGCTTGTTGTCTTTTGTTTTTGTAGGGTTACATTAAGATATATGCAACGTTTACATTAAATAAATGCAACATAACTTCCTAACCTAAAATAGTGGCCGATGCGCGGCAAATTAAATTAAAATTAAACAAGTAATAAAAAAAAAAAAAAAGTTTAATTAATTGATTAATTTGTTATGTAATATAAATTATTTGTTAAGATAAAAAGTTTGTTAATTTATTTTTCTTTTTGGTGGTCATGGAGAAAGTAGGGTCTGTGACTCGGTTGGAATGAGAAAATTCGTTGCTCGTGGTTCCTCACGCTCGCCTGCGGCTCGCGCTCGGAATGCTCCACTTGCATCGAATTTTCTCATTCCAACCTTGTTACAGAATATACTATTATAGTACAGATGATTCCAGATTCCGGTGTACAGTATTTCAGGTTAGGTTAGGTTAGGTTAGGTTATATTATAGTTATTTTTTTTATTTCAACGTTATTTGATTTGTAGGGATATAATATAGTATCACGCTTCCTTGTAAAAGTCGTAGCATAGCACTTATCAACATTGAGGGAGAGACAATTTTCGGCACAATATTTATAAAATGTATTTATATCATTTTGAAAATAATAAAAATCTACCTGTGAGTCGATACTCTTAAAAATTTTCAGGTGATCTGCAAAAAGTAAAAATTCGCAGTTTTCGAAAACTTGACCTATATCGTTTATGTAACAAATAAAAAGTAAGGAACCAGGTGGGACCCTTGAGGCACACCGGAAGTGGCTTCATAACTTCTAGGTTTAAATCCGTTAACAACCACTGATAAGTTGTCATGAAAAGTGTTGTGTCATGAAAAGAATATACTCGTAAAATTATATATTTCTAGATTTAGAAAACGTTCTATCGAATAATAATACCAATTTACCCCTTTAGGGATGAAATTTGAAAAAAACTGTCAAATCACTTTCTAAATATTTTAAAGAGACATATATATGCCAAAAAGAAATGTTGTAACTCAACAAACACATGAGATATAACGGGTTCTATAATGCACCTTAAATGTACATTCACTCTTTTAGGGGTTGTTTAGAGCCAAGTCCTGAAATAAGTTTTTAAACATTGGTATGGGTAAACTTTGTAAGCAAAAACCAAGTCTATATCTCATCAGACCTAAAAGATATTGAGGGATCCGTCCATTATTATTTACAAAAATTGATGTGAAGTGTGAATTTTCACACAATTGCTGAGTGTGTAGGACAAATTTTGTTTTATAATAATCACGGCAAAATGGACGATATTTTAAAAATAATTTATCGTCTGTTAATGTAAGGGCTTTAAAAACAAATTTTATGTTAAAATATATTTTTGTTAATTTTAATTCGAATACCTAATACTTAGGTTTCTAAATAATAATTCTTAATAATAATTAGGTTTCTAAATACATATGTGCAGTATTTTTTTATATAGCAAGGTTCATTAAGATTTTGAAAATTGCACCTATTGCTTCCATTGGTTGTTTTAAGTCATATGCTCCGCCCCTCTGGTTTCGAATACATGACACATAGAATGAAAATATAACTCCAACAATTCCAACTGGTTATTAAATTTACGATCTTAAAAATTAAATGCAACATTTGCCAAAATATAACTAGAATTTTGACAAAATAATTTAAACAAAACAAATATGAAAAAAAAAAACAAAAAATAAAATTGTCTTCTCTGCCCGGTAGTGAACCCTAGTTTGCTGCGTAGCAAGCGAGCAAGCAAACCATTAGACCAGGATACGCCTTCTAGTATAGTGTGTTACATAACTATAACTTTTGTACATTGTCAACCAAAAAACACAAAAAAATGCGTTATTTTCCAAATACATAATCTGATCAAAAATTCCTGTTGTACTATTCCAGTTCACACCAATGTACTTATAATTTTTTCAGATTTTTAGTTTAAACCATATGGGCTATAGGGTGTGGGACAAAATCTTTTTTTGTACAATTCTAGCGAAAATCGCATCAAAATAATTTATTTTGCAAAAATAAAATTTTGATCGTTAATCCACGTACTATAAGGGCTTTCATTTGATACCCTACTTATTTGTTTATATTTTTAGGGGGATATGTTTTTTAGATGTTTTAGTATTTTTCCTATGTGCGGGTAAAAGAGTTGTATAAGCATGCCAAATTTTAACTCTCTAGGTTTAGCCGTTAAGCTACAATTTTTACCGAACAGACAGAGACAGACAGACGACAAAATGACGGTATAAGGGTTTTTTGGTCATACAAAACCCGTACATGTTCAAAACCTTACAATGTTATTGCAAGAACTTGCCCATCAAAAGAGGGTGTAAAGCTCACCAAACATATTTTGAAAGTAGTTTTGGAATCAAGTAAGTTTGTAGAATGGAGGTGTGCTTTGCAACTAATATTAATAAAATGTTGTGTTTTTTCTATCCCAAATTTCCTTTAAACGAACATTATATGACTATAGCCACAAGGTATTTAGAAAATTCATATTTTACTCAGTTATTGTAAAGAGTTCGTAAAGATGATCAATAAACAATTATAATAGTGGTTCAAATTATTGTGTTTGTCTACTGGGGTTTACGTTTTCAGCACTCGTTTTCAGTACTCGTTTTCAGCCATCCTGTGTTCGAATCTGAGTACAAGTAAGTAATACAAAAAATAAAAAAGACAACGTAAGTATTTGAAAAAGGGTCCTAGACACTTTGTGCTCTCACAGTTTACCATCAAAAAAAGGAATTCGAATATCTAGGATACATCGTGCGAAATCTCAAATACGTGCAGAACATCATACGCAGTCAGTACGGTTGGCTAACGCCTGTGAAATGTCATGCATTTGTTGAAGAGATCTGTGACCCTGCTAAAAGCGCTGACCCTAGTGCATAATATTCGTGTCGGATTTAATACATTTGCCAAATACAGTGAAACCTCTATATTCATCATTAATCTGTACCTGGGGGTGTAACGAATATAGAAACAATTTTTCCCATGAGAAATAACTAAAATTCATCTGTTTCCAACTCCTAAAAGTGATACCAAAATTTAAAAAAATGTTGCTTTAACTTTAACTTTATTGTACTAAATAGAGAAACATAGTGGTAGAAGTGGAAAAGGAGGAAGGCTAATTTTGAAAACAAGAGTTGCTATCAATAATTAAAAGAAAACAGCCAATAGTAATTCCAATTCTGATCATGGGGTTTGTTTTGTCGATGATTTAGCAGCACTCGTTTTAACAAGGAATTTGTCCAATGTTTGTCTGCTTTGTTAAACCTTCTTGAAGTAGTCAATCACATTATCGTTAAAAGCATTTATGTTTTGGATGACTTTAGTAAATTTTGGGTGCCATTTTTCGACCATATTCTACACCTACCTAATACGTTTGGCTGATTGGTGTGCGATTGTAGCGCCAGTGCCGCCGCGCGGTGGTGGGAGTGACAACGAATACGGAAAATACTAATGAATATGGGAGACAAAAATTGTCATCAAAATGTGACGAATATCGTATGTTACGAATATGGAGGTTGACGAATATAGAGGTTCCACTGTACTCTGAATTGTTCTGGTGCGAGCACACTCAGAGAAGTATTGATAAAGATTATGATTAGAAAAATATTCCGTTTTTGTCCTTGTCTATCTTCTGATCTGAAGAGATCTCATTTTGATAAATTTAATTCTATTTAAAACACTAGAATTACTACAATTTGCGCATTTCTTTCCGTAAGGTAGGTCATTATAAGATTAAGTAAAAAAAAGATATTTATCTGCTAAAAAAAAAAACATATCACGTAATTAATATCAAAAAGATAATAAAAAAAGGAAAATATTTTTCAAGAACGTTGGCGTCAAGAACGATTGTAAAGGGAGATAAAAAAAACTAGGTACATATAGTGCGTGTTATTGAAAATGCTACACCGAATAATCTAAAATAAATTTTTAATGATTTTCAGGTCATAAATTAAGTACAGATGTAGATGATTAGACAAGTCTATGGCCTAGAGATTCAATAATGAGTTAGGGCTTCTCGCAAATTAATTTTTACTTTGATAGATATGGTTTGAATGAGGTGATTGATGTCTTCCTGTGGCACATTCTTTCAAGTAACACGAACCTCATTTCTGTAGAAGGACAAGTTCCAGAATTAATCGACTAACTAATTGATTGCATCGAAAATCTATCAAACCGTTTCTTAATTCACCGATTTTTTTAATCGACGCGTTTCTAAATTCACCTAAATAAAATTTGATTAGCAATCGTTTCCATGAAAAGACCGATTAACTGATTTATGTAAGACCAACTCTATAAAGAAGTAAAACTGGCCATGATTCAAGCGTAAATTAAGTGAAAAATATGCCATTTATCAATGATTAAGGAGTAATCCTGAAATGTTTCTAGAAATCATCATTGAAATATTTATTCACTTGCATATTTATTCGCTACATCAGAGGCGTAGCCATGGGGGGGGGGGCTAAGGGGCTATATACCCCCCTTTGGATAGTAAATAGACACTCGCACGTATAACTATGAGGACATATCATTATAACAGTAAACTTGAAACCAAGAAAAATAGCAACAGACCAAATTATTATAGAATAGTACAAGGTGTCTCAAAAGAAATTTTATATTTATTTAGCTTCCTGCGTGAACGCAACGTAACCGAGGGGCGCGGGGGTTATGTCAATCGGTAGCCTGGCTCTTGGGAATTTAGTCGCTATGGAGCGTTTCTCGGGAGCAGACCGCGCGTTATGCGTGCGAGAGTTTTACAAAAACGGTGATTCGGCGACTGTAGCGCGTAGAAAATTCTGCAGTATTCGAGGTTTTCGCCACTTAAATGATGCGCCAAGCATTCCTCTCATTCGACATTGGGTTAAAAAGTTTGAAGAGACTGGTACAACGCTGGATAAATCAAAATCCGGGCGACCTAGGTCATCAAGAACGGTAGAAAACGTGGAGTATGTTAATCAGTCTGTTCGTGACGACCCGAACCTTTCAATTCGGAAGCGCGCAAGTGCTTTAAATGTGCATAGATCATCATTACATCGCATTATGCACAAAGACCTAAAGCTGCACCCCTACAAAATTCAATTGGTGCAAGAATTAAAGCCCCAAGATGCCAGTCAGAGGCTTAATATCGTAAATCAGGTGATTGAGCGATTTTCAACGTTTACCAACATTTTGTTTTCGGATGAAGCTCTTTTCATCTTAATGGCCACGTAAATAAGCAGAACTGCCGCTACTGGAGTGCAACGAATCCGAAACGCAAACATCAGAAACCCCTACATTCGCCTAAAGTGACCGTATGGGCTGCGATTTCGGCGCGAGGAATTATCGGCCCTTACTTTTTTGAAGACGAAAGGGGGCGTGCAGTTACAGTGAATTCAGAGCGTTATGTGGAGATGTTAGACAACTTCTTGGTACCTGAACTGCAAAACTTTCCTGGCTATAACCAAAGAACATGTTCCAACAGGACGGAGCAACTTCACACACGTCCAATATGTCTCTGCCACGTGTTCGTGAAATTTTCTCAGGCAAATTGATCTCTCGGAGAGGTGACATAAATTGGCTTCCACGCAGTCCAGATTTAACCCCTATGGACTTTTTCCTATGGGGTTATCTTAAATCTAAAGTTTACGCCAATAAACCGACTTCACTGGCGCATTTGAAAGAAAATATCCGTCACGAAATGGCAGCCATCCCTGAGTCCACCTGCCGAGACGTCATAAGTAATTTTACTGTTCGATTAAATGAGTGCCGAGAACGCGAGGGTCTACATTTAGACGATATTATTTTTAAGAAATAAATCCCCAAAAAGTGTATTTTAATAATTAATAAACATTTTTTCTATATACGGCTTACTTTTTTTTTAATCGATCCACTAAATATAAAATTTCTTTTGAGACACCTTGTATATCAATTTAAAATTTAAATATGGCCCGAAAATTTTAGTTTGACAACGAAAATTCAAGAGTCAAAAACTTAGTGTATTTTACGTGAAACCTCAGTTCTCGCATGTTTGATGTTTGTAGATTTGTATTTTGTATGGTGTAAAATAAAATAAGTTGACGTTCAATGTGAAATATTAAGTACACGAAAATTCATTCCTAAATTTAAATAATTCGTTACCATTTACGTTTACCAATTTACGTTTACCATTAGTATTTCAATTAATTGAATTTGTGTTACGTGAAAGGAGCAAAGTCCATATCTTAACGCAGTGTGGAAGTAGATAGTTATTTCTCTTTTTAATATTACCTAACTGCATCTTAAATATGAAGTGATTTTTTAATGTTGGCCAGGGCCGCGCTAAGCGAGTGTCTTAGGGGTGCCAAGCACCCCAGTGGCAAATTAAACAAAATTATTTTATTATTTGCTAAATTTCGCTTTTTAGGGACGGAAATTTTTATCTGGCACCTTGGCGCCATAGTACCTTGGCGCGGCTTGATGTTGGCTAATCTACGCAAAATACAACAGCAAATGTCAAATTTGATTATGAATTGACAAATTCTTTGTGCAGCTCTAATGAAACTGACATTTTAAACTGATAAGTTATCTTAACCTACAAATTTTATAAAATACTGATTTATAATGTAAAAAAGAACTGGTCAAAAGTCCCATTCCATCATTAAAAATCACTAGATTTCAAAATCTAGTAAATCTACAAGAAATGAAGCATACCTGCTCATCATATTTATTACTATATATTTGTTAAATTATTGGGAAATTATTGTTCATTGGGAAATACATGTAGAAGAATATGAAGAAATAGATGAAATGAAGAAATCACCTCAATGATTATTTATTGAATATATTTTCTGTTGTAATAAATTTGGTTCTTATTGTGATTATACTTACATATAAATTTCTTTTGAAAATAATAAATACATTTCATAATATAAAGTATATGGTTTAATATTATGAAAATAAAGCGTTTTGAAAAAAAAGCCCCCGAAAAAGAGGAATTTTTGGCTACGCTACTGCGCTACATAATTCATCACTTTGCGGTGTATTGTTTTGTCATGTATTAAAATTATTCTTCATCTGAAACACTTATGCCCGGTTGCAAGAATGGTGATCAATTCTCAGATCAACTGTTCTCAAATCACCGTTGATACCAGATTAAATTTTAACACCATTGTTTGAATGCAAGATCAGTTGATCCTGTACTCTGTGAGTTGATCGTTTATTTTATAATTTTTACTGGGGCAAGTAATTTGAATGAACTATTCTAACCTAAAATTTTATTCCATCTGTCAAATTGTTATAGCGACGTAAACTTGCCATATTACACATAATTAGTTTGTTATTAGTTTGAATATTAGTTTAAATATTTGTTATTAGTTTAAAAATAAATTTATTAGTTTAAATATTAGTTTATTTATTTACTATCATTAATTTTGTTACACTACAATAATTTAGTTTGTTTCTTTCCTTTTAGTTGTTAATATTACATTTTAGTTAATATAGATATATTTCTTCAAATTTTGTATTAGAATAGTATTGCCTGTTAGTTGCTTAATTAAATTAAATTAGTCTTTTCCATTATTTTATACTTAAATAGATTTTTTTCTCTTTATATTATTTTATTTTTTATACATTTTCTTACGCATTGTTTTATTTTTTATACATTTTCTTATACATATTAATAATTAATACATTCTAAAACTGTGTTATTATTTTAGGTTAATTTTTTTAACTTGTAACTTTTTATTAACTAAAACAAAAATTACCCTGTCTATATCTCCAGTAAATATGCTGTGCTTATATTACAGTATAAAAATGATTAAAAAAAGGGTAAACGATAATAAAAATGTTTCAAAACGAGATTTATCTCATACTTCAAAATATTTAACATAAAATGGCGGTAGGAATTTGGCTTGTTCTCGACTTGATCAGTGAATTTTCGGGTGTCAATTTAATGCGCGATTCTTTCCGTGATCAAGAGGTAATTTGTATTCTTGCAATAGTTTGATACACAATTTGATGCAAATCACCGTTGATCGGATATCAAGCCATTTGATCCCGATTTTTGCAACCGGGCATTAATTCATCAGAATCAGACGAAAAGGATATATCATTTTGCACTTATTTTGAAAATGATAACAGCGTCATGACGTTACAAAAAATTAGGGTTAGTTAAATATTACACAAATCAACAAATCTTTCCAGATTTCAATGCTAATCATAGTGCATCGGTTCCATCGATTAAGTCATTGATTCAATTAATTGATTAATTTGCTATTGAATTCTGGAACTAGCCCGATCTGTAGATTCATCGGGGGAATAGGTAATAGATCCAACTATTAAAACAAATTTGTTTTAATTTATAATTAGTAGTATTACGATATTCTGCGCAATTCTTGGTATAATATATGATATTGGATTTAAGCAATAAATGTGATATTATGCGGGGAAAATAATCTACCTCGTAGTTAATATCAATCAGATAGTAATAAAAATAAGAAAAAAAAAATCAAGGATGATTGTTAAACGATATACAGTCTGTTCCAAACGGTTAGGCGGAACTAAATGGGAATTTCGCTCTTTTAGGTTGTCACGAGAAGGGACCTTGCTTGGGTTATTTCATTTTTCACGCTGGAATTTCAAAATTTAAAATTACAACAGTGAAACCATGGAAACGGATGACATATGTCAAAATTAAATTATTTTTTGTAGATATTTTAATGGCAAAAAAAATAAATAAATGGGAAAATTGTATTAAGAATGACACAAAAAAATCAAAATATAAAGAAAATGACATTTTAAAATGATATGAACCTTAACCAAAAAATGTTTATTGTAAGTATGATTTACAAAGCTTAAACAAAATTGCCGAAAAGCACGATTTAAACGATAAAAGTAACTAGATTGTAAAATCTAGTTCCGCCTAACCGTTTGGAACAGACTTTATATTATGTGAGTCCCATGTCATAATAGTTTTTAATAATTTACAACTGTTTTTTAAACAAGACAACAAGCGATCACGTGATATTTAAAAAGTATCGTTTAGGACGAAATATTATGATTGCAATTATATTATCAACTATTTATAAAAAATATGATACAAGGTGTCTCAAGAGAAATTTTATATTTAGATCGATTAAAAAAAAAAGTAAGCCGTATATAGAATTTTGTTTTACTAATTATTAAAATACACTTTTTGGGGATTTATTTCTTAAAAATAATATCGTCTAAATGTAGACCCTCGCGTTCTCGGCACTCATTTAATCGAACAGTAAAATTACTTATGACGTCTCGGCAGGTGGACTCAGGGATGGCTGCCATTTCGTGACGGATATTTTCTTTCAAATGCGCCAGTGAAGTCGGTTTATTGGCGTAAACTTTAGATTTAAGATAACCCCATAGGAAAAAGTCCATAGGGGTTAAATCTGGACTGCGTGGAGGCCAATTTATGTCACCTCTCCGGGAGATCAATTTGGCTGAGAAAATTTCACGAACACGTGGCAGAGACATATTGGACGTGTGTGAAGTTGCTCCGTCCTGTTGGAACCATGTTCTTTGGTTATAGCCAGGAAAGTTTTGCAGTTCAGGTACCAAGAAGTTGTCTAACATCTCCACATAACGCTCTGAATTCACTGTAACTGCACGCCCCCTTTCGTCTTCAAATAAGTAAGGGCCGATAATTCCTCGCGCCGACATCGCAGCCCATACGGTCACTTTAGGCGAATGTAGGGGTTTCTGATGTTTGCGTTTCGGATTCGTTGTACTCCAGTAGCGGCAGTTCTGCTTATTTACGTGGCCATTAAGATGAAAATGAGCTTCATCCGAAAACAAAATGTTGGTAAACGTTGAAAATCTCTCAATCACCTGATTTACGAAATTAAGCCTCTGACTGGCATCTTGGGGCTTTAATTCTTGCACCAATTGAATTTTGTAGGGGTGCAGCTTTAGGTCTTTGTGCATAATGCGATGTAATGATGATCTATGCACATTTAAAGCACTTGCGCGCTTCCGAATTGAAAGGTTCGGGTCGTCACGAATAGACTGATTAACATTCTCCACGTTTTCTACCGTTCTTGATGACCTAGGTCGCCCGGATTTTGATTTATCCAGCGTTGTACCAGTCTCTTCAAACTTTTTAACCCAATGTTGAATGAGAGGAATGCTTGGCGCATCATTTAAGTGGCGAAAACCTCGAATACTGCAGAATTTTCTACGCGCTACAGTCGCCGAATCACCGTTTTTGTAAAACTCTCGCACGCATAACGCGCGGTCTGCTCCCGAGAAACGCTCCATAGCGACTGAATTCCCAAGAGCCAGGCTACCGATTGACATAACCCCCGCACCCCTCGAATACGTTGCGTTCACGCAGTAAGCTAAATAAATATAAAATTTCTTTTGAGACACCTTGTATTTTTAATAACTAGAAAATATTAATAATATTGACATAATTAATGAATAATAATCACTTCATTTTATCTTGTAACTATCAAATCAAGTTTGTTTTTTTTTTAATTGGTGTAAATACATTTTGATATAAAATCATTTAACTGGACGAACTGTTATGGCCTCTCAAAATAGTTCGTATGTGTAAAGTATTATGACAATAGTTTAAGCTAGGTAGTACACGAGGGACTATCTCAGATTAGCTCGTAGCATGGCTTTAACTAGGAATTTTATTATTGAAGCAAGACAAACAAAAAACAATTAGGTTTTAAAGTAAAATAAATTGTATAAAGATGTTATATTTGAAAAATTTTACAATTCATATGTTTCTTTCATTAAAAATTTATTAGGGCCTAGACACGTGTTTCTTTCAGTTATTCTTCATATTGTTGAGGCAGTTCCATAAAAAACTCAAACAACCCTCGTAAAATAAGTTTCCTTCCTCAACTTTTATATTGTCATTTCATGAAAGCTCTGTATCTTTTAAAAACTCACTTCGCTTCAAAACAACAGTAAAAAATTAAATTTAAAATCAATATTAAATTAAACTTGACCAAGGGGAATGATATAGGCACAAAGGTCACTCTAGAATTATTGAGAATAAGAAATACAATAAGAGAATAAGAATAAGGCCGTGGAATACAAAAGTAGCATTATCAATTTATGCAGTTATTTACTTGTCATTTAAAGTTAAGTTAGTTGGAACCAGTGGCGTAACAATAGAGTGGCAGGACTGGTAAAATGAGAGGCCCCCGACCCGCGGGAGCCTATTTGCCAAAATATAACTAGAATTTTGACAAAATACATTAAACAAAATAAAAATGGAAAATTGTCTCCTCTGCCCGGGAGCGAACCCTAGTTTGCTGCGTATCAAGTGAGCAAGCTAACCATTAGACCAGGATACGCATTCTAGTATAGTGTGTTACATAACTATAACTTTTGTACATCGTCAACAAAAAAACACAAAAAATGCGTTATTTTACCAAAACATAATTTGATCAAAAATTTCTGTTGTACTATTCCGATTCACACCAATGTACATTACTTAGAATTTTTTAGTTAGATTTTTAGTTTAAACCATCTGGGCTACAGGGTGTGGGACAAAAAATTGTTTGCACAATATTGGCAAAAATTACATCAAAATAATTTATTTTGTAAAAATAAAATTTTGATCGTTAATCCACGTACTAAGGGCTTTCATTTGATACCCTACTCAAAATTTTAAATAAATATTTTTTTTTTCGGTGAGCACTATTTGTTTATTTTTTTTTGGGAATATGTTTTTTAGATGTTTTAGTATTTTTCCTATGTGCGAGTGAAAGAGTTGTATAAGCATGCCAAATTTCAACTCTTTATGTTTAGCCGTTTGGTTACAATTTTTTTCGAACTGATAGACAGAGAGACGAAAACCCTAAAAATATATATCTGTTACATTTGCAAATGAAATTCTCAGCTTTCGGTCAACTTTCACGACACGATATCGAAAAATTGGCAATGAAATAGTCATTCGATCGGTACATGAGGTCTCGGCGAGTATAAATGACATAACTGTAAAAGTCATCACCTTGTGGTCCCTAGGCAATTATCTTATCACGGAGTCACTGCTGTTTGCATTCCGTTTGTTTAATTACCTTTAAATGAAACCACATTTTTAAAGCAGTGTTATATTAATGAAGTATTTAATGCTTTCGATCAGCTACTTTTTCTGTTAATTTTGATTAAAAATTTAATACATCAAATGAAAAGTCAAAGCATTGATGACAAAGTTCTTTGTAAAATTTAATCAGTGCCTCACTGTCATTTCAATCACTTTTTAATTAACTTCAGTTAAATTTTCTAACTAACCTTTGTTTAATTAAGAACTTTATATTACCTTTAATTTTAAACAATATTTGATTCTGAATTATAACGAAGGGAAAACTAGAAGAAAATTTCGGAGAAAAATTGGCAAATGTTAAGATTTCTCTCATTTTTCTTGTCTTCGTGTCTTTTATAACAATACTCGCTGTATCTTCTGTTAGTTGCATTCTCTATCCTTTATGAGGATTATCCACAGCGACGGATGCACAGCTCAGACTAACACCCAGAACTTTTTCTTATGAGGTGCTAAGAAGCCAGAACTTTTCATTGTGGGGGGATCACGTACGAGCCCGGTCTCAGTGAAGTTGGCCTATTAAAAATACTGTTTTCAAAGAAAATATATTTATATTAGAAGGGAAAATTATGGGTATCAATTCAAATATATAACGATGTGGGGATTGTTTACTAAGTCCCACCTAACCTATGGGTTAATAATCTGGGGACATTCACCTGCAGCCAAAAGAATTTTCAGCTTACAACGTAAAGTTGTAAGAATAATTGCCAGTGTTCCTTTTAGAGCGGATTGTCGAGATCTTTTTGTAGAGCTGAAAATAATGTCATTGCCTTCACTATTTATTTATTTGTGTCTATTGTTTGTACGCAAAAACTTGCACAATTATATCACTTTTAGTGAAACGCACGAGCACAACACGCGTTGTAAAAATAATATTCGTGGTAAGTTTTTGCGCTTAAATAAATCCAGGAATTGTTCAAATTACTTTGCTGTGAAATTTTATAATCTTTTACCAGAGACTATTACTACACTACCACTAGACAAATTCAAACTTAAACTTAAACACTTATTTATAAATAACCCATTGTACACAATTGATGAATTTAACAACGTTAATTTTGATGAACTTTTATGACTTTGTCTCTTAATATTGTATTGACTGACTGAAAGCAGTTCTTTGTATTTGTAATTTGGTCAATAAAACTATTATTATTATTATTATTATTATTAATATTTTACAAAAAAATTAAATCTTAACAAAAGAAACCTAAAGATGTAGTTAGAATTATCACAAAATGAACAGAGAGAAATAATTTATTTTCTCGTATACCTACATTTTTGCTGTTAGGTAAATGATAAATTAGATATTTCAACCTTATTAGTAATGCCTCATATACATTTTGGATGTAAAGTAAATAAGTGAGATATTGCAATATTTTATACAATATTTTAGAAAATATTTTAGCGAAATACTTTTAACAAAGTACTGTTATAATAAAAACAATTTATCTTAAATTATATTTACTTTATTTTAATATAAATTCACAATTTTCATGATTTAAATAGTTGGGCCAACTTCACCGAGACGGGGCTCGTTAAAGTGGTGCAAATAGTGTCAAATGCTTTTCATTAAATCCTACATTTTGTTTCAGCTTTCAAATGTTACACCATCCTTTTTTCATATAATACGTCTTATTAGTTTTATTTTTTACACGATGCGTTTTTTTGGTTTCAGTATTTTTATTATATGTGGGTTAAAGAGCTGTATATGAAGGCCAAATTACAACACTCTAAATCCAGTCGTTTGGTAGAAAACCGTAACACCCGTAACTCCCCAAATATTCATCTTATTATGAATATAAAAATGAATAGAAATAAAAGATTTATTTCCTTATTATAAACTTTATTTGACAGACAGACAGACAGACAGACAGACAAATATTGTTTTTTTTTTGCGTATTGGTCTTATAATCATCTGAAACCAAAGATGAGGTCAAAAAAATAAAAAAACAGATACAGCCTCCAATTTTATTAACATAGATTTAACAGCAAAAACATATATGACAAAAATTGTTTAAAATAAGAAAATAATTTTAGATTTATGTATATTTTTGGTTGGATGAATAATTGGGGAATTTTAGGGGACTTATTTGGAGAAAAAATAAAAAAAGCAGATACAGCCTCCAATTTTATTAATATATCATAGATATGCTCATTACCCTATCTTCGCCTAAAGGATTCTTAGTCATACGTACTAAACATTAAAAATACTAGAATATGATACCTTATTCATATTGTTGCCGATTATCCTGGTAATTTAAATGCTTGTTGACAAAATGTTTGTTTTCATTACTTCACACTATATCTTTTTATGCTTATCTTTACTTCGTTGAGTAAATTATTGCATACATTATAAAGGATATATCCACTTAAACGCAGTAAGATAAAGCTTTGAGTAATGACAAATATTTCTTGTGAAACATTTTTTATAGTGGTATAACGCATTTCCTTCCTCTTTCATAAATTCTTGCTACCAAGTAAATAACCAGTATCAGTAAGCACGTGTGCAATTTTACCTGTAGCGGAAATTTTTATATTTATATTTAAATAAAAATAAACCACAACAAACTTTCCGCTAATAAAATAACCATGGGGAAATTTCTCATTGATATGATAAAAAGTTAAACGCATTTTTATAAGCAAGAAACGATAAAAATGCCATATTAAAATAATATAGGTTTGTAAAATTTTCAGTAATTTATTACATCAAAGTTCCTTTGAATGCTTTATTATTATTATTATTATTATTATTATTATTATTATTATACCTTTATTTAAATATAATGGATACAAACTAAATTCATATTATATTTACAATAGGTACACAAATGGATCTACATATTATATGGGAGATCTTACACCACTTATGGGTCTATTCTGTATGAGTTTTCTACCGCTGTAAGCGCTATAACTTTGTAAAATACAGCGCTGTAAGGAAAGTGCTATTCTGTATTGACACGCGTTGCTCTGGAAACTCTACACCGATGTAAAATATCGCTGTAACGTTACGGCGATATTTTTCCGGCCGTAGGTCAGTTACAGTACTGTATAGAAGTCAAGTTGTATATGTTTGAATTGTTTGTGTCAACTAAAAAAAAAAATTAATGATCCAAATTTCGCCCTATTTCTAATGCAACTACTACAAGAGGATCATAACAGGTAATTATGCTTAAAATATCACGTTACAACCACACATAAACTTTTTTTCTTATGCATACATGTTCTCATTTATATATTTTTATATACAGGTTTTAGAAACACTGTATTTTTTAAGTAATGGATCTTATCAGGCTACTACAGGGGCTCACAATTTCACTTCTTTGAGCCAGCCTATGGTTAGTAGATCGATAGTAGAAATTTGTTATCTGATAACAACACATCTAATGCCAATTCATATAAAGTTCCCCACTACGAGGGAAGAAAACCGTGGAGTAAAAGAAGGGTAAGTTTTGCATAATATAGCAACAAAAGCAAGAATACCTAACTATGCTAAGATGCCTGTAAATAACGAAGATCCTGAACCTGAAAATAATGAAGATCCTGAACCTGAAAATAATGAAGATCCTGTACCAAATGGTAAAATATTTGAAAAGTATTTTAAGTTTTCAAAAACTGATTTAAAACTTTTTTTAACAGTTAATCAGGATATGACTTTGGGAAAGCAGATTAGTATTTTATATGTTCAGCAGTTCATTGAATAATTTGATGTAAAAAATATGTTTATATGGAATAAAGATACATAAGATGCAAAGAGAAATTTTTATATTTATAAACAAATTATAACAATAATTAAAAAAATTACAAACTTAAAAAACATGAGTATATGTGTATATACAAATATGATATACAATTACCGATCAATGGCATTGATCAATGCCTCTAATTTTGAGGTTAGAAATAAACATAGTGAAGTTAGCTACAATGTAAGCAAAGTTTAAATCGACCGAAATTACAGAATGTGTTACAGAATAGCTAATGCTCAATATTTACAGAGCCGCCGTAACTTGGCACTTTACAGTGCTAAGCTCACTACAGCGCTATAGTGATACAGTACTGTAAACATTTTTTTACAGAATAGACCCATTAGACTTAGAAGTCTGTGTGTGGTTTCTTAAATCTATTGCACAATTCTTTTTTGTTTAAGTTATTAGCAAATTGTTTCGCTTATGTTTAAAATTATTTATATGAAGGTTAAGTTCATGAGTGGTAATAAATTGCTGAAATTTATTGAAAATTTTGGGAGCAAAGTACAAAAAGTTTTTTTGGCCTATACTTTTATTTACTTTATTTGTAACTGCGTGCTCTTTTTGCCTTGTGCTGTAATTGTGCGAAGTGAAATTAAGATCGTCAGAATTTTTATTGATGTATTTTAGTATTGAAAGTGAATAAAGTTGTAATATTTGAGATACTTCAGTTTCACGAAACAAGGCATCAGAAGGATAAGTAATTCTTCTAGAGAACATTCGTTTTAATATCCTCTTTATCTAATATTTATATTTAAAAAATGTATGTGAAGTGTGATTTTTCACACATTTCAGGGTTTTGTAGACATTTAAAAGTGTAAGATGCCAACAGAATGCTGGATGTCTATGAATATTTTATCTGCAATGACATCAAAATCAATAGTTTTTTGATCATCATTTCACTAGTACTAAGATCTTCCTTTTAATATTTTGAAACAAAATTGAAATAATTTGTGTTAATTTCGTTACATTAAAATTAAAATGCATTCCTTTTTGATATGTTAAAAATAAAAACTAAAGAAATTCTAACAATACGTTGAATCATGACGTATAATAGTAGGCGAAACATTACACACTACACAGATGAACTCGATTCTCAGCTGTTGAAATTTTTTTATTTTAGTTTTAATTTCAAAATAGGCGCACACTATCTTAGCCATAAACACAAAAAATTCATAACATTATTAGTCACATTTTAGCCATGAATTAAAAAAATAATTAATTTTGTCAAAAACGAAAAAATTGCAATATTTTTCAATAACGCAATCTGATCAAAAATTCCTCTCGTACGTTTCCGATATAGATCAACGTTTAGATCACTCTTTGGTTTAAAGGGTGCAGGACAGCGAATAAATATTTACAAATTCGATATTTTTTTTTTTGGAAAATTACTAGTCTTTCCTTAATCTAAAGTCTTACGAGCCTTCTTTTGATAACACACAATAAATTTTTAAAAAAATTTCATTGACAAAAAAAAGATGTTTTTCGAACAACTAATCCGATCAAAAATTCCTATTGAACTATTCCAGTTCCCATCAATGTACATTATGAAGATTTTTTTGAGATTTTGAGATTAACCCCTCTGGGAGATAGGGGAACAAAAGTATTTCGACATATTTTTGGCGAAATCACATAAAAAATTGATTTTTCAAAAATAAAAATTTTCTTGTTTACCCACGCATCAAGAGGTTTCATTTGATACTTCCCTCAAAATTAAAAAAATATATGTTTTTTATAACCTCATACCTATTTGTTTATATTTATTCTACGATGTGTTTTTTGAATTCTCTATATTTTTTCTCTATATGTGGGTCAAGGTGTACAGTCAGTGCTCACTTAACGTACTTAATGCGTTCCCAATGTGTTGTACGTTAAGCGATTTGTACGTTAACCGGATGGTGTATTTCCATATAAATGTACATGATTACGATTTTTTGGTATTCACTTTGCTTCTCCATGTCCGTACGAACGTACACTTGTCCACACAAACGTATAATCGCCGCTTTGTGAATGGGCACTCGCTGGGAATTTGTGAATTATTAAAGAAATAGAGGTTGAAAATATTGTAGAATTAATAGATAATTCGGACCCTGATTTGGAAAGAAGAAACGATGTAATTCGGAATCTTCGCAGTAGTACCGCTTGTTACAAAGTTATGTATCAGGAAAAGAAGAAGGCTTCAGTTTAATTAACTGTGGACAAATTTTTGACAAAAATACCAACAATGAATAATTTTTGTATGTAATGCTTGTATTTGTTTATTTTCTATTCACTATATTGTTAGTATTTTTTGTGAATAAAAAAGTATATAAAATTTTATAATTTATTCAGTCATACGCCCATTTTGTTTGTCCGTCAAAATTTGCGTGGAAATCTACACGCATTTTCGCCGACGGGTCTAAGTGAAGTGTACGTTCGTGAGGATATTTATACGTTCGTGCAAACATATTGCCAAAATATATCTGTACGTAACTTCGAACGTACGTTAAGCGGACGTACCTTAAGTGAGCGCTGACTGTACAAGCATACCAATATTTAACTTTCTATGTGCAGTCGTTCGACTAAAATTTCTACCGTACAGACAGTCAGACAGACCGAATTCGTATTCGTATAATTGCCATTCAGAATTCATTGTCATAATTTACAGTCGTTCAGACCGGATAAGTCATATTTTTTATTTTATTTATCAAAACTCGAATAATAATAAGTCATATGCCTTTTTTTGTTTAATTTTTTAGTTGGCAGGTCCGATTTGGTAGAAAGCGATATAAAAGGTGTTGAAATAATACAAAGTTGGGACTTTTCTTATTTCGGCCGCTATCTTAAATTCGGCGTGTCTTACAGAAAAAATCCGCACATATTATTGGAGCCAATGATATGCCCTTCATATCTAGAAAGAATCGAATCAAATTGGTAATATACGCAGATTTGCAGATACTCTAGAACTATCATTATGTCTAGAAATTGGGGGAAAAAAATTATCAAAATCGAAATTTTTAGCCATTTTGATAAAAAAATCATAATCGTCGACTTTAAATTAATAGAAAACGACGCATTTCATACAACATTTATTAGACATTTCGAAAATCCCTTTTTTTGGTTCATAGAAGGAATTATGGACGATATCGTAAACCAAGTGACAGATATTCGCGTACGACACATCAAATTATAGCCAAAGGTCCATTCTACAAATATGTATTTATCTGCTTACTCTATTGTAAAAATTAGTTTTTGTTATCGTACATAGCGGGCTATTTTCGTTGCCATCTTGTATATGCCGTGGTTCACAAATAGGTGCTGCTGGTCAAAATGATTTAATTTGCCCCACGTGTGCCAAATGGAATTCCAATATCATCAAGTGTAGTATCAACGTAAGCCCTCAAGGCACGACTAGTTCAAAGCTGTAATTGTAAGCAGTGACCAACTTACACAATAGAGGGATGTACATGCAGGAACTATCAAAAAGTCGTCAACTTCCTTACGCAGCTGGTTACACTAGCAGATTTGACTGTAATTGTTCGAGAACCACCGCACCAGAACATTCGCAGTATTGTATTAAGTTTGAATTCTTACCTTTTCCTTTAACTTGAATCTCTCCTCTCTCTGTGACCTGGTAGGCGGCGGATATTAACTCCTTGGTTGTTTGTGATATGTGTATCTTCATGGCCTCGCTGGTCGACTCCATACGGCTGGCTGTGTTAACGCTGTCTCCGAATAGACAATATCGAGGCATCTTCAGACCAACGATACCAGCAACAACAGCTCCACTATGCACTCCTACACGTATCCTTAAATGCTGCCCTGGAAAATAAACATATATATATTATTAAGTATGTGTAAAAGTTCAAGATTTTTGCTTTGATTTGCAGATTTGTTTAAGATTTAAGGCTCTGGTACAAAAATCTACAATTTATATAAATTTTTGCATGATCGAAGAATTGGTATCGAAGTTTCTGAAATTATGTTACGATTTAATGATAAGCAGTCTTACAAAACAGTATTGAAAACAAATAACGACGACAACGTATTTATTCGACAGTGTATTCGGTACGAATTTCAACAAGGCAGAAACGCTGCTAATGCAGGCGAATCAATTTGTTCCGTTCTTGGTAGAGACAGGTTAGACCAGTGTTTCCCAACCTATTTGACTTGCGGAGCCCTTTTCAGAATCAATTTCTATGGCGAAGATCCTTAGGCCTAACCTAGGTCTTACAAATTAATGGTGTTTAGAAGTAATGTTACGGAGGAGGGAGTAGATTTTCTCACTATAAATTTTACTATAAATTTGCTTTTCTCTTTCACAGCTCACTTATTGATAGATAAACAGATTTTTATAAAATGAAGCAAATAATCAAAATACTCTCAGATTATTCAAAAAACAATGCAACTCGCCGATCACATTCCAGCTAGAGTCATAAATCATTATTAATATTATTTTATTTATTATCGGCCTATTTCTGCAACGAAGCTAATCGCCGATGCCAGAGGGCGAGCTCCTACACTTTGGTGAATGATTGTGAAAATGGGATTAATGTAAACATATTATTCTCGCCCGAATAATATCACCAACGGGGAATCGAACCAGCAACGTCATAAATCAGACTGTTTAAATTAGTCAGAACTGCACGATTTAACGAGCTCGGCCACTCCGTTGGCTAGTCAGAAATCAATCGGATATACATTCAGCTTGACAAATTTTCGTTTAGAATGTAATTTCCAGTGTTCTTATTTTGATTCTGTTTCTTATTTCTAATTCTTTCCTTTTTATTCAAATTTTATTTATTTTATTTCCTGGAACGGCTGCGGAGCGCCTGAGAAATGCACGTGGAGCACTTAGGGCTCCGCGCAGCACAGTTTGGGAACCGATGGGTTAGACCATAGTTAGACCAACTATGGGCGCCCTATGTTCGTAACTGAGAGGGGCACACATCATTTAGGAGAGCACACCATTTAAGAACGTCTAAATGATATTTTTTTACGTTTGTTCTTCCTAGGTAACCTTGAAAAACCTACTAGGGAGACCTAAAATTCTACGGTAGGGCCCAAAATATGAAGTGACGCCAAGAGGAACTCTTGTCGGCCCATGCCCAAAATTCAGAAGCTCGAAAAGTGGGAACCACATTAACTCGCCAAACACAGCATTGTCAGTCATCTCGTTGCTTACCAGGCAAGAAAATATTTCAACTTGTGACTTTTTCCTGATAGAATTGAAAATAGGAGAATTTTGCAGGGCTCAAAAAAATCTTACTGGTCTAAATGGTCGATTGTGGACCGCACATATAAACAGGATAAATTAATCACACTACTATATTTTATATCCTTTACATTTTATTCAATATCATAAATAAAATTAAAAATCAAGCTTCAAATTAAATTTTAATGTGAAACTTGTTTTTCTTTTTATATTATTTGCTCATTTTTTAATAACAACTGGTAATTTAGTCGACGCGAAACGCAATTGATTCTTCATACTGTCATACATGAGTCGATTTCAATTTTTCGATTATAGATTTTAAGTTTCGAGAAAAGCGATTCAATGACATAGGTAGTTCCTATTGCAGCTGTAATGTACATTGCTAGATGTTTCAGATTGGGAAATTTATCGTCCGGAATATATTTTCCGTAAAATTCCAATTTATCATCGACTCTAAACAAATATTTCAATTCTGTACTCGATTGAAGATCAATTAATTCCATTTGTAAATTTGAAGGCGCTAGTTGTACATCAACCTCAAATGGATTTACGAATATTTTGAAAATGTCCTCACACTTTTGAATACAGTCGATTCCGCTTAATCGGGACACATCGGGACAATTATCTGAAGTTTCACAAAAATTAAAGGATTAGTGTTTTTTTATAAGTATTTTATTTGATAAATTGCAGAAAAATAAAACAAGTCACAAAACTATACGTAGGTATACATATATATTAAAAAATTATATACGTACTAAATCCAATGCTTTCAAATGTGTCAAATCCTTTCTTGGCATTCCGGTAAGGGTTATGTCAGTAAGTCACTACACTAAATTTACGTTAACTCGACCACAAAAACCACGCTTATACATAATGATGTCAAAGTGAATCCCCACTCCAACAAGAATTCCTGGCGCCACGGGAATTCACACGATTACTGTCCCGATTAAACGGAATATTGTCCCGAAAAAGCGAAGTAAATTTACGATATTTCATCGGTTTTGTTTCCGTTCTTTAGAATTTGTCCCTAATAAGCGACTGTCCCGATTAACCGGTGTCCTGATTAAGCGGAATCGACTGTATTTGAAAATTAGAATATGTGCGTAATAGTATTTTTATTTTTTTTTTAATTTCAAGAAGAAACATTTTAAACATTTAAGAAGGGCCGAAGAAATCTTTAATTGGGCCGCATACGGCCCGCGGGCTGCGTGTTTGACATCGCTGGTTTAGACTATTAGGGAGTTGCGCGATGGGCTTCCGCTGATGGCAGACCAATTACTTCATTTTTTGCTATAAATATAAATGGTTGTTAGCTCAGGATTTTTAAAAATTGCCTGTGCTGAAAATTCAGATTCTTGCCAAAAACCAAATGTGAAGTAAAATTCCTGACAGAAGTACATTTGTATGCGTAGCGAACAGAATGGCTAAATTGTAAGTGAAACAATTCATTTTGTTTAAACACTATTTTCATGTATACTGTCTTAATTTTAATAATAATTATCTTTTAACTTTATGTAAGACTGTAGTAAGACTTGGAAAATAAACCCAGGTAGGTATTATACCGTACGATCATAATTTATTGTCAGTTACATAACAGTAAACAATGAGTTTAAAAATATCAAAACTGTGTTCTAATCCACAGCTGAAAATCCCACTTTAACAAAGAACCAATCAGATTACTTCGTTTGTCCGAACTCACCCGAGAAACAACGAAAATATGTGTTCCTAACTTAACACCTGTTGTCAACTCATTGGCGTGTAGAGAAAAATAGTGTTCATTTAATAATCAATTCGTAAAAGGTAATAAAAATAGAATTTACGCCTATGTGTACATGTCCTTGAAAATAAGTTTGATAACTAATGGGTCTATTCTCTAACTTCACAATGTATCTCTATATCCGTACAGAGCATGTAGCTTACATTAGACTGTAGTGGGTTATTTTATAGAGTTCCATATTTTCCTATTCTGTAACGTCTACTATAACCTTGGTCTGTAATACAAGGTGTCTCAAAAGAAATTTTATATTTATTTAGCTTACTGCGTGAACGCAACGTATCCGAGGGGCGCGGGGGTTATGTCAATCGGTAGCCTGGCTCTTGGGAATTCAGTCGCTATGGAGCGTTTCTCGGGAGCAAACCGCGCGTTATGCGTGCGAGAGTTTTACAAAAACGGTGATTCGGCGACTGTAGCGCGTAGAAAATTCTTCAGTATTCGAGGTTTTCGCCACTTAAATGATGCGGCAAGCATTCCTCTCATTCGACATTGGGTTAAAAAGTTTGAAGAGACTGGTACAACGCTGGATAAATCAAAATCCGGGCGACCTAGGTCATCAAGAACGGTAGAAAACGTGGAGAATGTTAATCAGTCTGTTCGTGACGACCCGAACCTTTCAATTCGGAAGCGCACAAGTGCTTTAAATGTGCATAGATCATCATTACATCGCATTATGCGCAAAGACCTAAAGCTGCACCCCTACAAAATTCAATTGGTGCAAGAATTAAAGCCCCAAGATGCCAGTCAGAGGCTTAATTTCGTAAATCAGGTGATTGAGCGATTTTCAACGTTTACCAACATTTTGTTTTCGGATGAAGCTCATTTTCATCTTAATGGCCACGTAAATAAGCAGAACTGCCGCTACTGGAGTGCAATGAATCCGAAACGCAAACATCAGAAACCCCTACATTCGCCTAAAGTGACCGTATGGGCTGCGATGTCGGCGCGAGGAATTATCGGCCCTTACTTTTTTGAAGACGAAAGGGGGCGTGCAGTTACAGTGAATTCAGAGCGTTATGTGGAGATGTTAGACAACTTCTTGGTACCTGAACTGCAAACCTTTCCTGGCTGTAACCAAAGAACATGGTTCCAACAGGACGGAGCAACTTCACACACGTCCAATATGTCTCTGCCACGTGTTCGTGAAATTTTCTCAGGCAAATTGATCTCCCGGAGAGGTGACATAAATTGGCCTCCACGCAGTCCAGATTTAACCCCTATGGACTTTTTCCTATGAGGTTATCTTAAATCTAAAGTTTACGCCAATAAACCGACTTCACTGGCGCATTTGAAAGAAAATATCCGTCACGAAATGGCAGCCATCCCTGAGTTCACCTGCCGAGACGTCATAAGTAATTTTACTGTTCGATTAAATGAGTGCCGAGAACGCGAGGGTCTACATTTAGACGATATTATTTTTAAGAAATAAATCCCCAAAAAGTGTATTTTAATAATTAATAAACATTTTTTCTGTATACGGCTTACTTTATTTTTAATCGATCCACTAAATATAAAATTTCTTTTGAGACACCTTGTACAACAGCTTACAACGCAACCAACTTCATGTTTATTATTTGTAGCGCCAGTTTCATTCATTATAGTTCTCGTATTTATTTTTTTAACGTTTTTTTAAATTTATAACAAACTTTATAATTAATAATGTTAAGTGCTCAAGAAAAGCAAGTCATAATTTTTATTTATGCATGTATTGATTACATATAATTAACAAAATTATTTAAAATATGCAATCTTAACCATACTTTTCAAAAATACCTAAACCATCTAAACGGGTACCTATTACGGGTACATTTTTTGTTATTATATACAATTACGAAAAAAAAAAAAAAATGCACTGTTGGAAGTAGCAAAAAAAAAAGAAAAAGAATGATAAATACAAGTAGTACGAAGTAGTACGAAAAATAAACAAATCAAACCATCGACAGTTTCAACTTGTCTGGCTGCTCGACAGCAAGTGTCGCCCCAGAATTAACCGAGACCACAGCCCCTCTTGAGTAAATGGTCCCGTCAACTAGTGCAGTTCTCACAGTATTTGCACCCTCCATAGCCAGTACACCGTCCACAGCCTCTGTAGTGTACCTGGCCACCACGTCTATAACTTCGAAAGCATCTACTGCTTGTACAGCCTCCACCTCCCCAGGCCCGTTCTTTAAGAAGAAGAAGAAAAACGTAAACGAGTCAACATTAAGTGACATAAGTAAATAAATATTCTGAAAATATTAATATATTTTCTACACTGGTGAAAAAAATAAAGACAACTCGAGATCATTATTTGGAGTTGCAAAATAAAAGATTTTTGCTTGAAGTGGTCAAATACAAGTATGAAAACAAAGATTTTCATTTTGATGTTTAATTTAAAATGATTTAAAGATGTGTTTTGTTTAGGGCTGGTATTTTCATGCTCAGATACATTTTTATTTAAATTTTAAGAAAACCAAGACCAGACCTTATAATTATTGTAGTGTTTTATTAAAATATTCTAGTTTAAAAGATTTTATGTTTAATAATATATTTGTTTGTTTTCTATTTTCATTAGTGATTTTTTTTTCACCTAGTGAATAATAATTTTTCTCTATAGTAACTAGTTCTTTCTTTTTTTAAGTAATATATTATATATATACCTTGCATAGTCTTCTTGTAGCAGTTAATAAATAAATAAGGTAATATCATTGTCCATATTAATGATAAATCTGTTAATAAACGATGAAGAACGTAGAAAACGTCAACTATACACTTGTTACTATAAGTCTTATGGCGAGATTTTTGCCGCCATAACTTTACCGTCACATCTTATAGAAATGTAAGGTTTACAGTCCGCCTTCGTATATACAGAATAGCGCTTTCGCTATAGCGCTGTATTCTTATAGAGTTATGGCGATACAGGCTAATATTACGTTACAGAATAGACCCATAAATGTTTCTGTCAAGTGTTGCATAACGGACAAGATTTCTTGATCGCTCTGTATTACGCAGGCATGGGCAACTTCATTTACAGTTTGACAACGCTTTAGAAA
The DNA here is from genome assembly GCA_963971575.1 of Liopterus haemorrhoidalis. Lineage (NCBI taxonomy): Eukaryota > Metazoa > Arthropoda > Insecta > Coleoptera > Dytiscidae > Liopterus > Liopterus haemorrhoidalis. The sequence continues at coordinate 33,070,546 of OZ020611.1, read as the reverse complement.
TGTAGCTGAAATACGAAAATATATTAACGATTTCACTGTATCCAAACTGAGGGCAAACTTGAGGGGACAAACAGGGGACAGAAATTCAAAAAATCACTGGAAGAGTGGGGGTAGAAACTGGAAAAATTACCCTAAGAACGGCAGAAATTCACTTCCGATAATTTTGGTATTTATTAATTTCGTTATTGCATCTACGTTTATAAAAGATTTTTTTTTATTTATTTCTCAACATAAATTCCTGAAATTGCGTTAATAGGGTTAAGAACCTCTGATTTGTTTACAAAAAAATCCAAATTAAATCCAAATCTTGAAATAAATTTTCGTCCAGATTGAATTTGTAGTAGAGTTGATTCAATACACAGTAAATTCAACAGGGTACGTGAAACCTGACTTGAATTTTCGATTATTTACGAGTATCTTTTACGAACAGACAGATCCATCTAGCGACACAACCATCAATTACTTAACTGTTTAATTTATCAATAGTTTTATTTGAATTTGTCATTAGCGAAGTTAAACAGTTTCTTATTTGAACAGTTTGAAGATATTAAATTTCACGAAATGTTGCGTTAGAAATGCAGTAAAAGTTTCGGTTAATCGAAATAGTTATGTTGAACGTTGATCTTTATAATTGGTTTTGTATAAAATGTAACAAACTATCTCATAATTTTGAAAATTGTTAATTCTATTAATAATTAATTCTAGATGAGATTCTTAAATAAAAAACATTTGAACTTTTGAAAACAACGTTCGGAGAAGATCCTTTGAGGCGTATTTAAGTGGGACCCACTGAAATGTATACTACTTGGAAGGTGTATGACTCTACCTGCTGTACATAATAAAGTGAAGCTTTTGATACAGGGTATTGGATGACTCAGCAAGCTTCGTGTATTACTGATCCGAACCAAAACGTTGTTTTCTTGACTTGGGTTTTGCTTTAGCCCAGTGATTTCTAACCTTTTTTCACTGGCGCCTCCCTTTTTGAAAAGTTACTCGCGCCCCCCTTATAGATTATTTTGGAGAAAATAAAATTTTTAGGACATTTTGAATTACAGATTTATCGATATATATATATTATCAGCATATACAAATAACTAGTTGAGTACCCGTGGTTCGCTATGGTATATAGACGGTCTCATTAGTGTAAACTTCTCAGTTTGTTTCTGAACATGTATATGGGTAACCTTTGTAAGCAAAAACCTAGTCGATATCTCTTTTGCACTAAGAGATATTGAGGAATCTGTGAAAAAACATTTTACTCCTTTTCACCACATATGGGTCAAATTTGCAAAAATCTTTTCTTAGTGGGTTCTTACATCATATTGAAGAATGTACTCTCCAAATTTCTTATATCTAACAAAAAATACGAATTTACCCTTTAGGAGTGAAATTTAAGAAAACTGTCAAAACACTATCGCAAGATTTTAAAAAGTTCTTACAACTTATATGCCAGAAGAAATGTTATAACTCAACAAATGAAGGAAATCAAATGTTCTATAATGCACCCTAAATGCAGATTTACCCTTAATTTTACCCCAATCGACCCCATTGGGGTAACATTTCGAAATACCTTAAATTTGTATGGGTAACCTTTGCAAAAGGACGTTCTATCGAATAAAAAATACCAATTTAAAACTTCTAGAGATGAAAATAAAAAAAAAAAACTGTCAAAATGCTTTCCTCATATTTTAAATGGATACTTATGTACCAAACGTTATGTTTTATTATAATTCAGGAGTTTCTTTTTTTTTATAATTCAGGAATTTCTAGTTTTGGGGTTGATGAGGGCAAAATCCTGAATTTATGTTTTAAACATTTGTATGGGTAACCTTTGCAAGCAAAAACCAAGTCTATATCTCATTGATTCTAAGAGATATTGAGGAATCCCTAAATCACATTTATGAATGTTAAACTCAACAAACATAGGAAATATAATTCACCCCTGTAGGGGTGAATTGACCCCTGTAGGGGTGAATTATATTACCCTTACAGGAGTGAATTGGGCTGAAATCCTTAATTTTCTTAAAAACATTTGTATGGAAACCTTTGTAAGCAAAAACCAAGTCGATATCTCATTGGTCCTAAGAGATATTGAGGAATTGCTGAAATTAAATTACACTCCTTTTCACCCCTTTGGCCTGAAAAATCCCTTCTATTGGGTGCTAACATCATGGAAGAAATATACTTACCAAATTTCATGTCTCTAGGTCTAAGAGTTATTTTATCGAATAAAAAACACCAATAAATAAAGCCAAAAAGGAATGTTATAACTCAACAAATGCTGGAAATACGATGGGTTCTATAATTCAGCCCGAATGTATATTCACTATTTTAGAGGCTAATAAGAGCAAAATCCTGAATTTGTATGATATTTAAACATTTGTATGGATAACCTTTGTAGGCAAACACCAAGTCGATATTTGAATGGTCCTAAGAGATATTGAGGAATCCCTGAAATCATATTTCACTGAATTCTTGAATCATTCAAACTGATTTGTAAGAACACGCCTTAACCCTTTAAAGCGTGAAAAATAAATGTTTTCAACACTTATTAAATAATATTAACATTATGTTTTCAGCATGTTAAAATACCTGGACATCATGTAAAACTTTTTGGTGTGTGGTTTCTTTGTGTAACCACTGGGAACAAAAGGATTAAGCCGATTCTTTGTTTTATTATACCCTTTTGAACTCTGACTGAATGAACAAAATTCCTGAGGACAACTTCATCTACATGATTGACTAAAAAATGATCTTACCTGTGGAAGGGTCTTTGAGATCGGTGATTGCATCCACCATATCGAAGGCCATGTCGCATATCCTCTGCGCATGATTAATGTCCTTGTCTGGGGCGCCGCACACCACCATGTAGGCGTCTCCTATCGTCTCCACCTGACGTAGACCAACACACGCACTAGCTTCAGCCTCTCAGTACCATTATACTGTACCATCTACCATTACATCACAACAACACAAAAAAACAAAAAACATATAACAGTTAATAAACATAACGTGCTGGGAATAGGTGATTAGGGGACTGATTATTAAAAACTGTCAGAAAATTAGAAATACATCATTAAATTAAACAAGTTAAAGGGCACATTATAAGTAAAAATGTCGAGATTTTAAAATGGTCTAGTTCAGTGCTACTCAAAGTGTTGGCAGATCTGTGCCGAAACGCGCCGAGTTTCTAAAATAATATATTGCACAAATATAACGGTACGCCACATCAGATACTTTGAGCAGCACTGATCTATTTAACATATTAAGAAAAGTTGCACACTGCTAATTAAATGATTATGATGTTATTTTAAATATATAATAGAACATCTTTTTTATCATGTAACAATAAAGTTTTGATTATAAGCCAAAAGCAAGTCGATATCTGATTGGTCCGAAGATGAGGAATTCGTGCAATCACATTTCGGCCTGATTCATCTTGTTAGGGGCCGAATTTCGAAAAATACCTTCTTAGTGGGTGCTTACGTTATAGAAGGTATACTTCCCGAATTTAATGTTACTATGTGCAAGGGACGTTCAAAATACTAATTTACACCTTTAAGGATGAAATGTTAAAAAACTGTTTACTTTCTAAAGATTCTAAAGACACCTATGTGTCAAAAATGAATGCTATAACTCAACAAATACAGGAAATGCGAAGGGTTTTATAATTAACCCCAAATGTAGATTCACCCGTTTAAGGGTTGATTAGGAATAAATCCTGAATTTCGTTTTTAAATATTTGTATGGGCAACCTGTATAAAACAAAAACCAAGTTGATATCCAATTGGTTCTAAGAGATATTGAGGTACCCCTAAAATCACTTTTCACCTAATTTTCTCCCCTTTTCACTCACTTGAATTTCGAAAAATACCTTCTTACTGAGAGCTTAGGTCATAGATGGAATATACTTTCTGAATTTAATGTATTTATGTCCAAGAGACTTTCTATTTACAATTTTAGGGACGAAATTAAAAAAAAAAAAAAAACTATTAAAACACTTTTTAAAGATTTTGAAAAGACAGCTATGTGCAAAAAATTAATGTTATAAATTAACAAATATAGAAAATACAAAAAGTTCTTTAATTAACCCTGAATATAGATTTGCCCCTTTAGGGGTTTGTTAGAGTAAAATCCTGAATTTGTAAGGCCAATCTTGGTAAGCAAAAAACAAGTCAATATTTGATTGTTCCTAAGTAATATTGAGGAATTCTTGAAATCATATACTTTCTGAATTTCATGTATCTATAGGTCCAAGGGACGTTCTATCGAATACAAATACCAATTTAGCACTTTAGGGGAGTTATTAAAAAAAAAAAAACTGTCAAATATTTTAAAAAGACACCTATGTCCCAAAAAGGAACGTTATAACTCAACAAACACAGGAAATACGACGAGTACTACAATCACTTCGATTGCAGATTCACCTCTTTACGGGTTGATTAGAACAAAATCCTGAAATCTTATTGGTAAGAGATATTAAGAAATCTGTGAAATCACATTTCACCCATTTTTACCTCTTAGGGTTTGAATTTCGAAAATTCCCTCCTTAGTGGATGCTTGCGTCATGGATGGAATTTACTCCAAGAATTTAATGATTCTAGGTCTAGTGGTTTAGGCTGGACGATGAGTCAGTCAGAGCATGGTTTTTATTAATAATAATAATAATGAGGCCTTTATTAAATTACCTATTTACAATATAGTTTTAGTTGGGTTACAACAAATATAATTAATACATTATTATTTAATTTTTTATTTTATTTTTTATTTATTTATTTTAATTTTTCAGGTAAGTTGAGCCTATTTTTGAGCATAGGCCTCCCCTGATTTTTTCCATTCTAGTTTATTTGTTGCTTTTATTTGCCAGAAATTTCCTGCTTCCGCTTCTACACTATCCACCCATCTTTTTCTTGATCTTCCTTTCTTTCTTTTTCCATCAAATGGAATCCAATTTGTAGATTTTAGTGTCCATCTGTCATCCCTCATTCTTGCCACATAACCTGCCCACTACCATTTTTGCATATTTGTGGTTATAAGTACGTCTTTAGTTTTTGTTTTTTGCCTTATTGTGTCGTGCCGTATTCTATCTTTTCGTTTCACACCCACTATATTTCTTTCCTTAGCCCTTTGACAAACTTTTATTTTGTTGGCTTGTCTTTTTGTCAGTGACCACGTTTGGCTACCGTAGGTTAGGATAGGCATAATACAAGAATTCAGTACTTTGGTTTTTACATTTACTGATATATTACCTTTCATAACTTTTTTCAGGGACCAAAATCCTTTCCAGGCTTTTGAAATCCGAGTATCACCGTATTTTTCGTACTATAAGACGCACCTTTTTACATAGAAAAATGGACTCAAATTTTGGGTGCGTCTTATGGTCCGAAGGTAAAATTAAAATATATTTTTCTAAAAATCATCTTATAAATTTTTGGTGCGTCTTATAGTCCGAAAAATACGGTAACTTCCTTTGTTTGACTGTCACGGAATGATATTAATTGGCCCAAGTATGACTATTATGTTACTATTTCAAGGATGTTGTGTTCAATTTTAATCACAGGTGTTGTGTGCAGATTGGATAGTATTTTAGTTTTTTTCTGGGTTGATTTGTACATAGTTGGGAGAACATTTCTCGGAGATCTGTTCTATTTCTGCAAACATCGCTATATCGTCAGCAAATCGTAAATTTGTTAGAATGGACTTGTTAATTTCTATGCCGTATTTTTGAATGTCTATATGTCGAAATACTGATTCCAAAACGCAGTTAAACAGTTTTGGTGAAGGCGGGTTTTTATATTCATAATAGAAATATAAAAAAATCAAGCCTTCACTGGAAATTGAACCCTCATCCTATTGATTTCGAGTCCAATAGTTCACACCAATGAGCTATGAAGGTTTGTAAAGGTATGAATATGATATTAACAGATTTAAAGTGACTACCACCAAACGAACAAGTATGTACAAACGACGGTGGCATTGTAAAATAGTCTACATTGCATCTCGCACGTAATAATGAATTGAAATTCTTTTTATTATTAATTTTATTTTATTTTGACAGTAAATGAATAAAGCTTAATCCGAAAGGATGAAAATGCGAAAATCCCTGGAATGTATTTTCACGCTTATAATGGTTTTCAATTCTCATAACATCATATTACAGCCATATAAAACGATTCATAAATCATGTATGTTATCCGAATTTTTGACATGTGACAGATATTTGAAGAGTGTATGAACGCATTTAACATTCGTAACAATATCACGATTTTATGTTGTATAAGCTGTCAAAAGACCTACAACATTTTTAAATCCATCAAAAACACATAAAGGGGTCAAGGTTTGTTCATTGAAAATTCTACAAAAGATACAATATCTAAAAGTTTAAATGTTAAAAAGTTTTGGCCAGTAAAATTTAATAAATAAACAACTAGAATTAATTCTCCACTTCTACCACCTTTTTAATCTTTTAAGCTGTTACGAGGGTTACCTTTTATGTTTTTACAAACGACCGCTAGATGGCAATATTGAAATGTGTCATTATTATATTCGTAAAATTTGATATTTGTTATTGTGAAATCAATAGCAGCTTATAAATTGACCGAGTAGTTTGTTGATATTGAGCGGTAGAAAAACACAAGTTAGTGAAAAAATGGTTATTTCTCGTGAAGGTTTTCCTTGGATGATTTTTTACGATTTTAGTAAAGGCCTAACTCAACAACAATGCATAGATTCGCTTCGTTCAACTTTTAGTAATGAAGCACCATCAGAAAAGACTGTTTACAATTGGTTTGCAGAATTTCGTCGTGATCCTGCGTCCGTCAGTGCTGAATCTTGTGAAGGTTGACCAAAATCGGCTGTGATTCAAAAAAACATAGATGCTGTGCGCAAAATGATGAAGAAGATCGGCATGTGACTTACCGTGAGATAGAGGCATCTTTTGTCATATCGCAGACTGCAATACATTCGATTTTTCATAAACATTTAGCAGTGAAAAAGATCTGTTCTCGATGTATTCCGCATAAATTGACCGAAGCTCAATAAAAGGCTAGTGTTGATTGGTGTAAGGGAATGCTAAAAAAAATCAACCTAGGCACTACAAAATACGTATACATCATTACAGGTGACGAAACTTGGATTTATTCATATGCACCGGAAAGTAAGCAACAATCCACTGTTTGATTCATCCAAGATGAACCCACAAAAGTTTTTTGTTTACAAAGCACTTCCAAGAAAATGATTGCTCGTTTTTCCGGTTGTTTGGGCATGTCGCAAACATTGCTTTAGACTCTAAAGGAATGTTTAGAGGATCGGAGAACAGTTAATGCTGAATGGTATACAAAAATTTGTATGCCAGAAGACATCGACAAAATCAGGAAAAACAATCAAAATCGTCGCATCATTCTTCATCATGACAATGCAAGCTACCACACCGCACATCAAACAATTTATTATTTGAAGGAGAAAAACATCGAATGAATGTCTTATTGCCTGTATTCACCAGATTTATTCTCCTTTTTTTTTGTTTTCCAATGTCAATCAATAAATGCGTGTACAGCGATTCTCATCACTTCAACAAGCTGTTGAAGCCTTCGAAAAGCATGTTTTTGAGATACCAACTTCAGAGTGGAAAAAATGTTGCGAGAATTGGTTTGAACGCATACAAAACTGTATAAATCTTAAAAGCGAATATTTTGAAAAGCAATAAAACAGTTTGTTCCAAAAATTTTTTTTACTTTGATCCAAAAAAGTTTTTGTAAAAACTTAAATGGTAGCCCTCGTATAAGGCCTAAAAACTTAAGAAACTGATAAACTCTCCAATTTGATTAATATAGAACAGAGTTTCCCAAACTTTCTGAGTCGCGGAGCACTTATCACGAGAAAAATTCGTCGCGTAGCACTATCATTGCTATATATATATATATACCAACACTAGTAGATCGCGGAGCACTAGTATACGCTCGCGGAGCACCAAGTGCTCCACTGAGCACAGTTTGGGGAACTCTGATATGGAAGATATATTTCAGTCTTGTATGTTAATTTGTTCATTCTGGAGATGGCCTAGTAAGCCGAAATACGTATTAATACAATACATTATTATTATTTTTTTAAAAACAATAAATGAGTTTTTTTAAAAATTGTTTTCTAGTTCAAAATGTTTCAACCAGTGCCTTAATATTACTTTCATAATGTATTGCCCGCGACATGAATCAAATTTTCAAATTCCGCGATTTCTAAAATGTTGAACTCTCCTGCTTTAGGTAAATTGAAATTGCTATTTTCCGTTCTCTGGTATGATAACCAAAACTAGTAACAGCAAATACCAATATCAATAAGCTTTTAGAGTAACATATTGTTCAAAATTTCGAATTTCTGTTTGTGTATATGGTCCAATATTTATTATACACAGTCCGGTTAGTAAACGAAATGTAAATAACATATGCTTATAATTGAAACCAACATTTAACCGGTTAAATACACATTTATTAAATAGGTTCATAATAACTAAATTTATAAATGAGATGAGTTTATTTTATAACGCTAATAAAATATATTCAAAACGTTCAAAATAACATTTAATCCGTACTAAAACTCATTTTATAGCTTAATCCTTATTAATATCCGTTCCATAATTAGAGTTTTCCATTGAGGGTAAATTAAATATGTTCTCAAATATATTTAATATTATATAATATTTGTATAATATAAATCATTTCCATTTGAAATTTCGAAATACTTGCATAAACAGAATTTCTAATGCTCATATTTATATAATTGGATGCTTTATATCAGGGGTTGGAATCCTTTTTTACGTCGCGAGCCGCCTTTAGTATCAAAATTGTCGGGTCATACTTCCTTTTGCAATTTCTATTTTTTTACGATCCTTGTTACGCCCGATTCACATACACACATCTGAAAGTCTAGGGATATTGAAAAAATAAGAAAATATATTGCTTATTATACATTTAATGTTGTATTTCAATTAAAGTAGGCAATTATGAGTAGTTTGCTATGGAAAATAAGTAAAAACAATAACGAACAAGACAAAACAAATACAAATTTGACAAATTTTATTCAGTACATGATCCGTAGGTTGATCACATGTTTCACTGTAAAACGTTTATATTAATAATTGTAGTGTTTTTAAGTAGTAGTTTTCTTCTTTAATAATGGAGCGACAGAATTTAAATATCCACGAAATGAATTGTGCGGTGGGACTTCTCCAAGCTGGCTTCAGGCAAGTTGATGTAGCCGAGTGGATAGGAGTTCCTCAAAGTGTCATCAGTCGATAATGGAGGTATTACAAGGAAACAGGATCCAAACAGAGTCCGGTCAAACAACAACCGGGACGTGGTCGCTGTACAACAGCAGGTCAAGACAGATTTTTGGTCTTAAATGCTAGAAGACAACCTACTATTACAGCATCCGAATTAGCAAGGGAGTTACAGTGAGCGCATAACTTAACCATTAGTTGTGATACTGTAAGAAATCCACGAAGCTAATATTTTATCTTGTCGACCAATCAGATGTTACCCCTCTCTAGAGGCAACCGCCGAGCAAGATTAGACTGGTGTCATAATTTTCAATATTGGTGTGATAATGAGTGGACTACAGTTTTGTTTACTAATGAGTCCAGATTTGGAATTTATCCAGATTCTCGTCGTACAAGGGTAAGGAGAAGATCCGGTAATTTGGAAGGTTGGAGGCACGTTCAGTAAGTTCACAGTTACAGAGGTGGTACTGTTAGGGCATGGGGTGGGATAATCATTGGCGGTAGAACTGATCTCATTTTTCCCAATGGATTTTTAACAGAATAACAATATTTGGATAATATTCTTCAACCTATTGTGCGTCCATTTCGTGGTGCTGTTGGTGATCAGTTTCATCTTGCCCAGGATAATACTCGGCCACATGTTGCGCGAACTGTAACGAGCTGGCTGGATAACGATGGTATTGATGCGATACCATGGATCTAAATCCGATTGAACATGTGTGGGACATGCTTAAGAGAAGAATTACTCCACAAATGGATAACATCCACGATAATTTTAGATTCATAGAGCTAAGAGCAAAATAGGCACAGCTACCTCAAGAAGACATCGATAATGTTATTTTGTCCATGAATCGCAGATGTAGGGCTGTGATCAACCAACGTGGAGGTCATACTCTCTATTTGCATTTGTTTTTTTTTTCATTTTTTATAATTCTGTACATAAATCTGTACATTATTTTTTTTTTCAAATATTGATTATTTTTTAAATAACATTTAGCTAGCTTATTTTGTTGTAAACTATTCTTTACAGAGTTTTTTTTTATATCCCTAGACTTTACCGAAGTGTGTATTTTAATTTAGTAAAAAATTGTTATCACTACCTTTTACCAAACTCGCCCTCGTACTTATTAAATATTTTAGAACAAAAATACTAGTGCAACAATAAAACATTGAGTGTATGTGAATAGGGTAGTGGGTTAAATATAATTTATCATGCAGTACAAGTGACGTACCTTGTAGACTTTGTTCCGTTCAGTCAATGTATCGAATATCGAGTACATGGCGTTCAACATTGATACCACTTCCATCGGGGAGATTCTCGAGCAGATCTCAGTAAAGGTTACCACGTCCGAGAATAGGATTGTCACACTGTCAAACATCTGAAAACATATCAGGAAGTTATATTGAAAGGGAAACATCAATTTTAGGTTAGGTTGGGATGGAGTGTTCAGCAAATATACGAGTTGATGCTGGAGTAAAAGTTTACTTTTTTCCGATTTCACTGCTGTTCAGTAGGTACAGGTTTCAAAGAATGTGAAATATTTAACAATTTCTACGATTTATTTGTATTTTTAGTGATTACATTTGTAAATTAACACTTGTGATTAATAGTATTCATATTTAATGTAACGAATCGCTTAACCCACACAAATAACGTCTCCGAACTCCGAATTGTGTCACATCGCACATTGGGAATTTTAGAATTCAGATAGAAAAATAGAAGCCATAAATTACAAAACGGAACTTCAAAATTATTTTATACATTTTATTGTTCAAAATTATTTTTGTTCGAAGTTATTGCCTAATAAATTTGAACACTGCAATACCCTTGGACAATTTTACACTTTCATTCCTGGAAATGCTACCAGAACCCTTATATAAACACCAGTCTCTTTAAAGACGAGATCAGAAATCCGGTTTGCGAAAACATCTAGAATCAACGAACAAAAATTAAATTTCATTTTAGTTTAGTAACAAATTCCTAGTTTTATATTTATTCATTTGAGGGTCGAGAGTTCCAGTTCGTAATAAACTCCCTAATAATTACACTGGTCAACACAATTTTTGCTGACTTACATCTAAGACTTGTTTCTTACTAATTTGGGGCTGCTGAACTCACAAATATCACATCAGTTTTTGCGTATCACAACAGCTGTGGCCACCACAGGACCGACCGCCATCATAAAGTACTTGTATAAAATACATTCTAGCAGCAGAAAAGAAATAACATGGCCTAATATTTTCTAACAGATATTATTTATCATGACCATGAACACGTTGCATAGAAGTATGAAAAAATAGATCAGTTTTTTCGTTTTACAAAAAATGTCTCAAATAAAAGTTGTTAGTTATTGCATTTATAGCAACTTTTGTTAAATAAATTTTTTCTAAATATTTTTCTGTTGTGAAATATTCGCAAAAATCTTAAAAATCGACACTAGTAAACTCCCATTTCTAGCCAACCATAGAACAAAAATTTGACGTGATAGGCAGAAACTGTTAACATTTTTGAAATCGGCACCCCAAAATTAGTTAAAAACAAGTATCAGATCTAAGTCAGCAAAAAAAAGTTTAAATTTGTTGACCAGTGTTATTAGACACATAATATATTTATGAAGCTAATAAATTTATTGGGAAGTTACAAAACCCTTCTTATAATTTATTTCACTTTTGTAAGAACAAACTAAGAGGGAATTTTGCTTTCAATAGTTTGCACCTTTGAAGCTGTATGTCATGTTGGTATTAAAAAATGTCACTTTTTTAAAATGTCGAACCATTTGACATATGTTATAATGAAAAATGATATCTTAATTATAGTGATCATAACCTTATCAACCTAAAGTCGGTTTTACAGCGTAAGGAATATTTTTAATTGACATTTAAAGTCAGTAACACACCATAAAAGTAACCAAAATAACCATATCTAGTGTGTTCTTACAAAAGTGAACGTATTTCTTATGAAGATAGTAACACGGTACAAGAGGGATAGAGCTATTTATAAATTTGTAGTGCTAAAGTGCGATGAAATTTTGACAATAAGTAGTTTAAATTTACATTCAATGACGTTACGCATATTTTTTGTGTTACTGTTAAAATGACAATTAAACGGCGTACAACAAATTTTACCACAGAAAAAGAGGATAATATAGATAGAAAAGGAGTTAATAAAAATAACATTTTATAATACAAAACTGATATAAATTAAGAAGACAGCAATATTTTGCTTTATTTTATATTCCTTGAACAATATGAATTAAACTTATCAGCAATTTTCAGCCACACATCTATATTATTCTGCCAATAATAGCGTCTGTCTTCTTATTTTTTTATCATTTTTATATAAATAGTAATACTTAAAATATCGTTTGAAATGTGTTGTAATCGTATTGAAAGAAATAAATATGTAAAAATAAAAGACAATGTTTATGGTATTTAAAAATATTTATTTATATATTGTTCTTTATATATCATATTTACAATAAATGCCCAAAATATTCTAAAAACGGTTGTCTAAAATTTATATAATAAATTCATCCAAATAGATCGACGATATCGTCAAAATACAACTAAAATGTATATAAAATCACCATTATAGAAAAAATATAGATGTGTAAAAACTACAAATTTGTATATACTTTTAAAATTATACTGTTTTTCAATTAAAATTGAAATATTAACACATTTTGCGAACTTGTTTTAGGTTATATGTCACTTTATTAAGTACTTCATGTTGCCTATAAGTTATTAGACGAATAAACCTATTTATTAGAAACCTAATACCTATTGCGGGGTGGAACTCTCGGAAAAAAATATGTTGATAATAAATTTATTGGACGGTTTATTAGCAACTGGAACTCTCGGCCCTGGGAGTAGGAAATACAATTAATAATATGGTTTTTTCACTCTCCTCATTTGTTTCTAAAATTAAAACAGATAAGAAATATCAGTGGTTCAATGGACGAATTTTTGACCAAATTTTCCTGCGGATACTACCTACGCTCTAAATGAGAAGGACAATACATTTTACGTTTTATATACCACAACATAAATTACACTGGGCAACAAAAAAATATTTTTTGTCTGGTGCCTGGAATATTTCAACGAATTCTTAAGTGATTTTTCCTGCTAAATTCGAAAATGACTTCAGTTTTTCTCTATCAGGTTTAGTTTTCTTACTCTTCTTATCTCAAATTTTGGCTCTAGTAGATGATAATAAATGCTCATAAAAATATTTTCAACAGTGTATATGTGTTGATATTAGTGTTTTTAGGGGAATTAAACAAGACCCTTTCTGTAACATAGTATTTTATTGATTCAAAGGGCACATAATGTGAAACAATACAGGCAACGTAATACACAAACAAACACAGCACAAATAAAAATTATGTGAAGTGTGAATTTTCACACATTTCCGGGTTTCGCAGGTATTTAGTAAGTAAATGATGATTATTTGGAATGCCAAAACAAAATGTTAAAATATATAAAATATTTTTTTATAAATTTAAATTCGAATGCCTAATACCAATATTTTGGTTTCTAAATATTTGCAGTATTTTTTTTTATATAGCAAGGTTCATTAATATTTTGAAAATTGCGCCTACGGCTTCCATTGGTTGTTTAAGTCATAAACTACGCCCCTCTGATTTCGTATACATTCAAACATAGAATTAAATTATAATTTCAACACTTGCACCAATTAAATGCAACATTTGCCAAAATATAACTAGAATTTTGACCAAATAATTTAAACAAAATAAAAATGCAAAAAAAAAACTGAAAAAATAAAAATTTACAGGATTCGAACAGTAGTTTCTTACAGTAGTTTCAACTCACTACGCAGGTTCACTGGTTTACGATGTTAAATACTGAATTAAATATTTTACATATTTTAGTTAAAAACAAAAAATGCGTTATTTTCCGAAAATATAATCTGATCAAAGCCAACCGGCGTAGCGTAGTGTTAACACATCTGCTCTGCGTTGCGAAGGTCTCGGGTTCGAATCCCGTTCAGGCATGGAAATTTTCTCAAATATAAAATTGTCCTGGCTAATTGCCACAGCAGCAAAGGCCATTAAATTAAAAATAAAATAAAAATTTCTGTTATAATATTCCGGTTCACACCAATGTACATTACTTAGAATTTTTTCAGATTTTTAGTTTAAACCATCTGGGCTACAGGGTGTGGGACAAATTTTTTTTGCACAATTTTGGCAAAAATCGCTTCAAAATAATTTATTTGGCAAAAATTAAATTTTGATAGTTAATTCACGTACCAAGGGCTTTCATTTCATACCCTACACAGAATTGTAAAACATTTTTTTTTTTCGATGAGCATATATTTGTTTATATTTTTAAGGGGATGTGTTTTTTAGATGTTTTAGTATTTTTCCTATGTGCGGGTCAAAGAGTTGTATAAGCATGCCAAATTTCAACTCTCTAGGTTTAGCCGTTTGGCTACAATTTTTACCAAACACACAGACAGACAGACGACAAAATGACGGTATAAGGGTTTTTTGTCATACCTACAAACCCTAAAAACTAATAAAAATTGTATATGCACGTAGGCAGAAATGTTTGACAGAAAATTCAAGAAATAGATTTACGCTTCTTTGCGGACCGTGAATGTTGAGCAACAGGAGTGTCTCGTTTTAAACACCAGCAATAATCTGCCATCATCAAGGCGTCCCAGTGTCCTTGGTACCGAGTTTCCATCTCGGTGATGTCCTGATTGAATCGTTCGCCTTGTTCGTCGCTAACATCTCCAAGATTTTGAGGAAAACGATCGATATGACTAAAGAGAAAATGCATTTTGATGCTCATATTCGCGCCAATATCACGAAAACTTGATATAAAGTTGGTAACAACGTCTTCATAGTTTTCACTTTTGTGTTTCCCAAGAAAATTTTGCATTATATCTACAAAGGCTCGCCAAGCTGATGCTTCCATTTCACTCATCGTTTTCACGAAATTTGTGTCCTTCAAGAGCTTACGGATCTGTGGTTCATCAAAATTCCCTGCTTTAAGTTTTTGAATTGTCAAACTTGGAAACATGCTGCAAATATATTTGAAGCACACGATTTTTCTCAAGAAATTTGTCAAATTGCTTGATCAATCCCAGTTTGATGTGCAAAGGGGGAAAAGTGACTAATTTATAACATAACATATGCTCACTATGGACATTACACCCAGGACATACATTTTGGACTTTCCTCACATGTACAGATGGGCTTGGACACAAACTTAATATATTAAATATATTCAATTACTTAAAAGTTGACCTGATAGGTCAAAATGAAGGTTAATTTTCAATTCAGGAGACCGATTTCGTATAGGAATGATGTTTATTTTCAAAACACCAAAAACCTTGTTGCCCAGTGTTGTTTATGCCACAAGTAAAAGATACAATTTTAAATATTACAAGAAATTATGATAGGTTTTTTGAGTTTTGTAATCACTTTAACGGTCACTGAAAGGGTCAGAAAAATATTAATAAGAACTGGCAAAAAAAAAAAATATATATATATATATGTATATATAAATATATTACCATGAAGATAACAAATAATTAGCAATGATACATAAATCATTGCAATAATCCTCCATATCCAAGCCGGATTTGGCAGTGGCGTAACCCAGTGCCAAGTAGCAGGGCCGTGCTAAAGAAAATCTGCGCCTGGGGCAAAGCCTGAATTTGGCGCCCCTCCTAACTATTAATCCTCCTCTTAACCCCCAAAACGTCCGACGTAATGACAATATTCACGACCCCTGGACTAGGCGCCCGGGGCCAGTGCCCCTTCGCCCTTCCCTTTTTACACGGTATCTGCCAAGTAGCATGTGTTATACGAGGATTACCTTCTATGTTTTTACAAACGACCACTAGATGGCAATATTGAAATGTGTCATTACCACGTTCGTAAAATTTGACATTTGTTATTGTGAAATCAGTAGCAGCTTATAAATTGACCGAGTGGTTTGTTGACAGTGAACGTTTAAAAAAATAAGTTTGTGAAAAAATGGATATTACTCATGAAGGTTTTCGTTGGATGATTTTTTACGATTTTAGTAAAGGCCTAACTCAACAACAATGCATAGATTCGCTTCGTTCAACTTTTGGTATTGAAGCACCATCAGAAAAGACTGTTTACAATTGGTTTGCAGAATTTCGTCGTGGTCGTGCATCCGTCAGTGATGAATCTCGTGCAGGTTGACCAAAAACGGCTGTGATTCAAAAAAACATTGATGCTGTGCGCAAAATGATTGAAGAAGATCGGCATGTGACTTCGCGTGAGATAGACGCATCCTTTGGCATATTGCAGATTGCAATACATTCGATTTTGCATGAACATTTAGATGTGAAAAAGATCTGTTCCCGATGTATTCCACATAATTTGACCGAAGCTCAAAAAAAGGTTCGTGTTGATTAGTGTAAGGGAATGCTAGAAAAATTCAATTTAGGCACTGCAAAATCCGTATACAACTTGGATTTATTCATATGAACCGGAAACGAAGCAACAATCCACTGTTTGAGTCTTCTAAGATAAACCGAAACCCATAAAAGTTGTTCGTTCACGAAGAACTTCCAAGAAAATGATCGTTTATTTTTCTAGTTGTAATGTCGCAACCATTCTGGTACCAGAATGGTATACAACAATTTGTTTGCCAGAAGTCATCGACAAAATCAGGAAAAACAACCAAAAACGTCGCATCATTCTTCATCATGACAATGCAAGCTCCCACACAGCACGTCAAACAATTGATATTTGAAGGAAAAAAACATCATAATGTCTCATTGCCCGTATTCACCTGATTTATCCCCTAACGATTTTTTGTTTTCCCCAATGTTAAAAAGCATGTTTTTGAGATACCAAGTTCAGAAAGGAAAAAATGTTTCGAGAATTGGTTTTAACGCATGCAAAAATGTATAAATCTTAAAGGCGAATATTTTGAAAAGCAATAAAACATTTTTTTCCAATTTTTTTCTTCTTAGTTTTCGCAAAACTTAAAATTTAGCCCTCATAAACGGACACTATATTAAAAATTGAAGTGAAGGGTGAATTTTCACACATTTTAGGATTTTATAAAATTCGATATCTTCCAAAAATATAATCTGATCAAAAATTCCTGTTAAGCTATTCTGGTTCCCATCAATTTACGTTATTTATAAATTTTTTGGAGGCTGGAAAGACATTTATACAAATCTCGAAAATATCTATGACCGGGCCTGGTTATTTATTTAAAAAATTGTTTATTAGACAAGTATTTTTATTTGTTTAATTTATGTCAGATAGTGAAATATATAACATAAGAAATAAAAACGCACTAAGATATCTAGGAATTTATTTCATAAAAAAGAGTTTAAATAAATCATGATTTTACATTTGCTCATTTTCATTTAAGTAAACACATATACCTTAAAAACTCATTTATAATAGATCCAAAGCATTAAGTGCATGGCATAAGCATAAAGATGTATAAATGGAGTATATTGCCTGTTTAATATAAACCGTACCTTATGCCTAAAGAAGAAGAAGATTTGTCGAATTCACACAACAGTGCATGTACAATTCTTATTAGAGAAAAGGTTTTTATTCTGTTTTGGCCTAATGTGCTCCTTAGTTTATTTTTAACCATTTTTAGTTTTGAAAATGACCTTTCTCATTCACAGTTGATAATCAGGAGGATAGTTTCTCACCCGGAACAATCGCGGGTCAAAAGTTCTGGGAATTAAGCATTTTTCCTTATCTCTTGATCCAGGAAAAATGACCCGAGATACACGAGATTGTTTGTATAATAATTCTGGAGTACTCATTTTACAAAAATAATGTTGGTCAATTTTTGGTTTTTTGGTTATTTCATTTTTCATGTTGGGATTTATTATTAAGTGACATTTATAAGAAAAAAAAATAAATAAATAACACAATTTAAAATGTTTGAAAAATGTAAGACATTTGTATTAAAAATGACAGAAAAAATCAAAATGTAATGAAAATGACATTTTATAATGATATTAATTTTAACCTAAAAATATTTACTGTAAGTATAATTTACAAAGCTTAACCAAAATGGTCAAACGCTCGAATCAAACTATAAAAGTTACTAGATTGCAAACTTTAGTTCCACTTAAAGGTTTGGAATAGCGTATTTATGCTATTTCATGCTTTGTCGTTGGTTATACAGAAAAAATTTAAATATAAAAATTGTATCATCCGTCTCAATTTGTAATACGAAACTAGATCTGGTTACTTTGATGACTGTTGTGGTGTAAACAGACTTTGCTGTATCCGTGTGAACCAATACTATGATAATATAAATGTATTGTCAATATACATCATAAAAAATGAACTTTCCCTGTTAGTTACGTATTACAAAGACGAGTGAATGAGACAGATAATACAGAATTTTATTTTGAATTTAATAAATTCATAAAAAATATTTAATTTTTTATGTTTTTGTTAAATGAGTTTTAGATTTTCGGGGTGCCCCTTTCAAACAAACACCCCCGTATATATACAGGGTGTTTGTTTGAAACGGGGCACCCCGAAAATCTCCTTTATTTGTAAAGATACAAAAAATCTTCAGAACAAAAGTTAAACTAGACAAAAAGGCCCATCTAAAGGTTACTATAAGAATTCTGAGGCACTTTCGGTTTCACCGGAAATGATGTCAACTCTTGATCTAGCATAGGGAATCGATAATTTTATATTTGACTATTTAGAAAAAAAAACTATTACTTTTTACAATTGTTACAAAAAAAAAAAAAAAAAAAATACAAATAAAAAAACAAAAAAACTATTAAACTCTTGTTATTTATAAAACATTTAATTGAAAAATTAAAATTTAAGTTATTTCATGTTATTTCATATAATAACTAGTTATAACAGTTTATTTTAGAGATATTTGGTTTCTTTTTTTATTGTTTTCAAAGCTTGCGTTTAACTTTGTAAAACTTATGTTGATTATTATTTTGTAAATAAATGGTCGCCATTTTGAAATGGTTAACATAAAAATATGACTTTTTGGTGTCATTGTAAAGCTAATTTAATGCACTTTTGGGAAAAAAATATAAAATTATCGATTCCCTATGCTAGATCAAAAGTTGACATCATTTCCGGTGAAACCGGAAGTGCCTCAGAATTCTTATAGTAACCTTTAGATGGGCCTTTTTGTCTAGTTTAACTTTTATTCCGAAATTTTTTTGTATCTTTACAATTAAAGGAGATTTTCGGGGTGCCCCGTTTCAAACAAACACCCTGTATATATATATAAATTTAACTGGGTTGTTTTTACGAAAAAGTCACTCTTCAAGACAACTCCACCTTTGTCTCAAACCCCCAAAAACATTATCAAATTTATTTTATGAATTATACTATTATCTGTCTCATTTTGTATAACGGAACTAACAGTAAAAGTTCATTTTTTATGTTTTATATTGACAAAACATTTATAATATTATCAAAGTATTGGTTCACAATGATACGACAAAGTCTGTTGCCCCCCCCCCTTTACTATAAGCCTGAAGTGCCGCTCAGTAAATAAAAGTAGTTTTTGCGAGATTTAATTAAAGGTCACAATACTTATTACAAAAATGAATATTATTTTAATTAAAGCTATTTTGATATTGTAATAGGCTATAAATTTTTTTTCGACTCAGCGCCCCTTAGTTGTGGCGCCCCGATGAGCGCATCGCCTGTATACCATCTTGAGCCGCCCCTGTACTGTAGAGAGAAGTAATCGCAAAAAAAATGTAGATTTCAATATTATTCTCCGGGGTAAAAGCTGTTACGCGGTTTAAACATAATGGGCAATTACTTTAAATCATCGTCTTTAGAAAAATATCCGACTGTAAATGTACATAAATTCAGTTTTTCCCATCATGTGAGAAAAATTCAAAAATACAGTAATCATATAACGGCCTGATATTTATCAAATTTCCTTCAAAACACATTTATCTTGTATTGAAAAAAATTTACCGTACCAAATTCAAAGTAGCAATACTATTTGTTTTTATTTACCTCACACGTGTCAATCGGATTTTCCCCTCTTCTCAATCTATCCGCTACTTGTTTAGGTATCATCTGATATAACAATTCATCCGTCCTTCTCATCTCTTCATCCAGTTTCTTCATTGATTCTTCTAGTTTCTTACTTTTCTGTTGTTCTTGATCCAATGCGAGCTTTAGTTCAACACTTTGTTGTGTACCAGCTAACATTAAATCTCTGAAAATAAGAAAGAGTGGATAAAACTCATTATTTAGAGAGTGTTTAAATTAGGGGAAATAACACTTGTGGAGCTTTTGACCTAACCTTGAACTTTTGTTCACTTTTAGGGAATTAATTGTTTGAGAATTCTTTAATCTTTATATTGGTGAAGTTTCCTGCGAAGTATAAATTGGCTTGAATGTATTTAAGATGCTGTGGAAGTTATTGTGTTGTTTTTGATGGAATTTCTTTACTTTGGAAGTAATGTGACAGGGTAATTTTAGTTTCAAAATTTGTTTTGTTAGTTAATATATATTGTACTAGGAACGAGAGAAATACTACAGTGAAATTTGAATGGCAAGATGAGTATACAAAATATGAAAATTAATAATTATTTATTATTATTTAATTAATTTTTATTTTTTATTTTATATTATTTGTTAACAATATGTTCCTTTACCTTAAGTTCCTTTGACAAATTATTATTTTTATTATTATTCATACTGTATTGGATGTTAGCAGTCAGCGACGGCTTTATTATTTACCGTAACACTCTAAACCTACATTCAATTTTAAGTGTACCGTCACTTAACTTAACGCCCTTTTTTCTTTAGTGACTTACTAATGTCTACAAATTTGAAGAATTTTTCGTATTTTTGTGCTCATGATTGCGTTATTTACCAAGTTTTCTTAGTCCCCTAATTAGGTTAAAGGTAGGCTTACCATACGTCCCGGTTTGATCGGGATTGTCCCGGTATGAAGGTATGGTCCCGGCGTCCCGGCCAGTTTTTCATTTTGTCAAAACAAAAAGTGCATCCTCGTAAAATGGAGATTAGACAACTATAGGCTTTTCAAAACGTTTAGGCGGAACTAGATGTTGAAATCTAGTAATTTTATCTATTAATTCGGACTTTTAGTCATTTTGTTTAAGCATTGTAAATCATACTCACATTGCAAATTCAAGCTTAAATTGATTGTCATTATAAAATGTCCTTTTCATTGCATTTGAATTTTTTGTCATTCTTAATAAAAAAAAAATAATTTAGTTATTCTACCCATATCAAACGTGAAACATGAAATAACCCAAGCAAGGTCCTTTCTCATGACAACCTAAAAGAACGAAATTTCCATTTAGTTCCGCCTAAAAGTTTGGAATAACCTATAATTAAAACAACAAATTTTTAAAGAAATTTCTCGCTAGTGATAAATATAAATATTTTTAAATAAGTTATGTTCAATTAAGAGTAATTAAAAATTATTACTACGTAAATTTTGATTTTTGTTAACTACTCCGTTATTTATCCTTTTTAAGCATTAGTACTAGTGTAGAAGGCGTTACTTTCTGTTTTTAGCAAATTCTCGAAATTGTCCCGGTTTGAGAAAAAAATATTACCTAGTTAAAGGAATCTTTCATTAACTGTGACCGATTTTGCAGAAATGTAATACTGGTGGTCGGTACACTTAGGGGCAAGATAATATATATCAGTGTTTCTCAACTGAAAACGTACCGCGGACCAGTCAAATATTTAATTTCTACCGCGGACCCCTACTCTACATATATCTTACTAATAAAAAATCCCTGAAAAATAAACAAAATACACAGAAAATGAACAAAATTTCATAAAAAAATTAACAGAAAATCTCAAAAATAATAATTTATTAGCCTTTCGCAGACCACTAAAATTTTACTAAGAACCACCAGTAGTCCGCGGACCAGCGGTTGAGAAACTTTGATCTCTATTCCAAGAATATGCATGAATATACCACTGGAGGCAAAAGCTAGAGCTGAACAAACAAGACCATAACATAATAGTTTCCAAACGCCCAGGTAACGTAGAGTAGAGAAATTAAGTTCTCCGTTTTTAGACCTCGGTACATATATGAACATAATTAGAGTGACGTTTCAAACGGTTCTAATGGCGCGTCTACATCGAGGCAACATGGTGGCATGCGACCGTTCGACATGTCGCATGCTACCAATGTGCAGCGGTCTGATGGGAGCCGTGCGACATGTTGCTCGTTCCCGTTGCTTGGCGGTAAACATCAAAGAGTTTTCGTGCGACATGCTACCACTTCTGAAAGCCACATGTTCGCCATTTTGATATTTGATAGTTGTTATTATAGAAGTATTTGTTTTTTAAATTAACTAGTGTTGTAAGCGTTGATGTATCAAGAAAAATTATTTAACAACTTAAATTTATTTAAGGTAAGTGAGTAAATATAAGTTTTGATAAAATAGAGTATGAGAAATAATGATAAACATAATTAAGTAAGGTTATGTTTTTGTTATGGAATTAAAATTTGTTATAAAATAGTATAAATTAGCTTGATATTATTTATAGTTATAAAATGTAATAATATATCAGCGATCCGCCATATTTATTCAGTAAAGTGACAGATCTCGCAACAATAAACAGTAACACGCTCCCAGTGTTGGTGTAGACACTAACTTGTCAATGCGACATGGTCAGACGGTCTCGTCAGACTTGTCGTATGCTACTATGTTGCCTCAATGTAGACGCGCCATAATATCCTTGTATAAACAGGTATTCACTATAAGAGGATCCTACACTGTAAATGCAAGGGAATCACTGTACGAGCCCTGTCTACTTTCAGTTGTCCCAGCTATGAAATTTTCAGTTTCTTTAGAAATTATTAAATAATAAGTAAAAGTAAATGCTGCTTTGTATATTTTTTGACAATATAATCATATTAGAAGCAAAGGGGTCAAAATTTATTTCGTAATATTTAATTTGTGATTATAAAAATAATATTCGTAAAACAAACGTATTTTTTGAGTATTCTTGTACTGTATATAAAATAACTGGGTTTTTGCGGTAGTTATGCGTAGTAGGCGTTGGAAAACAAAGTTTGTTTATTGTCAAATATTTATTATATATTTATTATTATTGTTTGTTAAGTCTAAATAATTGTAAAACATGGGCAGAGGCAAAGCTATTGATGAAAAATTTCGGTTAATCATTGTGTACTTAGCAAAAAAAGGAAAAACCAATTCCGAAATTGTAAAATTACTAGGTTTGTCAAGATACAGGATTAGAAATATTGTAAAATTGTACAAAACAAGTGGTTCAGTTGCCCCAAAGCCCCAGTACGTGCAGAAAACTACACTGACGGACAATGACAAACGTGCATTGAAAAGAATTATTAAGAATAACAGACGTGCTAACTACAGTCAATTGAGTGTACTGTGGAGCGATGTTGTTGGAAGACGTGTTTAAAGGTCTACATGTCATAAGGAAGCTAAAAAATTAGGATTTGGAACCTCTAAGGTAATATTTTTTTAATCGGACTCTTAAATGTATATTTACAGTAATTTATGAAACTTTCTTAGGTCAAGGAAAAACCATTGTTGATGTCTAAGCAAAAGAAAAACAGGTTGAAATGGGCAAGAGAACATAAAATATGGAATTTTGATAAGCGGAACAGCGTGCAATGGAGCGATGAGTCTAGGTTTGAAGTCTGTGTAGGGGACAACCGGAGTTGTTCGTCAGAAACATGAAGCATATCATCCCGATGGCTTGAAAAGGAAGGTGAAATTTCCAGCATCTGTCATGGTGTGGGGTTCAATGTCTGCAAGAGGTGTAGGAAAACTTTATCGATGGCATTGTTAACACAGCCAAATATTTAAGTATTTTAGAAGAGTCTCTGTTACCAACTATGGAACATGCATTAATCTCTGGGGAGGATTTTATTTTTCAACAAGATGGAGCCGCTTGCCATACGTCAAAAAAATCTTTGAAATGGTTCCGTGATTATTCTATTCCACTTTTAGAGTGGGTTTCAAGTAGCCCAGACTTATCCCCCATCGAGACACTTTCGCACGAAATGAAAAAACGATTGCGTATAACACCGGCTAGAACAATTCCAGAATTAAGACTAAAGCTTCAAGAAATATGGGATAATTTTACTCCTCGACAATGCCAAGACCTTGTAGATACTATGCCTAGAAGAATTAATGCCGTTATAAAAATGAAAGGTGATGTTACCCAGTGGTAACTTCTGAAATAGGTTTCCAAGATAATGGCTTTCCAATGGAAATATTATTTTTTTTTTATTAATTTACTTTAATAGTTGTAAATATTAATCGTAAATCTCTAAAATGTTTAATTGAAAATAAAATATTACCTAGATTTCATAAGCTATTCGCATTCTGTTAATTGAACACCAATAAGTAAAAATGTCGTAGCTGGGTCAACTGATAGTGGACAGGGCTCGTATTTGTAAATAATTCATAAAGAGTTACGAATTTAGTCTAATTGGTCGAGAACGATATAAAAAGTGTCAAAATAATACGAAGTTGAAACTTTACACATTTCGGTCGCTATCTTAATTTCGGCGCTCCTTAGAGAAATATTCCACACATATTCTTTTAGCCAAGGATATGCTCTATAGATTTAGAGAGAATTGAAAGAAAATGTTAATATACGCAGATTTGCAGTGATAGAGTATATCATTATGTTTTGAATTCGGGAAAAAACCTATCAAAATTTTTCGTCATTTTGATAACAGATTCGTAATCTACGATATTAAATTAATAGAATACGAGACATATCATACAAAATTCGTTAACCATTTCGAAAATCACTTTTTTGCGTCTGAGAATGAATTATGGACGGTATCTCGTAAATTAAGATACGGATATTCGCGTACGACGCGGCAAATTATAATTTAAGGTCCATTCTATAAATATGTATTTAGCTATTTTGTTCTATCACAAAATTTAATTATCGTTAGCGTACTTGGCGCGGT
The DNA here is from genome assembly GCA_963971575.1 of Liopterus haemorrhoidalis. Lineage (NCBI taxonomy): Eukaryota > Metazoa > Arthropoda > Insecta > Coleoptera > Dytiscidae > Liopterus > Liopterus haemorrhoidalis. The sequence goes on along the minus strand of OZ020611.1, from coordinate 33,045,306 downwards.
TTTCTCGCCGCCATCTTGAATCTGCCTCGATTCACAAATATGTGCTGCGGGTCAAAATGATTTAATTTTTGTAAAGAACACGTGTGCCAGATGGCATTCCATTAACATCAAGTGCAGTATCTTTCAACGTAGGCACCAGACTAAGACTTTTGTAACGTATTACAAAATGAAGTATGATATCCGCAACAAAATCAGCGGATACGGATTCGGATACAGATATGATTTTTTGTGGATATTCGCGGATACGGATATGTGCTAGTATTTGTAATAGCTAGAGTCGGTTTCTTTGGTTTAAGCGGAACTAGATTTTGAATTCTAGTTACTATTAACGTTTGATTGAAGCTTTTGATTATTTTGTTTAGCAACAGCAAACTTCAAGCATTAAAAATTTAGCTCGTGTCAACTTAAGCAAATTAAAATTCCATTTGGTTCCACTTAAACGTTTGAAATGGCCTATATTGTAATATTTTATAAACTGTAACCAATTTCACAAGAATGTAATGCAAGTAGCCTATACAATTATGGATTAGTTTATTTTTATTTTTTTAAGAATCTTGTTTTAACAAAAAGATAATATTAAAATAATTACATTACGTTGTTTTATTACAATTTAATAAAAGTGCTTTAATAGAATTGTTTTAGTTGTATTACATTTCAAATCATATTTATGATTAATTTCAATTTAATTTAGTTTACTTAAATTCTTTCCATCTGATCTTTCACAAAAAGTAAAAATATTTTAATTTAAATTTGTATTAAATTACTTTGCTTGGTTAAATTTTCTCAGTATTTCATTTTCTAAGATTTAGTAATATTTTCATCATTAAAACGATTTGAATAATATCTAGTACAATTTTTGCATAAAAATTTGCATATAATTAATTTTTTATTGTAATTTATCAGAAATTTTAGTTCTTTATTTTGTAACTTGAGATTCGGATTAACTGATAAAATTAAAGGGCATAGAAATTTTTGTTCTGTTTATTGAATTTAATTTTGATTTTGATAATTTTAATAATCAAATTCAACATCAAAAATGAAAATGTTAAATATATTTGTTATGCCTCATTTTCATGGTAGTGTCAAAGGCGTGACAGGGGTGAGAGGCGTGGTGTTATATTTATAAGTTCAAATTTCATGGTGTGGTTGGAGGCGTGATAAGGGCGCGTTTTCGGTTTTGACATTTGTATATAACCCAAATTTAACCTAAAAGTTTATACAAGTGTTTGGAGTAAACGGTTATTCAATTTATTAAATATGTTGTCAAATCGAAGGAGACGTCTAGCTCTTTTCTATGCATATTTAGACTTAATGCGATATGAAGAAAAGCAATGGTGGGTACGCCCCATATATAAAAACAGACGGCAACAGGGTGATTATTTTAACTTGTTGCAAGAAATGAGACACAAAGTACACAGACAGTTACTTCAATCACAAGAAAAGAATTTAATACACAATCTTTTTTACTGAAATAAATTTGACATCACAGTTTAGAATGAAGATTCTGTTGGCCCCTACCTGGGGGTCTATTATTAGTATACCCACTGCATGACATTTCTGCAGACCAGATATTTGAAACTGAATCCATAATAATAAACTTTATAACTGCCGACAACATTGTAAAAGTCGCTATTTCGCTACATCAATTTAGGTTTTTTTAATTTTTTTTTAAAGGAAATTAATATAAGTTTCTCGCTAAAGATCTCACCATTCCGAAAAAATATATCTGTTTCTATGGTTTCGACGGTGCGGCCGGCGCTAAAGTTGAAATTTCTGAACTTGCGACACCGCGCTTGTAACACCGCGCTTTCGATACCATGGTACGGGTTTTTTTCAAAATAAAGCGATCCTATTGGTTGAATTTTTTGTTCCACATTTCCAACACCCGCATGAAAATGAGGTATTAGTGCATATATAAAAAGGTGACTGGCGGATAAATGGCAAAACCTTGAAGAATTCTAAAAATCACCTTCCGGTATGTGGATATCACGAGAAATCAATTAAATCTGATTCATCAAAAAATTAAGCGGTGCCATAGTGCAGCGTTTCTCAACCGGGGGGCCGCAAAGTCATACAAGATCAAAACATGAAAATATTATAAAAATGCACTCAATCTAGCAAGATATAAATTTTATTTATATTTATAAATACGAGTATCTTATATTTATATTTATAAAAATATACCTTTCATAACATAAATAAAATTACTTTGAAAACTAATTTAAACTACAGGCTATTTCAAACGTTTAAGTTGTGACTAGCTATCTTTATAATGAGTAAATGGGCTTTTACTAAACAAAATGATGAAAAGCTACATTCAATCTTTAAAAATTGCTGGATTTGAAAATCTAGTTCCGCTTTAACCAAAGAAACAGACTATAAGTAGACTATATCAAGGTCAAATAAATTGTATGTGTCGGTTGATGGGTTTCTCTGACAATGGTTCGCGTTGGAGGTACTTCAAGTATTTTCAAGTTGTACTTTGAAGTAGGTACAACTTGAAAGTGCAATATTTTTTATTATATAGTTATTTAATTGCTCTTCGAGCTACAGATAACTCATAAGTATGGATGCGAATGTGTTTAAATTAAAATAGAAGGCACATTGAATACTTGTAAATAAAAATACATTACTTTCAAGTCGTTATAGGGAATATAATCGTCATTTAAAAATACCACAGTTTTTTGTCAACCGTAAAAGATATTAAAAAATGTTTAAGTAAAAGTTGTTGAAAAGCTCTATTTAAAGATATCCAATATGACAAATGTTCCCGTTTAAAAATTCTGCTTCCGGGTTTTTTCTGGAAAATTTCAATACCATTCAATTTTGTGGATAAATTTTAGTTCAAAATTTTTACCAAATAAATCACCTATTAAAAAAAAAAAAATCGTGTTCCCGTTATTTTGATACACCATAATATAGGGGGGCCGCAGACAATATTTACATAATTTCGGGGGGTCCCAGGCCAGAAAAGGTTGAGAAACACTGCCATAGTGTAGAGGTTCTCAATCATTTTAAATTGCTGTATATAGTAGACAATATGGTGGCGTACGACTAGAGGGCGTGTTTTGAAAGCTTAGTAAACTATAAGCAAATGGTCAAATACGATTACAATATAACAACCCCATAAGTAACCATAGCAACCATTTTCTAACCATTTGGTTATGGTTAACTAAGTTTTCAGAAATCGACCCTAGGTAAATCATTTTGGAAAAACGAGTCCTAAAAAAAATTCCTAAATTCTCAAGTGATGACATTTTTTTTTTTTGTCGCTTGTCTCTTGTCAAAAATTTTGTCGAGCAAAAAAAAACAACTAGCCTTACAATAAAACTTTCCTTAATTCTCAACTAATGACCTTTTTTTAGGTAAATAGAGTTTGGTGATTTATTGTAAAAAAAAAACACAATTTACGCAAAATATTGTTGTCATTATTATTTCATTCACTTACCGCGTACCGGTTCGACATTCGTGTACCGGTACCGGTACGCGTTCCACAGATTGGGAACGTCTGCCCTAGTGTTTCTCGTATCTTACTGTTACCCATGTTCCCGTAAAATTATTAGCCTTTAATAAATTAAAAAATTTCAAAGATATTTGAAGATTTATTTTTGATTACCATCAAAATAAATCTCATTGAACATGTTCAATCGAACGTAAAAAAATGGTGGTTTTGTTATTAGCTTTACGTCACGAGAAGTATATCGAACTCCTTTGGCTTCTAACTTAATTTCCTATGTTTATAAATAAAATGTATTTTCGTGATAATTTAAAGCAAATAAACCGAAAATTGACCGTTTTCTTAATCTAAAACATTTTACTTTATCTATCTTAATCTAAACCTTAAACAAATATAGCTGTTAGTTTTATTAATTTGAATTCAAAATTGCGTGTATATTTTAAACTGAGATGAACTTGATAAATTTTGAAGAAAAAATAAAATATTTTGTACTTTGTTTGATTGAAGATTCGTATTACTAAATCACTGTCACCGTATTGAATTTCACGAACTCAGTATCTCCACTTGAGTTTAGTCAATTGTCTAACTCTACGCGGATGCATGAAACTGACTTATTGACGACCTTAACTGCTCCGCTGAACTGGTTCAAGCGCTTGAATAAGACTGACTTGATTAACTGTTCTTAAAGACTCGTTGAGCTTCATTATTTGAATACTAATGTCCTTACGGCTGTAGGTCGCGTCTTTTTAACCAGACCATAAAACTTTCAACAGATTTTAGAACCTTTGGGCAACTCGAAGTTCAAAGTTTGCTTTTCGTTTCAAGGTTACTATACTCGTTGGCAGGCCCGTCTTGGTAACAATATTGAAAATACCGGTATTTTGCATTGTAAACAAATTTATTTTCAAATTACAGTAGTGTGGGTAAGTTTTGCAATGAAAAAAGTAGGCATATTTTTGAAAAATTAGTTTTCGGATCACCCGGAACGAAAATCTTCATGTTTTTGACGAACTGGAACAATATTTTCCATAATTTCACGAACCGAAACACCGTTCTGGTTGGCTCAGGTATATTTCGAGACCTGGTTGCTTTAGGTGACGACATGGTACTCACGGGTAGGCTAATATTTTTACTGAAGGAATCGAACTTATTGCTTTATGTGTAAAGTCTTACACCTTATTTAAAAGTGGTATTTATTATACCTTGTTCGAAATGCAAAAACAGTAATAAAATCACGTGAAAGATTGAAGTTGTTACCCTATTGGCTGTAGCAAGAATTTAACGACTCAAAAGCCAATGAACGAAATTATCATTTGCGTGATTATTATCTCTTCATTCTGAATAAAGTATAAAGCAGTAGCGTGGCGTGACTTTCTGATCAAGAGATGCAGTGAAAACAAATACATATAAGCAAAAATACTATCGCGAATGTCAAGGGACGACTCTACTACAGTTTTTTAATGACAGTTTCTAAGGCTTTAAAGAATCAGGTTACGGTGCATTTTGTTAATAACTAATTTTTTGTTTGCAAAATTTAAAACAGCAAAAGAAGTTTTTGTTAATTCATAAATTAGGTTTGAATTTATTGAAATTATTTTATAATCCCTGAAATTAATAAATTCGTATAAAAACTATTTCTTATTCCAGTGTTTCCCAAAGGGTGTGCCGCCGCATATTAGTGTGCCGCAAAATTTTCCAAACATGCCGCGAATTCTTAAAAAAAACTAGCGCCGTGATTATTTTAACATCATTGTCCGAATATACGTGCAATATCATTAATAAGAATAAAGTACACGAAGGATCTTTTTATGACGAATTATAATTGATATATTATAAATACAGGGGCGTCTGTCTTCAAAATGTCTTATTCTATAACTACGTAGGTGTGCCGCAAAATTTTTCTTCTTTGGAAAATGTGCCACGAGAGTAAAAAGATTGAGAAACACTGTCTTATTCGAATTCGGAGATCCGACGATAAAGAAAATAAAAAATATATATATACATATACATATATATATATACAACATTTGTTAAACACTATAGCATATTCTGCGTCTATTAACTTTTTTGACACTTTTTCTAACTTACGAATTGTCTGTTTTTGTGAGGTATCACTAAGGTTATAAATAAAAAATCCTATGTTACTCATTATAACTATACTTTATTGCGACGTTTCGATTGTACATTCAATCATTTTCAAGCTAAACTAACAATGAAATGTACATAATACTATTTATATAAGTGTAAAATTAGGTATTTCCAAAAGAGGGGTTGTTACTGGTTTCCGTGTAGGTATAGGGTCCGGGCTAATCCTGTAGATTGGAGGTTGATCTCTGGCTGGTTTTTCTTAATGAGTAGCGCCTCTTGTATTTGCAGCCGGTGGTAATCGGGTTTTTTTTTTGAGGATTATTGTATTTTGAACTAAATCTTGCCGCGTAAGATATGTGCCATGTTTTTCTGTAAAATGTTTTTTGATAGCGCCGGATTGTAAATGCATGGTCAGTCGCCTTGATAACGTTATGGTTGTCAATCCAACGTAAGCTGTGTTACGCGGTTCGCAGTCCGCGTGATTGCATTTAAATTCGTAGACTACGTTGGTTTGTTTCAAATCACTATTGTTTTGGCTTGGGTTGTTTTTTATAAGCAGGTGCGCGGTTTTCAGGCTCTTGTAATAGATGCGTAGTTGGAGGTTTTCATTCTTGTTTTTACATTTCACGTTACTCCTTACTATGTCCTGAATTATCCTCTCGTCGGTTTTATATGTGTTTGAAAATTGATTTTTGTAATAAATTACGTGTGTGACTGGCTTAGTGCTATCACACTTTGCCCGTTGTTTGTTTAAATACCGGTGTAGAAGGCCATCGAAGGTTGTGTTGCTGTATCCGTTGTTTATTAAAGTTTGTTTTAACTGTTCAATGGCTGACTGGAAATTTACCCAATTTGATGAAATTTTGTGTTTACGGTGAATGAGGGCTGTGATGGTGCCGGTTTTATACCGTTCTGGGCATTCACTGATTGCGTTAATATAATGTCCGCTATTGGGTTTACTATAAACCGCTGTATCATATCGGCCGGAGGTATAGTCTACGCGTACGTCCAGGAAGTTGATAATTTTATTCTTATTTTCTTCTACGGTGAATTTTAGGACGGAACAATTTTCAAAGAGTCGGCGTAGGGTTTCAAGTTCATCGCGATTTTTTATGACGACGAAGCAATCATCGACGTATCGGCAATATAAACTAGGTTTATTGTTTTTGTTGCATACGTCCAACACTTTTTTCTCGACATGGTTCATATAGAAGTTGGCGAAAGTGACTCCAAGCGGCGAGCCCATTGCTACCCCGTCGATTTGGTGATATAGGGTTCCATCTATGTGTCTAAATGGGGCCTCGGTCGTGCAGGCGCGTAGTAGTTTTTCCAAAGTATGTTGTGCAAAGGCCGGAGGGGGAATGGTTGGGTGCGAGTACACTGTTTTACATATTATTTGTATCGTTTCTTCAACGGGTACATTAGTAAATAATGATTCGACATCTAGGGATGCGACAAATCCTTCAGCTTCCGTGCATTTTAATATGTCAAGAAACTGGTCTGTAGATGACAGTGAATACCGGGTATGTAGGTATGGCGTGATGATTTTGTTTTACTCTTTAGCGGTCTTATATGTTGGTGTTGGTATTTGTGATATTATCGGTCGCAAAGGATTATTTTGTTTATGTGTTTTAACACTTCCGTAGATGTATCCGCGCACCTGCTTATAAAAAACAACCCAAGCCAAAACAATAGTGATTTGAAACAAACCAACGTAGTCTACGAATTTAAATGCAATCACGCGGTCTGCGAACCGCGTAACACAGCCTACGTTGGATTGACAACCACAACGTTATCAAGGCGACTGACCATGCATTTACAATCCGGCGCTATCAAAAAACATTTTACAGAAAAACATGGCACATATCTTACGCGGCAAGATTTAGTTCAAAATACAATAATCCTCAAAAAAACCCCCGATTACCACCGGCTGCAAATACAAGAGGCGCTACTCATTAAGAAAAACCAGCCAGAGATCAACCTCCAATCTACAGGATTAGCCCGGACCCTATACCTACACGGAAACCAGTAACACCCCCTCTTTTGGAAATACCTAATTTTACACTTATATAAATAGTATTATGTACATTTCATTGTTAGTTTAGCTTGAAAATGATTGAATGTACAATCGAAACGTCGCAATAAAGTATAGTTATAATGAGTAACATAGGATTTTTTATTTATAACCTTAGTGATACCTCACAAAAACAGACAATTCGTAAGTTAGAAAAATTGTCAAAAAAGTTAATAGACGCAGAATATGCTATAGTGTTTAACAAATGTTGTATAAAAGAAAAGCTGCTACCTAAATACAGTGATATATATATATATATATAAACTCGTACGTGCTTAAGAAACGCTTCTCAGACGACCGCTGCGCTGCGTTAAATGAAGAAGACTCTGTGACGCATTCAAGCAGTTGTAAACACACCGCCGGTGAACTCAAATAAACTGACTTTCACTGTGCATCCAAACTGGCTTAAATTACACGCCCTGGCGTTGCAGCGTACTCGACATAACCCTTTCTAGCGCGAAAATGCTGTCCCTGCCTTATTGCACAAATAAGATTGCATCCAGCAGTTTTATATCGGCGTCTTTTTAATATTCGACATATTTTATACTTTAATTTACACTTTCGACAAATTTAAAATAATTATTATAACCATATTATTTTATAGCAAATACGAAATAAATTAATAAATTATCTTTTAGCTAAAGATTTTTCACAAAAAAATATTTCCGTTAAATTGAGCTAGGGATGCAGTGAATCCTTTGCTTCCATGGACACCACGCGACTTGTATATTGTCTGTGATATATAATGAAAATTGGACCCTTTACAGCCACTTAGGCCCGGTTTTTCCACCTTCAGATAACGTTCCAGGTAACTATCTGATAGATAAGGTTATTTTTAACTTCATTTGCTGAATAAATGTCATCTCTTCTTTCTATACGAATGTATCTATCAGATAGTTATCTAACGGATAATGAGACTGACGTATTGAATTCACTGACTGGTATTGACATTTATTCAGCAGATGAAGTTACAAATAACCTTATCTGTCAGATAGTTACCTGGAACTTTATCTGAAGGTGGAAAGACCGGGCTTTATCATCGTCCTGTTTATGTCAAACATTCGAACATACTTATATTCTAATTTATTTGTGTTTGCCCGTGTAAGATTTCTTTTATTGTGTACGTGTATAGAAATGTATTTATTTATGGTTTTATTCTTTCTAAGTTAATTATGTTACAGTCATAAAGATGGCTTCTTATGCGCAAATAGCCAACTAAGTTACTAACTCAAAATATATTTTAAAAAAATTCAGTAAAACGCTTGATATGCCCTACCTGATATCCACTTAATGTTGAGATATAACATCTTAATTATAAAGTAACATTTATGGACTCGTAACATAATTTTAATTATTCTTTTATGGGCAATAAAAATGTAAATGTAATGTTCTTATTCTTACCTGCTAAAATCGTGCATGGACAAGTCATTAATGTATAGTCCTGACGTAATTAAAGCGTTAAGATCTGGCATCACAGGTGTTCCTAAGTACATCATCATTTTCCAGTTCTCCATGTAAACCATCTGACCTGAAAACAATACAATAGTTATCAATTAGAAATTGGTCAACTGGAAATAGATACAGTTATGGGATTAAATTATTTGGGATCCTTTACAAACATTCATTGCGGTTGAAGAGGGATATTAATAATTATTCCTCCAATTTGAAGAGGATGTCTTGTTTTGTCAGATAGACAGAGAGTAAGTTATTGAAATCTACCAGGACTGTCTCATAAGTCAGTGACTTTGATAAAAGATGGCGCTCAGATCGTTAATTATTTCTGACATTTGTCATTCTTTGTAGACATACACAATAAGTTTCAAGTAGATCTGTGTAATAATACATTTTAACAGTGTTCGGATAAGTTTATGTATTTGCTACAATGGAAAAAAATGAATTCCGCGAGTTGGATAAAGCACTACTTTTTGCGTGGAAAAACCATTAAGGAAACTGAAGATACGCTAAAAAGTATCATAGGAACTCTGCTCTATTGTATGAACTGGTTCACTGAATTTTCTTGTGATCGTACGAGCACAAATGATGCTAAGCGCCCGGGATATCCGAGTGAGGTCATAACTGAAGAGCTGGTCACGAAAATTCATGGTATCGTGTTGGACGACCGCCGGGTGAAGATAAGCAAGCTTTCAAAGGTGGTAAACCTCTCACACGAACGTGTGTTTCATATTCTGCAAGAACATTTGGGCATGAAAAAGCTATCAGCAAGATGGGTGCCATGTCTGCTAACAGTGAATCAAAAACGGAATAGCGTGACAATTACGAAGCAATATTTGGACATGTACAAGCGCTATCCAAGTGAGTTTTTGTGGCTTTTCATAACCGTTGGCAAAACATGGATTCGTCACTACAAACCAGAAATGAAAGAATTGACAAAACAGTGGTTTTCTTCTGGCGAACTTATTCAGAAAAAGGCAAAAAGGGTACCTTCGGCCAGAAAGGTCATGGCCACGATTTTCTGGTATTCGCAAAGCATAATATTCAGAAAATGGAAAACGTTTACAGGACAATATTATGGCGCTTTATTGTATCGATTACACACTGATTTGATGAAAAAGCGGTCCCATTAAGCGAAGAAAAGGCTCTGTTCCACCATGACAATGCATCAGCTTACTCGTCTGTGATTACAGCGGCCAAATTGGTCGAAATGCGATACGAACTGATCCCTCATCCATCCTATTCTCCAGATTTAACCTCCTGTGACTCCTTTCTCTATACAAACATGAAAAAGTGGCTCGCTGGAAGAATTCTCATCGGACTAGGAGATCATCGCTGAAACACGCTTATTTTTAAGATTTCGAGTAATCGTACTTTTTGCGAGGCTTAAAGAAGCTGAAATATCGTTGGGTAAAATGTATTGAGTTTATTGTATTATGGATAATTCAGCCATATAACCAAAGTCAGCCATGCATCATATTTCATATTCAAGGTAACAGAAAAAATATAGAAAATGTATGTCATATAAAATATATGTCAAGATATATGTTATTTAAAATAATATTCAACTCTAAAATAAACTGATATTTGCTTGTCCCAAATAGTTACTTTTCAGGTCCAATATACAATAGAATTAAAATAAGACTACAGAAAATAAAGCCATGGCAGCTGGAGCACCCCTAAATAAACTTAAATTTAAAAAAATAAATAAAAATAAATAAAGCTCTCATTTTGGAAACAAAAAAATCTTTCACTTCGAAATTACCGACTTATTAAACACCCCTAGTATAATTTTCTTCTGCAATATCAAGGTAAATATCAAGGGCAGTAGGTCATTAGGGAATAGAGAGGCTGGAGCCCATCTATAATTCTATGACACCAACCTAATAACTTTCTTACAGGAAGTGTTCTGTACAGGGGCGGCTTGTTTTTGACAACGTTTACGAACATTTTTGTTTTATTTTCGATTTACTTATTTAAAAATCCAGAAAAAAGGCTTCGGTTCTGGATTCGGTTTAAGTATAAATTTTTTAATAGAGTTTAGTTAGGTGTACGGCTCTACAAAAAATGAATTTGGAACCCCGGTTTTAGGGTTCGGTTCCGAAGTTATTTGTTTAAGAAAATAAGATTTTAGTAACAGATTTACATTTTAATTATGGAAATAAAGTAAAATATCATCGAACATATATAATTAGCTACCGTGTGTTAGTGATTTGGTAACACTGTGATGTCATTTTTCCTAAGGTTCTCATGATTGGCTAACTGGGAAACAGGGTGTTCCCAGTTTGACTTGATTGACAGGTATTTTGCAGATTTATTCTCTAAGAATCTACGAATATAATTACATATAGAAATTTGTAGGATTTCATAGGCATAAACAAGAAACTCTAGACACTCCTATATCATTTGACTGATATCAATAATATTTTGCAGATTTATTCTCTAAGAAACTGCGAATAAAATAACATATAGAAATGTCTAGGGTTTAGTAGGCATAAACAAAAAACTCTAGACACTGCTATATCCTTTGACCAATATGAACAATATTTTGCAGATATATTCTCTAAGACGCTACAAATATAATTACATGCCTAAATGTCTAGGGTTTCGTAGGCATAAACAAGAGACTTCTATATCCTTAATACCGTAATATACATAGAACAATGTTTAAAATACTTTTATTTATTGTTTTATTTATTATAACTTATAAAAAATATTCTTATTATAAATAGGGTCTGTGTAAGGCACAAAAAGCCATATATGTTGAGCGCCAAACATTTTAACTATGGTCTATTTCAAAGTAGAAAAAAGTAGATAGCGCTGCGAACCGAGTACGATTTACACTGGACAAATACAGAACAGCGGGAAATTTAAAATAAGTTACAACTAGGGCATGGGCGTAGTAACTGGGTTAGCAAGTGATTTTTTTTTTTCAAATATGAAAATGGTTAATAGGACATTGAAATAAACAAGGCAGATGTTAAATACACTTATTTATACGACATAAATTCAGTTTAATGGGAAATTTGAAAAAATTTAAAAAATGATGTACTATATATAACAAGAGAGATTTGTTAAAAAAGGATAAAATTTAAATAAAGCAATAAAACAAACAATATATCTTCAGAGCTAAAGTTTCTTATTTAAATAATTATTGTAAATAAAAATTAAAAATATATGTATATATGAAGGTCTAAAAATTATATAAATAATTTCTTCTTTGGGCACAATCAGCTGGGCTGTCTTTTGGTCTCACATTAGTCCTCTCTCTTGATCTGTTAATTGTCAAAAAATATTTATATGTCAGATAACCTAAAAAATATATAACTGCGTAACAAATTAAATGGAGAATGTTCTCCGTAAAATCTACGTCAAGAATATAAATAAAAGTCTAAATATGTAAATAATAACAAAATATATGAAAAAAGTTAAATAATATAAATAATGTAACAGTACCCCAGCCCTAAATTTAATTTTTAGTTTTAAGTAATTTCTTTTGTTTTTTTTTTTATTATTTCAAAATTCTTATTATTATTTTTTTTGTTATTAATTATAATACTTCCGCAATGCGGGTGTTTACGAACTTGGCCATGAAACAGTGTGTTGTAATATAAACTTTTAAACGGTGATTGTTGATGCATTTTTGTTACATTATTGACAAATGTTGATGTTTATTAGTTTATATTATGACACAGGTTTTAATGTCAAGTTTACGGAAATTGTGGAACCGAAGTTAAACAATTTCATTGTTAAATTAGATAAAAGGCAGCACGTAGCAAGCGACAAGGGAGTTAAGAAAAAACAGTCATGTCAAAAGTAGTTAAAGTAAGAAAAAAAAGTAAGAACGACAGTAAGAAAATAGTCCTGTGAAAAGAGTAAATTTAAAAAGTTAAAGAAGTTAGTCAAGTCAGTCAAGTCAGTCAGTCAGTCAGTGTGGTAAAATTACCTAATCGAGGGCATAGTCGACTACGTGCTCCCTCGCCAAAAAGCAAGTTAGATAAGTGGTGTAAACACGGCGCAATGTGTAAGTAAATTTTACTTTCAACTATATAATTTTTGTTCTGTTCTATATTTTTGTTGTTGTTGTTACTAAGATAATTTTTAAATATATTTATTGTTAAATTGAATCGTTTCGCAATTTATTATTCTTCAAACTTCCCCGTCTTGCTTAACCCTTCCCCTTTAAATTATTTTCCTAGTTTTATATAAACTAGGTGGTGGCAGCCTTCCCCCCCCTGTTTTTACATTTTGGTAAATTCATCTTCATTACCCCCCCCCCTGCCTGTTACAACTGATGGCAGCGGTCGGATCGGATAATTATCAGTAATTTGATCGTTTTGCCTAAACTACCAGAAATTCAAATTTAAAGAAAAAAAATTTTTTATTTTTTTTTTTTTCCTCTTTTTTTTTTTCTCCTCTCATTGTTAATTTCTTTTGTTTTACAACCGATAATTTCATATTAATCGAAAATGGATAACGTACAGTTTAATGAATTTTTAAGTGAAATGACATCCGTTTTCTCGTCACTCGGTCTGTGTGGACGATTACCGTACTATTCGGGTAAGGCCACGGAATCAGTAAATGATTTTCTATCCTCTTTCGAATACTACAGTAGTGTAGGTAATTGGCCTCCCAATAAAACTGTGTTATTAGCGAAAGGAAGTTTGAAGGATGAAGCAAAATTATTTGTAGAGTCAGATCCGGTATTAAAAAGTACAACAGATTGGAAAATTTTCAAAACTAAATTAAATGAAAGATTTAGCGAAAGAAAAGACCCTCTTATTATAGAACGCCAATTTTCCGCCTGTATACAACACAGAGCGGAAAGTATTAAAACATATGCTGGTCGCTTGAGAGCGTTAGGACAATCTTTGCTACAATCAGCTAACAGTCGGGAAGAACAGTCTTATAGAAATAAAGTCTTAGATGAAAGACTTTTAAAACAATTTTCAGTAGGCGTTTTGCCCAATTACCAAAAGGATCTACTTTTTCGTAGACCTGAAACTTTTGATGAGGCTGTAGATGTAGCAAATCATTTAGAGTTAATTTACGAGAACATTAGACTCGAACCAAGTCCAGTAAATAATATAAATTCGGTCGATATTATAAGACAAATGGAATCAGTTGTTAATAAGGCCATTAACGATTCCAGAGAAAATCGGGATTTCAATTATAGTCCCCAACAAAATTACAGTGCCCAACAAAATTACAGCCCCCAACAAAATTATAGTCCCCAACACAATTATAGACCCCAACAGAATTACAGTCCCCAACAGAATTATAGGCCAAATAGATTCGGATATAATAATAACAGATTTCAAAATTATGATAGACCGAAACCAGATATGAGAGAAATAATGTGTTTTAATTGTGGAAATATGGGACATTTCTCGAAATATTGTCCCTCCGCTCGACCAGAAACCAGCAATGTTTGCGGAAGATGTAAGAGGTCAGGTCATAGAACCGTGCATTGCAGAATAAAGCAAGTTAATTTAGAAAGTCCGAAAGAAAATTTAAACTAGAACCGGTCGTAGATGTTCCCCAATCTCACGACCCTAAAAGTCGCGAAATCATTCAAAATTTAGAAATAGAAAAGCGAGAAGTCATTTCGGTTATTCCAAATTTATTTGACTCGCTTAAATGTAGTAAAATCAGTTTGATAATCGGTAATAAAAATTATGATTTTTTGGTTGACACTGGCGCCAGCGTGAGTGTCATTAAGCGACATGTAATTGAGGGAACCGGAACAAAAATTAACTTAGTAACAAATAGACTTATTACAGGAATTACTGGCCAGCCTCTGCCCATTATAGGTGAAACAGATTTAAAATTTAAAGTTCAGAAATACGATGTAAGTTATATGCATAAATTTGTAGTGGCGGAAGATTACTTGCCACTAAATACAGATGGTTTGATTGGAATAGATTTTTTAAATGAGTTTAATGCCGAGATAAGTTACGTGAATAAAATAATAAAGTTAGAAAACAACGTGTTACAATTATCACCAGTTAACATTGTTACGTCATTTCTTGATGGGAATCCCAGTAATGGTACTGCGGAAAAACGTAGTAGCACGGACCTAGACTCGGTGCCTACTACGGGTATGACCAAGCATGTATCAGGAAGCAATGCCACGTGCTGTGATTCCAATCCTGAAAAGGAGGTTAACGCTTTTATTTCATCCCCTGACAATGAACCTAACAAAGGTACCGTGGGAAAACGTGGTGGTACGGACCTAGATTCGGTACCTACTGCGGGTATTACCAAGCTTGTACTAGACCGCGATACCATTTGCTCTGCTTCGAATCAGAGATATGAAATAAAAGTAAGAGACAATGCGATAGAAATAGATAGAGATGTTATAGAAATAAATAGAGATGTTATAGAAATAAATAGAGATGTTATAGAAATAAATAGAGATGTTATAGAGAGAAATAGAGATGTTATAGAGAGAAATATAGATGTTATAGAGAAAGATATAGAGAATATAGAGAAGAATAGAGATATTGATAATAAAGAGACTTTACTAGAGAGTAAGAGTCCAAGTAATGATGATTTTATTAAAGTAACCAATGAGAATGTTAAAGATAATTGTAGCACTAACCACGAAACTGAACCGTATATTTATAATAAGGAAAAAGATTTTATTCATGATTGTGGATCTCCGGTCCGTTTAAAAGAGGACTTGGTAGTTCCTCCAAGATCGGAAGTTATATGTACTTGCCGCAGGTCCGGCGAGAAAACAAATGACGACATTATGATTGAACCATCTTGTATTAGCACACAGGGAATTTTAGCAGCGCGTACATTAAATAGAGGTGATAGAAACGATATAAATTTAAAGGTAATGAATATAACTTCAACTGAGCTAATTTTGCAAAAAGGCACTATAATTGGGTATGAGGAACCAGTAAAAAGTATTTTGATAAATGATTTTTTTGTAGATAAAATCATGAATAACAATGTTGCGATAAGGCAGAAAGAACCTATAAAGAAAGAGGACACTGAAGTCAGTGTCCCATCGTGTAATATTATCAGTTTTAGATATAATCAAGAAACATTGGAGAAAATCTATTCAAAATATAGAGAAGCAAACGATTCCAGGACGGAGACAGGAGAAACAGAAAAGACGACAGATCTCCCAGTCAGAGAAGGTCCACTGTTTGAGGATATTATAAGTAGGTGCAGCATCGATCAGAGAGACAATGAGATGGATGAATATCTCCTGCGAATCTCCGGAAGACCTCCTGATTTCCCAGGAATATTGACTCCTCGAAGGACACGTTCTGTAGGATATCATTAGCATCCTCTAAATTGTGCTACCTTGAAAACTTCATATAAAAAAAATAGTTAGTAAGTGTAAGTTTAACGTAATGAAAATTCAGACTTTTAAATAGATTTTATTATTTTGAATCTTTTTTTTTAATATAATTTTAAAGTATTCAGAGTTACCTTAAGTAATTGTTTAGAATGACAAAGAAAGACAAAAGTATTGGTAATTGTTCGGAATTTTGATTATATTCTTTTGTTTTGCGAATCGGATACCGGGTCATAAAAAGTTGTTATGCACCCAGGAAGTTGGCCCTCCTGTCCGTAGGTAGCCAACCTATGTTTTGGATGATGGTTCGAAAAAAAAAAAAATGTAATTTAGAAATTAAGTTTAATAAGAAATGTATAGTTGTTTGCTCGGACGCATCCAAAACCTAGGTGACCTTTAAAATAGGTTATTATTGTAGTTTTCGTTTATTTTATTAATTTGTTAATTTCGAATTTTATTTTATTTTATTTATTTTTTTTTAATGCAAATTTTATTGTTATTATTATTTTAAGGTACTTAAGCTATATAAAGAACTATGTACTGCCGTGCATGTAATGTTACAGCTTCAACCCCTCGTCATAACCACCGAAACAATGGACGGCAGGGACCGAAAAGCTATATGCAACCTCCTCCCATCCAGGCACCAGATCAAAGATTACCAGGCGGTCCATTGCAGTAGCCAATCACTGGGGTACACAAATGAAGAGATTGTCTTGATGTAGCCCCGGTGCAGCTCAAAACGGCAAAGCAGCCTAGCGATCCCCTAAAGAGGACCGACCGTCTGGAACCTATTTTGACAAGTCCTGAGATGAGTGAGGCGCCCCCTGAATGTGGCTATAGTTATCGACTCCAACATTGCTAGGGAGTCAACCAGAACCATCTCCGATCCCGAAGACAGATGCCAAATGGTCCCTGGCCCATTGTAGTTAAGCTATGTTCTACGACATAGCTTAATTAAAGGGGGATAGAGTTGTAACAGTACCCCAGCCCTAAATTTAATTTTTAGTTTTAAGTAATTTCTTTTGTTTTTTTTTTTATTATTTCAAAATTCTTATTATTATTTTTTTTGTTATTAATTATAATACTTCCGCAATGCGGGTGTTTACGAACTTGGCCATGAAACAGTGTGTTGTAATATAAACTTTTAAACGGTGATTGTTGATGCATTTTTGTTACATTATTGACAAATGTTGATGTTTATTAGTTTATATTATGACACAGGTTTTAATGTCAAGTTTACGGAAATTGTGGAACCGAAGTTAAACAATTTCATTGTTAAATTAGATAAAAGGCAGCACGTAGCAAGCGACAAGGGAGTTAAGAAAAAACAGTCATGTCAAAAGTAGTTAAAGTAAGAAAAAAAAGTAAGAACGACAGTAAGAAAATAGTCCTGTGAAAAGAGTAAAGTTAAAAAGTTAAAGAAGTTAGTCAAGTCAGTCAAGTCAGTCAGTCAGTCAGTGTGGTAAAATTACCTAATCGAGGGCATAGTCGACTACGTGCTCCCTCGCCAAAAAGCAAGTTAGATAAGTGGTGTAAACACGGCGCAATGTGTAAGTAAATTTTACTTTCAACTATATAATTTTTGTTCTGTTCTATATTTTTGTTGTTGTTGTTACTAAGATAATTTTTAAATATATTTATTGTTAAATTGAATCGTTTCGCAATTTATTATTCTTCAAACTTCCCCGTCTTGCTTAACCCTTCCCCTTTAAATTATTTTCCTAGTTTTATATAAACTAGGTGGTGGCAGCCTTCCCCCCCCTGTTTTTACATTTTGGTAAATTCATCTTCATTACCCCCCCCCCTGCCTGTTACAATAATATATATTTCCAATGTACGACACTGAACATCTGTCAACTTGGACTAAAAACAATATTTTAACAGTGTAATAGGGATGACGATCTAAACCAATCCGAAGCAAGGACAAACAGCTCCTATCTTCTTACACACATTTTTCTACTTTGAAATAGACCATAATTAACATACCAAATGAATTTTTTTTTCAGACTCATGAGTCTCAAAGATGCCCGACTGTTACAAATTAAATTATCGTTAAAATAAACTATATTTTATAAAACATACAAAATTTTATTTATTTCCTTAACTATACTTCCTACTTTTTTCCCCCATTTGGATATCTTCCAACAAATTAATATACTAACCTTTTTTTTATGAATTGGGTCAAAGCCAACTCTGTGTAAGGTTGTAAACACGTATTTTAACTACAAATTCAAGGGAGTATTTTACATGAAACGGTCAGCAATGCCCTGTGGGCTCTGGTTAAATTAATGTATTTAATTTAAAAGTTTCGTTATGTTAGTGGCTTTTAAACAAGGGTTAATGCTTTCAAATTGTCTTGATGTTTTACTTTCAAGATTTAATTATCGTTTAGAGTTTTGGTAAGGGAAGTTAGGTAAGTTTACAACTTGTTGACAGTTTAAGTGATCTAATGGGATGAGTATTACAAATAATTACTTCATGAATTCTAGTACAGGCTGCCAAATTTATGAATAGTAAATTATATTCTTTTAAATTTCAGTCTTAGGAACATATGAGGACGTAAATAATAATAGTAACCCTCTGGGGGTCTATTCTGTAACTTCTCGACAGTCACATGCACAGTATCATGTCACCTATGCACACCGAACTGTCTTCGTAGACTGTCCTCTGTAATGTTGTTTTGTATTCGGCATTATCAAAAATAAGTGGCGCCATTTTGAATTATTGTGATAGAATAGATTTCTAACAGGGAGTTATTTTGAATAGAAATGCCAAAAGTCCTACAAAATATTAATAATAATTCCGGAAATATATCGAATCCCTTTAAGAATATTGACTGTAAAGTAACATCACCACTGGGATCAATGGAGAGGAATGCAGATACCATTGGAGCAATTGTGCAAAACAGCTTATTTAGATTAATTAAATTTTATTAGAAGTATCATATATGTTGAATATAAATAAGATAAATAACATTGAAACAATTAACGCGAACCGAGTACGATTTACACTGGACAAATACAGTATAGCGGAAAATTTAAAATAAGTTACAACTAGGGCATAAGCGTAGTAACTGGGTTAGCAAGTGATTTTTTTTTAATTTTAAAAAAGGTTAATAAGATATTGAAATAAACAAGGCAGATAATAAATACACTTACGTTATTTATACGATACAAATTCAGTTTAATGGGAAATTTGAAAAAGTTAAAAAAATATTAATTTTAAAAATTATGTACTATATATAAAAAGAGAGATTTGGC
Organism: Liopterus haemorrhoidalis; assembly: GCA_963971575.1. Taxonomy (NCBI): domain Eukaryota; kingdom Metazoa; phylum Arthropoda; class Insecta; order Coleoptera; family Dytiscidae; genus Liopterus; species Liopterus haemorrhoidalis. The sequence goes on along the minus strand of OZ020611.1, from coordinate 33,025,657 downwards.
TAAAAAAGTTTAACTAAAGCAATAAAACAAACAATATATCTTCAGAGCTAAAGTTTCTTATTTAAATAATTATTATAAATAAAAATTAAAAATATATGTATATATGAAGGTCTAAAAATTATATTAATAACTTCTTCTTTGGGCACAATTAGCTGGGCTGTTTTTTGGCCTCACATTAGTCCTCTATCTTGATCTGTTAATTGTCAAGTGGCAAAAAACATTTATATATCAGATAATGAAATAAACGAAAGGATAACAAATGCCTCAAGAATGTACCACAGTCTTGCAAACTCTTTTATAGGAAAGAAGGAAATATCAAGGAAAACCAAGATGGTTGTTTATAAAACAGTATATAGGCCAATCCTCACTTATGGGAGTGAAAGCTGGGTCCTTTCAAAGGCACAAAAAAGCAGATTACAAGCCATGTGATGAAGTATCTAAGAAAAGTGAAAGGTATTACACGCAGAGATAGAATAAGAAATGAAAATATAAGGAAAGAATTGGAGATAGAACCATTAAGCAAAAGAATCGAACAACAGCATTTAAAGTGGTTCGGGCATCTCGTAAGAATGACAGAAAACAGGCCAGTAAAAGAAATCTGGGAAACTAGAGTACAGAAGAAAAGAACGAGAGGAAGACAGAAGAAAACTTGGAACGACGTGGTGGCAGAAATATTAAAGAAAAGAGAAATAAATTGGACAGAAGCAAAGATTATGGCGAAAAGCAGAAAAGATTGGAAAAAATTCGTAAACGAATTAGATAGATAGAACAAAACCAACCTTACACCTACGGGTAGACAAGGTTTACGATTATACGATTATATATATATAATCGTATCGTACATATATATATATATATATATATATGTCAGATAACCTAAAAAATATATAATTGCGTAAAAACAAATTACATGGAGAATTTTCTCCATTAAATCTGCCTCCATAAAATCTGCGCCAAGGATATAAATAAAAGTCTAAATATGTAAATAATAACAAAATATACGAAAAAAATTAAATAATATAAATAATATACATATATTTCCAATGTACGACACTCAACATCTGTCAACTTGGACTAAAAACAATATTTTAACAGTGTAATAGGGATGACGATCTAAACCAATCCGAAGCAAGGACAAACAGCTCCTATCTTCTTACACACATTTTTCTACTTTGAAATAGACCATAGTTTGTTCTTACAAAAGTGAACTGCTTATATATTATTTATTTTTTAATAGCGAAGCAAAGAATAGTAGCAGCAGATTGCCACTGGAATGTGCTCTAAAAATTTGTAGTGCTTCGTATCTGATTGGCCACCGTTACCCCTTTCGCGCTATGTACTTATTACGCTTGTTTTTATATATGTACATTTTCCAATTCGCGGCATGTTGGTAGAACATAATCTCTGTGGATACCGGGATATTGCAAGTATGAGTCATAATAAACGAATTATTCGAGTCAAATAATTCGACGTCATCTCCCAATATATCCCTAATCATGGCCAAATGATATTGTTACTAGCAACGTCAGTTTACAGTTATGACTTTTCTGATATGTCAGTTTATGTGTCAAATAATACCAACTTTATTTTATTTATACTAAAACCATGAATAACTATCCGAGAATAAAAAAATGCATTGTAAAAGTGACCATTGAAATAAACATAGATATAAACTTATATCTCTGATAGTAATTTCGCTACTTATCTAAGGTTCGTAAAAGCGGCCCTTATTGCTATATATTGTCTTGAAACTATAAGCTATTCCAGCGTTTCCCAAACTTTTTTTTCCGTGACCCGGTAATTTTCACATTTTTTCTTCGTGGCCCACTAAATTTTTTCCGTCTATAATAGCCCATAGGTAAGCTAAAACATATGGATGTTCATACAGTTTTAATTTATTCACATAATAATTATAATAAAAAAGTATTAACCGTTACAAAAATTTGTAGAAATTAAACAAAAATTATTAATGAGAACCAAAAAATTATTAATGAGAAGTGTGGTGCTGTTTATTTTTTACTAATAATTTCAGATTAGGAGAAAACGATGATAGCTTTATCCATAGATCCGGTTCTACTTCCAATCGGTTTCGGTACTTATTTTTAAGGAAGATTAATGTGGAGAAACCTGCTTCGCACTTACGCACGGTTCGGGTGGCGCGAAAACGTAATCGATCTTTCTCGGTCCTTTCACCGCTACGCAGGTATTATTCAGTAGTCCGGATTCAATGATATTTAATCGCATTCTAGTGTTTCTTGAAAAAAAACACCTAGGTTTCGCGAGTTTTTATGCGACCCGGTACTGGGTCGCGACCCACCATTTGGGAAACCCTGAGCTATTCCAAACCTTTAGGCGGAACTAGATTTTTGAATCTAGTAACTTTAGTTTGGTTCGAGATTTTGACCGATTGGGTTAAGCTTTGTAAATCATACTTACAATAAATATTTTTAGGTTAAAGTTAATATCATTATAATCCGTCTCAATTTGTAATACGAAACTAGATCTGGTTACTTTGGTGACGGTTGTGTTGTGTTGTAAACAGACTTTGGCGTATACGTGTGAACCAATACTATGATAATATTATAAATGTATTGTCAGTATACAACATAAAAAATTGATGTGAAGTGTGAATTTTCACACATTTCTGGGTTTTGCAGGTATTTAGTAACCGAATGATGATTATTTGGGATGCCAAAACAAATTTTATGTCAAAATATTTTTTTATGAATTTTAATTCGAATGCCTAATACCATTATTTAAGTTTCTAAATATATGCAGTATGTTTGTTTATATAGCAAGGTTCATTAAGATTTTGAAAATTGCGCCTATGGCTTCCATTGGTTGCTTAAATCATAAGCCTCGCCCTCTGATACCTTCAAATATAGAATTAAATTATAATTTCAACACTTCCCACTGGTTATTAAATTTACGCTTTTAAAAATTAAATGCAACATTTACCAAAATATAACTAGAATTTTGAGAAAATAATTTAAACAATATAAAAATGTAAAACAAAACTGAAAAAATAAAATTTGACGGGATTCGAACACAGTTTCTTACAGTAGTTTCAACTCACTAAGCGACAACACTACCACTGTGCTATACAGGATCACTCGTTTAGTATGTTAAATAGCGGATGAAATATATTACATATTTTACTTAAAAACACAAAAAATGCGTTATTTTCCGAAAACATAATCTGATCAAAAATTCCTGTTGTACTATTCCGGTTCACACCAATGTACATTACTGAGAATTTTTTCAGATTTTTAGTTTAAACCATCTGGGCTACAGGGTGTGGGACAAAATTTTTTTTGCACAATTTTGTCAAAAATCGCCTCAAAATAATTTATTTTGAAAAAATAAAATTTTGATCGTTAATCCACGTACCAAGGGCTTTCATTTGATACCCTACACAGAATTGTAAAAAAAATGTGTTTTTTTTCGATGAGCATATATTTGTTTATATTTTTAGGGGGATATGTTTTTTAGATGTTTTAGTATTTTTCCTATGTGCGGGTCAAAGAGTTGTATAAGCATGCCAAATTTCAACTCTCTAGGTTTAGCCGTTTAGCTACAATTTTTACCGAACAGACAGACAGACAGACAGACAGACAGACGACAAAATGATGGTATAAGGGTTTTTTGGTCATACCTACAAAACCCTAAAAATGAACTTCCCTGTTAGTTACGTATTACAAAATGAGACAGATAATATAAAATGTCATTTTCATTACATTTTGATTTTTTGTGTCATTTTTAATACAAATGTCTTTTTTTAATACAAATTAATACAAATTTCTTAAATTCTTACATTTTCCAAAAATTTTAAAATGTATTATTTATTTTAATTTTTTAATAAATTTCACTTAATAATAAATTCCAACCAAAATTAAATAACCTAGCCAAGTTCTGTTTTCGTGACAACATAAAAATAAGAAACACCCATTTAGTTCCGCCTAAACCAAAGAAATGACCTATACCACCTTAACAAAAAGTTTAGTTGAATAGCTTAGAATTACAGAAATAGCAATAGGGCGTACGATGATAGTAAAGCTTGAGAAAATTATTGAAAAACTGAATGATAACATACAGCCGGTTGTTAATCTCAGGAGCGAATGGATCTGGGTTAGGCTCGTAGTCAGCCAAGAAACTAGTACAGGGGGCGGCAACCTGCGGTTCTTTTAGAAAATTTTATGGCTCTTTGATAAGTGGCTTGTTTTTATTTTAATATAAATTATTGTTTAATTTTCAACTTTCTGCCTGTAATAAGGGAATACTGCATGCTCCCTTTTAGAAGAAGTAATTTGTTTCGAAAAAAGGTTATCTGTATTTGTGAATGATTTACGTGCAGAAGCATTTTTACATTTTATTAATTTATAAAAACATATACAATACATATACAAACAATAACAACGTTATTAATGCAATTTTTTTTGCACAAACTATTGTTAACATTAGGGTGACCATTCGTCCCGCATTTTGCGGGACTGTCCCGCATTCTAACATTTTGTCCCGCATTAAGATGCGTCCCGCAAAAGTCCCGCATTTTAACATTTTGTCCCGCATTGTCCCGCATTTTGTAACTTGTATTTTAGGAAATGAGAACCTTTTTTTTGCTCTTCCCTTGGATTTGGAAGGTGAGGACCTTTTTTTTGCTCTTCACTTGGATTTGGGAGGTGAGGACCTTTTTTATGCTCTTCGCTTGGATTTGGGAGATGAGGACCTTTTTTTTCCTCCGTCCCGCATTGCCTTCTTAAGAAAATGGTCACTCTAGTTAACATGCAAGAAGCTTTTGTAGCTTTTTTAACAAAACCAATTGAAGCAGATATGCAGCAATTACATTTATCACCATTCCTATTGATTAATCAGGCACAATCTTAACTTCAATTATTGGATTAGAAATCCAAAGATTTATTGAATAATATATTCTTAAAACTTAAATCTGAACTAGAGTGAAGTTTATAAAGAGAAAAGTGCATTTTATCTTCCCATCATAAGTGAAATGAAATTCACAATCTTCAAAATGTAGATAAAAATTATTTATCGTTCAGTCATTTAAAAAATTATACTTTTGGACTACTGACAATTTTCGGATCCACATATTACTGTAAGCAAGTCTTTTCATGAAATTAATAAAGAGTCAGTTAAGAAGTAATCTTACTGACCTGGAACTTGAGTGCTGCCTTAAGTTAAAGATTACTGAATATTCACCAAATATTGCAGTCTTATCGATCAATATGCAGGAGAAATCGACCCATTAAAAAAATTATTGTATTGTAATATACTGGCAAGTGCAATAGGTATCGCAAACTAAATGTATAAGTAAATATTAAATCATTGTAATACTTGATTATTTTAAAACAAATAAACAATATTTACTTTTTTTTCATAAATATAGCATATTTTTTTTGCGGCTCTTCCATGTTATTGTTTTTTTTTTTAAATATAGATTTGGCTCTTTCTTACCGAAAGGTTGCCGATCCTTGACCTAGTAGGTGGACCTACAGTGTAGTACATTAGAAGCCTAGTGAAACTAAATGAAGTATTACTAGTATGTTCAATATAAACATGTCGTTACTTTCCAGGCAAGTAAAAAGAATTTTCTGTGGAAAATTATTATCAGCGATGAAAAATGGGTTATCTAAACAATCCTAAACGGACATTTTCATAGGTAAAATCCAGCCAGTCTTCATTATAAGAAAACTGGCATCTGGTATCTGTGCGACTGGTATCTGTGCATCTGATGGGACCATGAATGGTGTTTCACGAGCACTGCCAATCGACTTAAATGACAATTACAGTTATAGTCATTGACTTAATCTTTAGGAAAACGATATGAACAAAAAAAAAAAATTACTAGACAAGGATGCTGGAAGGTAGCCAGAAGATCATCCACACACAGCATATTATCCTAACTTGTTACATACGGATTATTATTTATTCAGGTTGATGCAAAACTTTTTAGCTTAAGACAGCTTCTCGGACAAGGCTTTCCAAACCTGTATATCCCAACCTGTATGACCCAACCTGTATTATAAAACTCACCTTTAAGTCGAAGATTTCTGTCTTCCGGCATAATAAATTCGTCACTCATCATGACTTCATTTCTTCTCTTATCATCAGGTCGGTCTTGAAGCATTGGCTCCGTTGTCACTAATTCGAAAATATTGTTTGTTCTATTTAAAATCTGTAAAAAAATAATCATGTTAATACATTTGAATAAACTATTAATTAAGCTGGGTGGCCAATAATTATCTTTATAACTTAAACCGGCAGTCGATTTTAGTTTGGTTCAATTTTGGCAGTTTATATTTGATAATCGAGCAAAGTAGACGTAGATAAATTGCGATGAAGCGTTTCAAGATTCAACAACGCATTGTTATTATTAAAACGTGCAACGAAATTCAGTCTTCATTTACTTGAACGTTAGAAAAATGCGTCCAATTACTAATAGTAACAAAAAGCCTTCTTGATGTATAATTAACAGACAGAAAAGCTGGTATTGGGGCTCTCTAAATTCACAAAGGTTCAGCATCGATTTTTTCGCCCTCGCAGAACAAAAGTATGGTGTGGAATTTGGTCAGAAGTTTTAATTGTATCCTATTTTTTCGAAGACGCTGCGGGTAATGTTGTAATTGTAAACGGCAACCACTATTGTGAGCTGAAAACTTCCTGTCACATTACTTTGATGAACCGAGATTTGGAAACATGTGGTTTCAGAAAACTGGCGCTACGTGTTATTCAGCACGAGCTACAATCCAGATTTTGAAGAGGATATTTACTTAATGGGCAACGAGACGTGGATTTAATCTAACATTTGATTTAACTTCCGATACTGTGCATCAACTAAAAGGTCGCTTTACTCTCGAGTAATTAGTACTTAATAAAACTAGTGGCGAAGGAGGACCTCCGCTAGACTTGCCTTCCTTTTCAAAAAAAAAAAAATTCATAATTTTTTTTTTTAATTTAAAAAAATATTTACGTAAATCTTCAAAAATACATCAAATTATGTCCTATACAATTTTTTAAATTTTAATGTTTAATAACTTCCGTTTCCGGTTTCGGATTTTAATAAAAAACAATAGGGTTCTTCCCGATTATTAGGAGAATTTTTTAGTACCAGAACGAACTCTTTAAGTTAAACCGTTTTTGAGTTATCGTGTATACACACAGACACACAGACACACAGACACACAGACAAACACACATACACACAGACACATACACACAGACACACACATACGGACGGCACTTCGAAAATAGGTTTTTTGGTCATCAGTCAAAATCTCGACATCGAAAATTTTCGCGATTACAATACTTGCCCCTCATATATTAAGGTCGGCAAGTAAAAAGGGATAAAAGGGTCAGTCAAAACGTTCATGTCAAATACGTAGCTCATATATTGGCATAATTCAAAGAAAACATACGCTTCTTAGGCGTTCTAAAATGTAGCGGACTAAAATGTTCAACACTAAAATCGCCTAATAGTAATTAGTCAGTCTTATGGGTCAACTCTGTGTAATCCGTAACGCCTTCCGTAAGTATTCTATAGGTGTTACGGTTCTTTTTCTTCTTCAGCCTTTCCCTGTAGTATTTAGTGGTCGCTGTTCTTCTCTTCCATTCTGTCCTGTTCTATGTATATCCCTCGTTCAGTCTCTTCTCACTCAAGTCCTGTACGATACAGTCCTTCCATCTTCTCTTAGGTTTTCGTCTATTTCTTCTTCTTTCCACTTGCGAGCTGTTCATTCTCCTTCCTACATAATCCTCTTCTCATAATATGTCCATACCAGTGAAGTCTTCTTTTTGCACCTCCTTTGAAACCGCTACTACTTTAGCCATTTATCTTATCCATTCATCTTCCTTTTTTTTTGCCTATTACTTGTTTGTGGATACCCTGTTACGAATACCTGGTTTGGATTACCCGATTCCGAATACCCAGTTCGGGATATCTCGTTCTGGATTCCCGGTACCGAAATCCTGGTTCCGAATACCCGGTTCCAGGTACCCGGATCCGAATACAAGGATCAGAATACCCGGTTGGGAATACGTGGTTACGAATACCCGTTTCTGAATACTCGGTTCCATATACATGGTTCCAAATACCAGATTCCGAATATCGGAGCTAGTTTCGGGTATTCAAAAACGGGTAAATCCGGAACTGCATTTTTTCTTTAACCGATTCCGTCTCTGCACTGCCTACATTTGACAGTAATAATGTAAATTCTGGGAGTTATAAACAGTAGTGGATTCGCAAAATTTTCCGGTCCTGGCAAATTGGTACAAATCGGCCCCATAGGGTTAGCAGCCGGTCTCATTGGATCAAAGACATTGATCCAAGAATTGGTTCTATTGAGACCGGCCCACCGGGAAATTGAACGTTGTCCCGGCGGGCGGGTCCGCCACTGGTCATAAAAAGGAGAAACCCAGACACATAATATGTAAAGCAACACAATAATTAAACTAATTTTCTAAACAAAAAAAAAAAAAAACTCATACTTGAATGTTATAAAACCGTAATCATATTTTTAGTGAAACCCTATCTTTATTAATGTTTTCAGGGAATTTTTAATTTAGATATGAAATAACCACAGTTAATTCGTGCGTTTTTATCTTTCAGCTGATGAAAAAAAAACAGTATTTCAGCTTTTCACAGTGTAACTGAACCGTATATGTACATATGCATAACTATGGGTTTAATGAACCGTGTATTTTATGTTAAAAATTTTAATCTATGAACTCTGTGGTTAATGCTGTGTTATTAATTATAATAAATAGTTGAATTTTGATTGATTTGGAAAAAATTGTGGTTGAAAATATAATTCAATTTATTTGATGCATAACTAATTTATTTTAAATATTATATGAAACATGTCGATAATAAACATTTTACAAAGTTTGTAACAAAAAATAAAATAAAATAAATAACAATGAATAAATTTAATATGGTTCACTGGAAATGTACTCATTCATTTATTATCAGCGTCACTGGTATTTTTTATTATTTTACTTAGTTTGTCAGGTTATTTACTATTATTATAATTATTATCATCACTCGACATATATAACTTCACTCAATAAGTCTCCGTTCTGACGTATATATGGAAACACTGTTGACAGACCCATATGATTTCTGGATAGTACCAACCTTCAAACGATACGTGTGAAAATTTCATGACATTCTGACAATTAGTTTAGAGGTTACAGTGGTTTTAGTGACTCCAGTTTTGTAATTTTAAAAAGAATGGATAAAAAGGAATTTCGTGTGTTGATTAAACATTGTTTTTTGATGGGAAAAAATACTGTTGAAGCCAAACAGTGGTTTGATAAGCGTTATAGAGACTCTGCACCAGGCAAATCAACTATTACTGATTGGTATGCTGAAATTAAACGCGGTCGTACAAATACCGATGATGCTGAACGCTCTGATCACTAAAAATCGGCAGTTGTTCCGGAAAACATAAAAAAAAAAACACAAAATAGTTTTGAAAGACCGTAAAGTTAAGTTGCGTGAGATAGCTGACACCTTAAAGATATCAGTAGGTAGTGTGTTTACAATTATACACGAAAATTTGAGCCTGCATAAATTGCTTTCGAAGTGGGTGCCGCGTTCGCTTACACCGGACCAAAAACAACAACGCGTCGACGATTCAGAGCGTTGTTTAGAGCTGTTCAAGCGAGATAAAAAGGATTTCTTGCATCAGTATGTGACAATGGATGAAACATGGTTCCACTACTACACACCAGAATCAAAAAGATCGCCAGCAGTCGGTGAAAGTCGTCCAAAGCGACCAAAAAAGTCAGTTGGCAAGGTTATGGCATCCGTATTGTGGGACGCGCATGGTATTTTGTTTATCAATTATCTTGAGAAAGGTAAAACTATCAATAGCGAATACTAGATGGCATTATTGGATCGATTGCTTCCTCACCCACCGTACTCTCCTGATCTGGTCCCCAACGAATACTGGCTTTTTGCAGACCTCAAAAAGATGCTCCAGGGTATCAAAACACATCAGAGCGTATTATAAAATATCAAATGTAAACCTCGTTTTATTTAGCGATACCAATATAAATGACCCTATATCAAATAAACACTTTTAAAATTTGTAAATCTTCAATATGACTATCGAACACAAACTAAATATGACTTCAAAAGGTATGTTTTAGTAAAATAAAAGAGGGAAGAGCAATTAAAGTCTATAATTCACATGCAAAAAAATCGATTTAGTTATTTTTTCGCCACTAAGTTTGTCATTGAAGTTATGACGCAAAATGACCAACTGCGTTGATTAAACGACTGACCTATCCTACATATCAATACTTGTTAGATCTTCAGTTAGCCGACATTTCCATCACTTGCGAGGTTCTACTGGTCCACGGTATTCAGTTTTCATCCCCATATCTTGTTTACCATTTTCTCATCATTCATCCTTGTGTGATACGTTGGCCTTGAGTACAGTACTCGGATATCTTATCTTAATTTGAATAGGACCAAAGATATAGCGCAATATTGTATTTTCTAAAATTGTGATGAATTGTCTTTGTTAAGGTGCATGTTTTGGAGCCGTACTTAAGTGGAATGTATTATAGTTATTCTTTGTGTTCCTAGTCAGAAATTTCGTTTTGAAGACAGAACCCAGTGTAAATAAAATATACAAATGCATTTCCAGCTGTAATTCTGTTCAAGATTTCCTGCTATACCAAATGTATTTTTATTTCACACATTTTATTCGATGTTTGAACTTGTGAAGTTATTCAGAACTACTACATTACTACTGTTGCAGTCGCTAAACCTTTCTCAATTCACTATAACTGGCAACTCTTTGTACTAAACTTCTGCAGTTGAACCAATAATTCGATCAATAGAAATTTCAAGTATTAAAATGTATTCAGAAATTTCTAAGTTTCTTTAATTTGAATTACATATTAGATTCAGTTAAAACTTTTTGATTATACTTGCTAATATAAATATATTCTTAAACTTTGTACGGTTATTGGTAGTTAATATTCATAAATAAGTACCTAAACTAAGTTTTAATGAAAATGTTTATAATTAATTTAATATATATTACGAATAATAATTTTACGGGCAAATTAATGGAACATTCCAGTATTTATGTTTGATATATGTGAATAGAAGAAGATAAACATGATAAACTAACCAACTAAACAGTGTTAAATATATCTGAAGATACGTAGAAACATTTCGCAATTGTTTTTACAAAGTTCGAATAGATTATAGTAACCAAGATATTTTTTTGCAGAATTTTGTATCCAGAATATTATTTTTTATAAATAAAACGATCGCGCTATAATTATTCGGAACCAGTACAGTACCCACCCGTTCTTTGCACGGGATAAGTTCAATTCTAGGTTTGTCATAAACCTCTCAGCCGATATCGGGACACTGACATAAATTTCATGACTGATATCGGTACAAATCGGGGCAAAAAAAAACATACACACTTGTGCGAGAAAGGTAATACGTAATCCAGTTTTCTTCAACGCTCTTATTTTTCCACTCCAGAGGAGAAATATTATTTCCCAAGAAAATTTTTAAATATATGTACTGCTGGAAACACTTATCCCGCCGAAATATTCAAGTCAGCTGATTGCAGATAAATAATAGTTTCTTCGAGTTTTTCCCATCTCCTCCTTTTGCTAATCAAAAACTTTGAATTTCTGGAAGATCATTTTTGAAGGTATTTCTTTGCAAATTCATAAAAACTTGCAATTTCTGCCTCGAATTTATTAACAATATTTTCGGTTTCTGTTGACATATCTTTTTTAAGTTCGGTTAGTTGCATTTTTATTTGTACTCCCATAAATTTGCATGATTTTCTATAAGCCAAAGAAATATTTGTATCAAGTAAAATATTTTTCCACAGTTATATAGATATACGTTCATTACAGGTGTGTCAGTGATTAGTAAATGTAACACGATCCCCACTACTTTTTATTACACACCACTGACCTGTTACGTAATGAGCTCATTACATACCAGGTTCAACTAGAAAGGCAACGTAATAAATAGGTTGAAAGCATATGTCGAATTATTGTTAATTTGCAAAGGAAACCGGATTAAAATTAAATAAAAGATAGGCTATTCCAAACGTTTAGACAGAACTAACTGGAATTTTCATTTTTATAAGTTATCATGAGCTTTTCTTTCATGGTTTGAAGTAGGCCTTTGCTAAACAAATATATCAAAAGCTTCACTTAATCTGTAAAAGTAATTAGAATTGAAAATCTAGTTTCGCCTAAATCAAAAAAACATACAGTCTGTTCCAAACGGTTAAGCGGAACTAGATTTTGCAATCTAGTTACTATCATCGTTTAAATCGTGCGTTTCGGCCGTTTTGTTTAAGCTTTGTAAATCATATATATCATTTTTTGGTTAAGGTTAATATCATTTTAAAATGTCATTTTCTTTATATTTTGATTTTGATGTGTCATTCTTAATACAAATTTCCCATTTATTTATTTTTTTGTCATTAAAATATCTAAAAAAAATATTTAATTTTGACATATGGTCATTCGTTTCCATGGTTTCATTGTTGGAATTTTAAATTTAGCCATCCCAACGTGAAAAATGAAATAACCCAAGCAAGGTCCCTTCTCGTGACAACTTAAAAGAACTAAATTCCCATTTAGTTCCGCTTAACCGTTTGGAACAGACTGTACTTTAGTTTTAGAATTTTGCAAATATATTTTTTGATAGAGTTGGTCTTGGTCAGTTCGTTAATCAGTTGACGCAAGTATTGTTATTTTAACTGAATTTACATTCCGTATGACATCGTACATGGTCGTTGCTAAGCAACGTAATAAATAGGTTGAAAGCAACTGTCAAATTATTGTTAGTTTTTAAAGAGAACTGAATAAAAATTAAATAAGTAATAAGTTATAGTCGTGGAAAAAGTATAGTATGAAACTTCCATGGAATAGTAATTTATAACTCGTATGAATTGCGCTACTCTCCTGCGGCTCGTGGCTCAACTTTCATACTCGTGTAAAATGACCATCATTCCATGTTCGTTGCATAATATACATTTTTACTTCAGTCTCAGAAATCAGAAGTTCCGATATATCAGAGACAGATGGCAACCCTAATAATGTCTTATATTGGTTTTGAAACAGTAGATCTACAAATACCTTCATTGAACAAGGATTGTAAACAAAGAAGAAGAAAGCTGGATACACTCGTAAAAAGTACATTCGCTTGAATTTTACATAAAAGAGAAACACATTGACATAATGCTGAATATTTGTCGTTTAATAGCAAATTTACAAAATATTTCTTTAAAGCGGCAATTCATTAACCGAGATACGCACATAAAAAGTAACCTTGATGGAATAGAGAAACAGTTTCACGGACGTGCAAATGTATATTGGTTGTTTAATAACAGATTTACAAAATATTTCGTTAACCCCTTCAGTAATCATTAAAAAATTTAAAAATGGAAAAAAAACATTTTTTTTATGAATGAATTTTATTTACTGAACATATATATCCTTTATAAAAGCCATTTCGGACCCAAAATAGGATTGACAGTTGATATTATGGGGCATAGTGTGGGTCGAGAAATAAAAGAAATTCATAAAAAAATATTAATTTTTCTCGTACCTCGTTTGAATCATCGTAGCTGTCTTTTGTCTCGCTGCTACAAACCATGAATCATATTTATTATCGCCCGAGTACATTCGGGAGTAACCTTTTCTGCAGGTAAAGCTTGCCCGAGTTATCTCGGGTGTGGGAATTTTCGCACATAATAGCCTCCCGAGTATACTCAGGCGTACTCCTTAAGTGGTTAAAGCGGGCATTCGTTAAACGAAATATGCCCGTAAAAACGGTACATTATGAAGCCAAGACCTTGCAGAGACGGAAGGAGCATTTGTACCCTTGAATACAGTAGGTGGCCTAATCTACTTTTATTTTCTCAAGCTACCGCTATAAGTGGTTATTATTAGTTTTGTTCGTAGATTTAATTCTAACGATTTATTATCGTCGACCCGAGCGCAGAGTTTATATAAGTGCGTCTAAAATAACTCGCGCTTGCGTCTGACGATAATAAACCGTTAGAAATAGCTCTATGAACAAAACTAACAATACCCTCTTTTAGAGGTAGCTTGACAAAATGAATGTAGATCAGGCCACCTGCTGTACTTAAGGGAACAAATCCCCCCTTCCAAATCTGCAGGGTCTTGGCTTCATAACAAACAATGCTAAGGCATAAAGCAAGCTGTGTCTATATTATATGACGGCAATGGCTCCGATAATCAGGCTCCGGAAGCAATCTTTTTACGAGTTTGTACCCTAACATATAAAAACTGAGCCGTCCGATGATATTTTTATGGCCATATTCAGGTTACTTTTGACTCAGTTGTGTATAAATAATAACATATGGGTTCCTAGAACTCCTGTGAGGAGCAGAGGGCTTCTACGAAGCTTCGCCATCTAATTTTTTGTTGGCCATTGTCTTCAGTTCACCTCATGATTTTCCCTGAACCTCGGCCTCCTTTATAATTGTGCGTCTCCAGGTTTGTTTTGTCGCCCATTTTTTTTTTTTCTTACTCTCAGGATTCCATACGAACGTTTTCCTTGCTATAGTGGTAGGATCTATTCTAAGCATATGCCAGACCCAGCCCCACTTACGTGTATTTATTTGCAGTTAAATGGGTTATTGGGTGGTTATTCGCCACAGCCTTGTATTGTTTATAGTGTTTGGCCAGAATATCCTGCAAATTTTCCTCAAACACTTGTAAATAAATACTTGTAGTGTCTGGTTTGCTTTCTAGCCATATTACAAGTTTCGCATCAGTACAAAAGTATGGGCGTTGGTATTAAGAATACGGAGTTTTATTTTCCTACTTAAATGAGTAGTCCAGACGTTCTGTCAGAGAGAAAAGTCTAGATGGGCTCTACTTATTTTGTGGGCGATATCTAGTTCAGTAGCGCTATCTGTCGACAACATGCAGCCAAGATAGCAGATCTTTTGACCTTTTCAAGTTTTGTTCCCTGGGTGGTAAGTTTGTTGGGGTTATTGGTGCCAATACGCATCTCTTTGGTCTTTTTAGCGTTAATTGAGAGGCATACCTCAGAGACTTTTTCCTGGACTCATTGTAAAGTGTTCTTTATATCGATGTATGTGTGCGAAAGTAAACAAATAAAAACAAATCGTTCGCATAGTCTACGTCACCTAAATAAGTGTGTGTGGCCGTAGCAGCGACTAACGCATGGGGCTAGTCCGTGTCCCACATCAGCTCCATCTATACCAGTGTTTCTCAACCAAAAACGCACCGCGGACTAGTATAATATATAATTTTCTAACGCGGACCACTAATAATAATTGTTGGTTCATTTTTTGCAAGAAAACAAATACAGTTAATTTATTTTTTAATGCAACATGTACATGTACATGACAGCAATATAAATCGTGTTCATTTCCATTTGCAACATAGACAACACTAACATAGTGTGAATACTTTTGCTCATTGCTGATTTAAAAATTAATCAATATGTATACAGATGAAGAAAAAATAATGATGGTAACTTGGTATAACTCCCAAATGAGTTTAAGAGAAGTTTCTGCTGTATTTAGTGCAACTTATCCAGATCGGCCAATACCAAATCCCTCTACAATTTCAAGACTAGTTAATAAATTTCATCGCGAAGGATGTCTTAAGTCGAAACATAATATAAAAGGAACAACATCCCACGTGCTTACAGAAGAGAAGCAGTTGTAAATATTATTACAGGTGGAAGAAAACAATCAAAATACTTTAACATCAATTGCACAAACCGTTGGTGTCAGTACTGGATCTGTTTTTAATTTCTTAAAGAAAGAAAAGTTTGGATCATACAAATTTCAAAATCATCAAGAATTGTTGGAAAGGGACGCAGCAGTACGTATGGATTTTTGTTTTGAAATGTTTCAAAAAATTAATTCCGAGCCAAAAATGCTTCAAAGAATTTTATTTACTGACGAAGCAACGTTTACTCTAAATGGTGAAGTGCACAGACAAAATTTTAGGTACTGGAGTCGAGAAAATTTACATTTGTTTCATTCCTCCCGAACTCAAAGGCCGCAAAAATTAAATGTTTGGGCAGGGATAATAGGAACCAATATTATAGGGCCTTTTTTTATTGACGGTAACCTTAATGCCGCAAAATATCTAGCCCTTTTGCAAAACCAAATATTACCTGCGTTGCGAAACCTGAATATTAATGGACAAGTATGGTTTCAACATGATGGCGCACAAATCCATTATTCTAGAATAGTTAAAGAATATTTACATAGAACTTTCCCAAATAGCTGTATTGGAAGAGGAGGCTCGATGAATTGGCCAGCGAGATCTCCGGATTTGACACCCAATGATTTTTTTTATTGGGGATATTAAATGGCCAAAGTATATAATGGAAAACTTAGGGATGTTGCTGAACTGCAAGACAAAATTGTTCAAGCATCCAACAATATACCTCAAGAGCAATTGCTGAATGTTTTGATTCATTTTTATGATCGCTTAATATTTTGTATGCAAGTAAACGGAAAACGGAGAAACATTTATTATTTGAAGTTTTTATTAGTTGTTTATTTATTATTTTTTTTTTAAATTTGTATTTTCAATAAAATATTTTGATTTTGCTAGTAAATATGGTTTTTTCTATTTTGCAAATGAAAATGAACACGATTTATATTGTTGTCAAAAACTGTATCCACGGTAATGACATAGTACATGTTGCATTAAAAAATAAATTCACTGTATATTTGATGTGCTACTAAATACATTTATTTTATCTGTCGAAAATCACAGAAAGTTTACAGAAAATAAATAAAATATAAATTATTTACATAAAAAATGTGCATAATAAATAAAAAAAAATAAAAAAAGCAAAAACCACATATAAAAACTTTCGCGGACCACCTGTTGGGAAACACTGATCTAACCCATTGGGCGTAGTAAGTTGGAAACTGTAATGGACCTGTAGACGCCCGGTTCCTTGGGCATCAGTTCTCGGCAACGGAGGTGGCCAAGCTGGTTAACAGCATTCATGCGTGCGTCCCTGAATCGCGACCTTTGGTTTTCAATTCTCTGCCTCTACGGTGAGCGCCTCTTGCCGAGGGGGTATAGATTGGACATAAAGATGTTCAAAAGAACCTGCATCAGCTCTGCAGATGGTATAGGTAGGCCAAACTAGCCTGTCCGCTGAGACGTAAGACCCATAGAATAGTTCCTCTGCCAACTTAGAGGCTCCACTACATGGTTTTTAGCCGGTAGGCCTTCAGGAGAATCTGACACTACCAGCGTACTGGTGCTTATAAAAAGTTTCCCATGCATAAAAAAAGGTCGCCTAATTGCGGTCTGTTAATGAAGTCCCACACTATGTTACACGAGATTTTTTGGAAATTTAGGATTATGATTACTATTCTCTGTACCATTGGCGTAAGTATTAGCTGATATCAGAACCGTATGTATAATAATATTTGCCAAATGACCACCGTTAGCTACGCCTTCTCAGCCATATTTTACGTCACTTCTTCGTACTTTTCTATACACATAGCTTTTCGTATTTTCTAAAAATTAATTACACACTTTTTTATTTTTTTTCTTCTTGTTTTTGTTAGAGAAGCCGTGTCTACGGGAACAATGCGACAGTAGACCTATTAATGTACGGAAGAAGATTTATAATTGGAATAACTGTCTACTCTCTGAAACTGAATTGAATTCCAATAGAATTTATTTGTTTGTGTCTATGAATGTTAGATATTTGATTACAAATTTACACTTACAAACTCAACATAATAACTATTTGAAAGCTTTGTTAAGTACTCAAAGACATTCGCATGTCACATTAACTCAGTGTCAATTATAAATCAACGACACTATATATGGATTATAATACAGCATTATATAGCATAGAGTGGTTTTGAAAAACGTGTGGTTCAGTATAGCTCAGTTAAACAATTCATAAGGCCTTCACGAAAATTATACTGGTAGATATGTACCAATTACCAGTCGGTAATCAACACTACCTTTACTTTTATAGTGTATTATGGACTTTAAATGTCAATTAAAAATGTTCCTTACGCTGTAAAAACGACTTTTAATTTATTGGTTATGATCATTATTAAGAAAGTGACTTTGATTTTTTATATTTTTTTAATATCAACATGACATACAATTTCAAAGGTGCAAACTATTAAAATCTAAATTTCCTCTTAGTTTGTTTTTGCAGAAGTGAACAACATATACTACACTGCCAAACACTACCAAAAATATATTCTAATCGGATAATAAAACCGCCCAAAATCGCAAAAATTATTTTTCAATCGTAAAAGAGGTCGCAGGCGCCACAGACCAAAAATAGGTCGCAAAATACAAAATCAGATCGCCCAATTTGTGATTAATCGCCCAACTTGGCAACCCTGCTAACATTTAAAGTCAGCCTCACTTAAACATCCTATCTTACAGTTTTAGAGTGAAAACGGTATTAGGGAACTGTGAGGTGTGAAAATTCATATTTGACTTAATTTAATTTTTTTTTTGTATGTCTCCATTCGAACCGGAATCTGTCCAATCTGTACATATTTGTACGTTATTACTCGTATTAGATGACTGATTTGACCGAGATTTAATCTCATTACTTTTCTGACAGACTGTGTATCAATGAGAATATGAAATGTGTCCCTTTGACGTTATCTAATTATCATCAATGTCGGTCCAAGTTAATAATAATTAATGGAAACCCAGAGGCCATCTATTAGTAAATAGTAAATAGTAATTATATATACTGTACTTACTGTTTGAAATTTGAAGGTAATAAGAGGTCTGACGAGTTCAAACCATTTTGTTATTTTCTTTCCTAAGAGATCTGGAAGGATGACCATCAATGAATTTCCTATACTTCTAATGATCATGTCTGCACTGAAATCAGAAAAATAAATACATACATTAGTTAAAAGCTCAGACATAATTTGTTTTCAATGATCAAAACAGTGTATATAGTCTGTTTTTTATTTCAGCGGAACTAGGTTTTGAAACAAGTAACTTTTAACGTTTAAAGGAGGCTTTTGATCATTTTGTTTAGCAAAAGCTCATTTCAATAATCAACAAGTCAGCTTGAGACAAGTTACAAAAATAAAAATTCCATTAATTTCCTCCTAAACGTTTGGAATAGCATATAGTACCTAGACAAAATATTATAACCACTTACAAAAACAAATGTTTATTAAAAATGCCGACATACAATCATATGCTACTTTATTTATTTCTTTAACATATCATGTATGTATTAAAAGATAAGCTATTTTAAACATCTTCAACTCTGTATTTTTATTCTGAGACTGATTTGCAAGAACAGAAAGTACCGATTTTGTCCTGGTCGGGTAACTCGCGGTAAGTTAATAGATAATATTAAAAAAGTATGGCATGGCTCTCCAGAAATTGAAAATGTATTGAGAGTATGCCTCCAAGAATTGCGGCAATAATAAAAGCAAAGGGTGGCAACACAAAATATTAAAAAACATTTTATAAATGTATTAAAATAATTTGAAATAATAAAATACAAAATAAAAATATTATTGGTGTATTACTATTTTGTTGATTTTGTGTAAAACAATGATTTTTTAAAACATCATAAGTGGTTATAATATTTTGTCTAGGTACTTAGAGTTTTTTCGAAAACTAAAATTTATCCACAAAATTGAATAGTAGTATTGAAATTTTACAGAAATTAAGTACAGGATCTCAAGGAAAATTCTGAATTTTTAAATGGGAACGTATGTCATATTGGATATCTTTGGTTAGAGCTTTTCAACAACTTTTATTTAAACATTTTTTTAATATCTTTTACGGTTGACAAAAAAACTGTGATATTTTTAAATGACGATTATATTCCCTATAAAGACTTGAACGTAAAGTATTTTTATTTACAAGTGTTCAAAATGCCTTCCATTATAATTTTTAAACACGTTCGCATTCTTACTCTTGTGTTATCTGTAGCTTGGAGAACAATTAAAAATATATAATAAAAAATATTGCACTTTCAAGTCGTATCTATTTCAAAGTACAATTTGAAAATACTTGAAGTACCTCCAACGCGAATCATTGTCAGAGAAACCGCCACATACAATTTATTTGACCTTGATATAGTCTACTTATAGTCTGTTTCTTTGGTTAAAGCGGAACTAGATTTTCGAATCTAGTAATTTTTATCGATTGAATGAAACTTTTGATAATTTTGTTTAGTAAAAGCCCATTTAATCATTATAAAGTTAGCTAGTGACAACTTAAACGTTTGAAATAGCCTGTAGTTTAAATTAGTTGTCAAAATAAATATATTATGTATAAAAATAAATTTTTATTTTATTTATGTTATGAAAAGTATATTTTTATGAATATAAATATAAGATACTCGTATTTATAAATATGAATAAAATTTATATCTTGCAAGATTAAGTGCATTTTTATTATATTTTCATGTTTCGATCTTGTATGACATCCCCCCGACGAAGCCTTCACGGACCCCCAGGGGGCCGCGGCTTCCCGGTTGAGAAACGCTGCTGTAGAAGACTTCATATTTCATAATTTAACCTCCTTCGCATCTTTTATAACAAAGAAGTTAGCAATACTAAAACAATTTCCAAAAACACCCTGTAAATGCAGTGTTTGTTCACTTTATAATTAGTTTTTTTTTTTATTGAACCATTTATCAGAGTCGTCGTGTCTTAAGACGGCACTTTTGTGGAAAGAAAATTAAACACCGAGTACTTCATAATTATGGCCCCACAAAAAGACTTTTTTTAAGTACAAATCTTCATGATGGTCTCTACCAAATGTGGTGCCTATTGTGTTGGCTTTGCTCGCATGCTTCTTGCTACGCCATTGTTAATTAGTTACAGTTACAATATATAAATCGTGACCTTAAAATAAAAGGGTTGTATCTGATAATTTGACTATTTTGAGAAAATCGAGTTCAAACATCAGTCTTGTACCTGAATGTTATGAAGCACATACATTACTGTAAACAATATAACAATTCATACAGGCATTGCAGTGGACTATTTCCTCTTCAAATAAATATATTAAAGATTCAATCTTCTGAATTTCAGATACGTGAGCATATAGATAGAAGTTTGTTATTAAGCTTGTGACGGTTGGGGAATTTATGTACTGGCCATTTTACTCGTTTTGCCCTACGTTCTGTTTTTAGGATTATTAAGTCGATTCGTTCTTGGAGCGGGAAGTTATGTCTACAAAGAAACGCTGGGACACATTTCAATCAAATAGTTTATTAACGGTCTAGTCATTAAGAAATAGTACAAACATGTTGTTAAGGCGTCTAATTGTGATGGCTGTAAGGTAAATTCAGATTATCGTATTTATGTGATCATGTAAGTTTCTACTCAAATATTGCTATCAAATCTACCCTTCCAAACTACGCATGCGGTCCATATCATGCCACATCATTGTTCAGCTCACTAGTGCTGTTTAGAATCTTATACCTAATTATTTGCAATCACTAACGTGTTGCTAGATCACCTAACCGCTGCTTAATGCGCATAACGGTGTCTTCGGTGAGATTCAACGGACGGGTCTGCTACCCGCAAATACAGTTTTGTCAACCCTTCGGTGTGTGTGTGGGTTCAAGCGTGGCGGGGCTCTACGGTTGTGAGGCGCAGGGCCCCGGATAACCTCCCATGGCGGTGTTAATCATAATCACTAAGCCAAGTGTCGACGAAAACGCACACGGGCGGCGTGACCTCACAAAACGTGGTGGGCCGTTCACCCAGGTATCGCCACTGTGTTAGAGAACAGGCGTCACAAACCGAGCGTTGTTCCACCGCTATTCCACAGAGAAATTTCTCGCATCAGCGTGGTGAGCACGGGCGTTGTGAATACGCGGATCGTGGTGGCCGTCCACCCAGGAATCTCCACTGTGTTGGAGAACAGGCGTTGCAAAGCGAGCGTTGTTCCACCGCTATTCCACAGAGAAATTCCTCGCGTCGGCGTGATGAGCGCGAGCGGCGTTAATACACGGATCGTGGTGGACGTCCACCCAGGAATCTCCACTGTGTTGGAGAACAGGCGTCGTAAAGCAAGCGTTGTTCCACCGCTGTTCCAAAGAGAAATTCCTCGCGTCGGCGTGGTGAGCACGGGCGACGTTAATACACGGATCGTGGTGGCCGTCCACCCAGGAATCTCCACTGTGTTGAAGAACAGGCGTCGCAAAGCGAGCGTTGTTCCACCGCTATTCCACAGAGAAATTCCTCGCGTCGGCGTGGTGAGCACGGATCGTGGTGGCCGTCCAACCATGAATCTCCACTGTGTTGAAGAACAGGCGTTGGAAAGCGAGCGTTGTTCCACCGCTGTTCCACAGAGAAATTCCTCGCGTCGGCGTGGTGAGCACGGGCGGCGTTAATACACGGATCGTGGTGGCCGTCCAACCATGAATCTCCACTGTGTTGGAGAACAGGCGTTGGAAAGCAAGCGTTGTTCCACCGCTGTTCCACAGAGAAATTCCTCACGTTGGCGTGGTGAGCACGAGCGGCGATACTACACGGATCGTGGTGGCCGTCCACCCAGAAATCTCCACTATGTTGGAGAACAGGCGTCGCAAAGCGAGCGTTGTTCCACCGCTATTCCACAGAAAAATTTCTCACGGCGAAGTCAACCCGATGGAGGTTCGCGAGGGCGCGCGAAATTTGAATAATTTCAACGTGGCGTGCGAAACAAGCTCATAATGGTCTATGTATTTACAGCTGGTCCACGTAGAGATCACTCACAGCGAAGACAACCCGACGGAGGTTTGCGAGATAACCCGGCGGAGATTAAGTTCACGAGTATGTAGTGCACGTTGTGACGGGCTCTCTCTGCCTCCCTTTGAGCTGGAATCTCAGTCTTATCTATGGACTAAATTCTAGATGAAGAAGTCTTCTCTCTCTTTCTCTCCAGTTCTCGTAGAATTGTGCAAAAACATTTACAAAATCCAGACACATAAAATGGTTACTAATTTCTCACGACACAGACCCATTAATGATTATTTGACACATTTGGGTTATAACCCTCACATAAAATGATTTCTGGAATTTTAAGTTAAACACTAGACATATTTAAAATGACAAACAAAAAACACAATATATATTAATCGGTGAACAGATGTAAAATGTCACCACTTGCGGTCAATGTTTATGACGCCTACTAATATAGTTTTTGTGTGTATAACACTTGAAAACCCCGAACCTTTGAAATACCGCACATCTGGTTGTAGGTACTAGCGGAAAGGAGGTATAAGAAACACACTTAAGTTAATCTGTTTCTTTTAAAACTTTGGAATGCGTAATAAATGATAACAATGAAAAATAAAAATTAAATGGGGTACCAGTGACTGTACAATCACAAGCTCAATCAGTGAAGAAAACGTTTCTCAGTTCTAAGGTTTTTAAATTAAAAAACTTCACAGTTATCATAATAAATGGCAATATAATATTATTAGGAAGGTAGAAATGTGCACGCAGAGTGCCGATTTCTGAAAGCTTAGCCGAGTTTAATCTTTTGGTTAAACTCGGTTACAATATAACAATCCCATAAGTAACCACAGCAACCATTATCCAACCATTTGGTTATAGTTAAGTAAGCTTTCAGAAACCGGCCCTGAACCTTTTTAACTAAAAATCAAATTTTTTTCAAAATTGTTTTTTTGTTAATCTATTTATTGCTGGTTCAATAAAAAGAAATGTTATTCACAGCAGTGGTATCAAGTAAAAGAAACTAGCTTAATAACATGGGACCAACTTAACTATCCTAATAGTACTTAAAATGTAACTTACAATGTATCACTTATGTCTGTTGTATTTAATTAAATATTAAATTAAGTCACTGTAACTGTTACTGTCACTGTCATTGCTGCTGTTGTATATATCTTGAAGTAGCTGTCTTTTCAGTCTAACGTGTATACCTTTTTGGCCAATGTTGTAGGTTATCGCACTTTCAGAATTTTTTATATTGTTTATAAAACGTTTGGTAACTTTTCTAATAAATTATTCTATAGTTGGCTTATTTAATTCCTGGTGAAGTTGATCATTCCGAATGAACCATGGGGCGTTGACTGTTATTCTTAGAATTTTATTTTGCAGCGTTTGGAGTTTGAGGATATTGGTTTTGGAGGTGTTTCCCCAGACTTCGAAAGCGTACATAAACAGTGGTCGAATTAACGATTTATAAAGTAGCAAGGCACATTTTACTTTGAGCTTCGATTTTCTGTTAATCAAGGGGAAGAGCTGGTGTAGTCTTTGATAAGCAAACTGAAGTTTCATTTTAATATGAGATGTCCATGTAAGTCGTCCGTCGAGGTTCACTCCTAGGCATCTTACTGTTGTTGAGTTTCTCAAAATCGTAAATAGAACCCTTTTATTTTAAGGTTGCAAAATATGTAAAACTATATAAATTACAACGATTTTTCTAATATGAAGGAGTCAATTTGGGGAAATGATACGCAATTCAAAAAAGGTTGGAAACTACTGATCTAAAATGCGATTCGATTTTCTAAATACATCCCCATCCGCATTCTTCTTTGGTGTCCATATTTTCAAGTTTTCTTTCAATAAGGGGATGTGTACGCAGACAAACATCCACTATGGCTACGCCACTGGTATGGTATATAAGCGTTTCTGAATCCAGGACTACATGTCTTCCAAATTACATGAGACTGTAGTGGCCATACATGATACACGTCATGTATGCCCAATGGTGTTTATAAATTAATATTCTGGAGCATGTTCTTGACATTACTGTAGCGTCGCTCGTAACTTGATTTGTGTCAAAGCTGTGGCCATTCGTCTCGGATTTTTCGATACAGTCCCGGATCTTGATACTTTTTCTCCCATCAGTATAAGTCCCGGAAATTGTCCCGGATTTGCATAGTCAAATCCAGTTTATTATATTTGAAATTGTCTCGTACGTTTTATTTGACAACTTTAGCGGTAGTTAACAGCGTTTGATGTTCGTCAGCAGTGGCGGCCGGTACATAAGAGCAGCGGAACTGCAGCATTCCCAATATTCAAATAACACTGGTAAACAAAAATGAACTTATTTTTTGTGACATGGACAAAACATGGTGTATCCCACTTAAAATTTGTCCTAAAAGCCGAAAGTGACATCAGATTTTTTCTATCACCCATAATTTTTTTGCTAGGAGGTATTGTTCGTTTTTAACGATATATAGCGATAGACGTATTATTATTAATTTTGAACTTACCTCAAAATGTCGTTTTTAATGTTTTACGTCGATATTTTATTTCTGATACATCCCTTATGAATGTCCAACAGTAATCAGCAAGCAAAATTTGGACTCCATTTACCTTGATATCGCTTTTCCGTGGCGGAACTGTCTTGGTGGAATCGTTTCCCATGTTCATCACTTACTGCACCCATATATTTTGGGAAGTTATCTAGATGAGAGTCCAGAAAGTGAATTTTTAAAGACATCCTACATCCCATTTCTTTGTAGGCATCAAGTAGTTCATTCACGATATCTTTGTAATTTTCAGCTCTCACATTGCCAAGAAAATTTGAAACAACTGTTTCAAAAGCTCTCCAAGCTCTTATTTCAGCTTCATTTAGCATACTGTCAAGTACATCATCTTTCATTATTTCTCTTATTTGTGGGCCCATAAATATGCCCTCTTTAATTTTTGCTTCACTAATTCTCGAAAATATTTGTTTTAGATACAAAAACCCTCTTCCGTTTCGATCCATTACTCTAACGAAATTCTTCATTTAGCCCAATTTAATAAGTAAAGGTGGTAAAAATGCGTTTTTGGGATCGACCAGTGGTTTACTTCTAACGTTTTTTAGTCCAACGTAATGTTTTGGCAACGTTAGGCAACGTAGTGAGTTGCCTAACGTAGTAGCCACTCCTTCTGTATAGTGAATTACTTAGAACTCAAAAAGTAACCAGTCTCCAGTCAGGACATAGATTGCAACAGATTCGGATATCTGTAGTTTACTAATTTTGAAGCATACTTTTAGACCTGATAAACAAGAATAAACTGATCTTAACCACTTGTGTACCATCACCGCAGATACATGCCGTGAATTGACGCAATATGAAAATGTTGCATATTGCAAAATATAAATTTGCCTGTTACAGAAAATCTATGGGTGATAGAAAAACTCACTTTTCAAATTTGATTTCAGCAGAATTACATCAGAAATACCCAAAAATGGCCATGTCACAAATAGTGTGTTTATCAGTGTAATTTAATTATTAGAGATGTTTATGATATTTTTCATTTTCTCTATCTCTAGGTTTACTTAATTTTTTACTACTATCGTGCTTAATTCGTAAATCAAGTATAAAATACAACTGTACGACAATGTACGACTATATCGACTAATATCCGCTATCTTTTTACTTGCCCGACCTTAATATATAAGGGGCAAGTATTGTAATCGCGAAAAATTTCGATGTCGAGATTTTGACTGATGACCACGTTTCATGGTCCAGGGAATCCAAAAAACCTATTTTCGAAGTGCCGTCCGTATGTGTGTGTGTCTGTGTGTGTGTATGTGTGTGTGGTTGTGTGTGTGACTATGTGTATACACGATAACTCAAACACGGTTTAACTTAAAGAGTTCGTTCTGATACTAAAAAATTCTCCTAATAATTGGGAAGAACCCTATTGTTTTTTATTAAAATCCAAAACCGGAAACGGAAGTTATTAAAGTTTTAAATTTAAAAAAATTCGTAACTAATAAACCAAGCCTTGGACAAAAATTTGTATAGAACATAATTTGATGTATTTTTGAAGATTTACCTAAATCTTCTTTTAAATTAAAAAAAAAAATAAATAAATTATGTATTTTTTTTATTATTATTATTTTTATGGGAGGGCAAGTCTAGCGAAGGTCTCCCTTCGCCACTGTTTTTTTTTCTGGGCTTGATGGGTTTATTAATAATCCGACAGATGGAGCAAAGTAATCGAAAAGAATTACGAATATTTCGATTAGAATTTGTAAAAATGAGACCAAAGTAAACCTGACTAACATGCAAAGACATCCTAACATTTCAATTAATACAAGTTTGAAACGTTGAGATATGAATTTATTGACCAAACTTCAAGTGTTCTCAAGCCCTAGTTATCTTCCTAATAATATGCTAAGCAGAAATTTTCGCAACTCAAACATGTACGCCATATAACGTACATAAGCCGATCAAAGGTGTAAAAATATAAACAAATATGTGCTCATCCAAAAATAGTAGGGTATCAAATTAAAGCCCTTAGTACGTGGATTAACGATCAAAATTTTATTTTTGCAAAATAAATTATATCGAGGCGATTTTTGTCAAAATTGTGCAAAAATTTTGTTGTCCCTCACCCTGTAGCCCAGATGGTTTAAACTAAAAATCTAAGTAATATACATTGGTATGAACCGGAATAGTACAACAGGAATTTTTGATCAGATTATGTTTTCGGAAAATAACGCATCTTTTGTGTTTTTTGGTTGGCGATGTAAATATTTAATACGCTATGTCACACAGTTAACCAGTACGTTTGTAATGGTTATTAATGGTGTAAAATTATAATTTCATTCTATGTTTAAACGTATACGAAATCAGAGAGGCGGAGCTTATGACTTATAACAACCAATGGAAGCGATAGGCGCAATATTCAAAATTTTAATGAACCTTGCTATATAAAAAAAATACTTCACATATTTAGAAACCTCAATAATGGTATTAGGCACTCGAATTAAAATTAACAAAAAAATATTTTAACATAACATTTGTTTTGGCATCCAAAATAATCATTATTCGCTTACTAAATACCTGCGAATCCCTGAAATATGTGAAAATTAACACTTCACATCAATTTTTGTGTTTATAACTAACAGAACAGAGATATTTTTATGTTTCAATAATACATTTTTGTATTTTATTTATTTATTTTGCATTTTGGTGTCACACCATGTGATGATGTCACCCGGTGCGGTTCGCACCCCGCACGTTTTAAGTCAGCCTGTGTCTCCTTTTTCACACTAGATCTTTAAGATCGGATGTTAAAGTGAATGGATCTTTAAACGCTAATGTGAAACCGTACGGCCTCGTCTAAACACGACCGATGTTTAAGACAGAAATCTGCGTCTTAAACTTCGCCCGCATTGCCAACTTAATTTCTATTATAAAAAAATACTCCTTGAATTTGTGCTGTCAACATTTTATATTATCATAAACAAGAATACTGTATTATAACGACGTTATAAGAAGTTTATACTTATTGTTATAATAAAATTATTTATTTTAATAATGTGTTTAATAAAATACAGAACTACAATAATTGAGATAAAATGTATCGACTTACATGTTAATACAGGTGTAATATATTCTTTATTGTAGTCTTTATTGTAGAATGAAATGAAATATCCTTAATTGTTTATAATAATTCAAAATGTGCGTCTGCGCAGACAGTTCAAAACTGGTAATTTCATGACGGTAACTTAAGGACAAAATTACTGTAGCTGATGACAGCACCAGAGATTTAAACATCAAGTGTGAAAGCATACCGATCTTAAACATCGATGAACTTTAAGTTCACTCGTCTTAAAGATCTAGTGTGAAAAGGGTATAAGTCTGCCAATAATATAAGAACAATAAAATACAAAGATATTTTGTTTGCTGTAACGTAACCTACCTAACCTAACCTAACCAACATACACATGTTAAACAAGTTTACACTTGAATTTTGATATCAATATTCTACTCTTTGAGAGGGTTGTTGTCTTTGTAAATTTCGTGACCTTGTGATATTTTCCAGTAACATAATTTGATTTGACAATACATTAGAGGGGAGGATCATATTGTTCATAACATTGACGAAAGAGTGGGAGCCCACTCTCAACAACGGTTCAAGGTAAGAAGGATACCAAAATAAATAACTTATTTAGGATCAAAATATGAATATTTTAAGAGTGGGCGTGAAAAATTGATTAACTTAATTTTCATTCAGGATATTTTGATATACTTTATGCCAGACAAAGTTCTAGATTTTATAAGATAATAATGCTTTTATAAGATAATAATGCTTCTTAAAAAAAGTGTGAATTTTTACACATTTTAGGATTTTCTTGGTAAGGAACAATATTTGTGGAACACATTTTTGACTGTTTCGCGTTAAAATAAAAATCAGTTACAGTAATACCCCGCTACTCGACGTTAATTCGTTGTGAAAAAGTGTCGAGTAGCGAATCCGTCGAGTGACGAGTCAAATTTTTCCATAAGAAATAAAGTGAATCATATGTACATATACAGGGTGTTTGTTTGAAACGGGGCACCCCGAAAATATCCTTTATTTGTAACGATACAAAAAATTTTCAGAACAAAAGTTAAACTAGACAAAAAGGCCCATCTAAAGGTTACTATAAAAATTCTGAGGCTCTACCGGTTTCACCGGAAATGATGTCAACTTTTGATCTAGCATAGGGAATCGATAATTTTATATTTTTTTCCTAAAAGTACATTAAATTAGCTTTACAATGACACCAAAAAGTTATATTTTTATGTTAACCATTTCAAAATGGCGACCATTTATTTACAAAATAATAATCAACATAAGTTTTACAAAATTGAACGTAGCAAGCTTTGAAAACAATATAAAAAGAAACAAAATATCTCTAAAATAAACTATTTGACTATTTAGAAAAATACAAATGTTCGATCAAACCACCATTATTGTCCACACATTTTCTCATTCTTAATAAAAACTCTTCCATCGCCCTTATAAGAGTACACTCTTGGATATCCCGGATTGCACTTCCACTAAGTGTCGGTTGGAAGAGTGGATATGAAGAACCACCCACAAAAGATCAGTACTGTGTCGGTGACGTACCTGAAGAAACTGATTACTCAGAATAAATGAAAATGAAAGAATACTCCGTGATTTAATTTTTTATATTCAAATTTATTATAACTTAGGTGTAGATTTACAATATCCCACTGCACACTGTTCATGCGTCACACACACGTCATTTGTTCAATATCCAGAGATTCTAAACAGGTGGGACTGTGCAGAACTTTTATTTATGTCATTAAACTAGAAGATGGGTAGCTCGCTTCGCTCGGCTTCTTCTAACCAAACACTTACTAACCTAACCTAAGATAGTGTTTTGTCATTAAACTAGAAGATGGTTAGCTCGCTTCCAGAAACCATTGTTTTAGAGCCACTGATAATTTTTGAATTATTTAGTGTAGTCGTTATGTGCTGCCATCTGTATGGAGTTTGAAGTGGGATATTGTAAATCTTGTCCATAACTTATTTTGTATTTACATCAATCATAATAAAATTAAAAAATTAAATAAACGTAGAACAATTATTATTAATATCAACTATCTATTTTTCATTCCCTCAATTTTATTACCTGCTTACGACATTAATAATTGCTAAAATCTTGTATAACGCATACATAAATTTAATTTTGTTAATGACAATAACCAAAAAAACGGCTCGACAGCTGTCAGTTTACCAATTTATTTATTTATTTCTATAGAGAAACAAAAAAAAAATCTTTCTCAATGCCTATTTCAGTTACACATTCAGTGTTACCAATCTGATGATTCAATATGTCAGTCTCATTATCCGTCAGATAACTATCTGATAGAAAACAATTTATCACAATAATTTTGGATAACATTTATCCAACAGATAAAGTATCAGATAACTTTATCTATCAGATAGTTACCCAGAAGTGTATCAGAAGGTGGAAAGACTGGGCCTAAGAAAAGTGTACATTTAAATATGAAACCAAGTAAAGACATTAAAATTATTAAAAATATAAAAACTAAACTCTATGAACAAGATTTAATCGCTTGTAAAACAGATAAGGGTAACACTATTACGATTTTAAATAAAACCAATTACATTAGGAAAGTCAATGAATTTATAAACGAAAGTAATCTTCAGATTCAAAAAAAAGATCCTACTGACCAATTCCATAAAGATCTAAAAAATCTATTAAATAAATGCTCCAGAATAATAACTCCTGATAAAATATATCAATATAACAATTTAAATCCTGCTGCTCCTATTTTATATGGATTATTGAAGCTCCACAAAAATAATATTCTAATTAGACCAGTAGTTTCATACATTAACGCTCCCACATACAAACTGTGCAAAAAACTTAACAAAATAATACCAGATCTTTTAAATTTAGACTTTAAATATTCACTTAAAAATAGTACAGAACTTATCAATAAAATAAAATCTTGCCACGATCCTCACAATGCTAAACTCGTATCGTTTGATGTAAGTAGCCTTTTCACATCTATACCACTTTCAGAATTAAAAGATATCATTTATCAACACATGGTAAAAAGTCATTTAGAGCCATTCCACCTTTTAGAATTATGAGAAACTATAGAAATTTGTTTAAAACAAAATTACTTTGTATTTGATAAAAAAAAATTATACACAAACAGCCGGATTTCCAATTTGTCTCCTCTTTTTGCTGAAATATTTATGAACCATTTAGAAAAAATAGTCATGAACAATAAATCATTTAAAAATAGTATCAAATTTTGGTATAGATATGTTGATGATGTTATTTGCTTAGGAATGCCATGGAGAGACAACTCGATAATTAGGGTTTTGTAGGTATGACCAAAAAACCCTTATACCGTAATTTTGTCGTCTGTCTGTCTGTCTGTCTGTCTGTCTGTTCGGTAAAAATTGTAGCCAAACGGCTAAACCTAGAGAGTTGAAATTTGGCATGCTTATACAACTCTTTGACCCGGACATAGGAAAAATTCTAAAACATCTAAAAAACATATCCCCCTAAAAATATAAACAAATATGTGCTCATCAAAAAAAATACATATTTTTTTTAAATTCTGAGTAGGGCACCAAATGAAAGCCCTTGTAGTGGATTACCGATCATAATTTTATTTTTGCAAAATAAATTATTTTGATGCGATTTTTGCCAAAATTGTGCAAAAAAAATTTTGTCCCACACCCTGTGTCCCAGATGGTTTAAACAAAAAATCTGAAAAAATTCTAGTAATGTACATTGGTGTGAACCGGAATAGTACAACAGGAATTTTTGATCAGATTATGTTTTCGGAAAATAACGCATTTTTTTTTGTTTTTAACTAAAATATGTTAAATATTTAATCCGCTATGTAACACACCTGAACAATAACTCTAGTAAGGTAGTTGGTTTTGTCGTGCGCCTTGTAATTTGCAAACTAATGATTTAAGCAAACAATAGAAGCCATAGGCGCAATTTTCAAAATCTTAATAAACCTTGCTATATAAAAAAAATACTGTACATATTTAGAAACTTAAATAATGGTAATAGGCATTCGAATTAAAATTCATAAAAAAATATTTTGACATAAAATTTGTCGTCCCAAATAATCATCATTCAGTTACTAAATACCTGAAAAACCCAGAAATGTGTGAAAATTCACACTTCACCTCAATTTTTTTCTTAATTACCTCAACAGCATTTACCCATCGATCAACTTTACTATTGAAATAGAAACTGATAACAGTATTAACTTTCTAGATATTACTATATCCCATTCCAACAAAAATTTTCATTTTGACATATTTAGGAAACCTACGTACTCCGATTCGATTATTCCCTTCAATTCCCAACATCCTTACAGTACAAAAATGGCTGCTTTTAACAGTTTCATAGATAGATTGCTTAAAATCCCGCTCTCTGAATCTAGTTTCGATAGAGAATTAACTATTTTCAAAATTGCATGCAACAATGGTTATTCAAGAACAGACATAGATAGAATTTTAGTAAGAAAACAAAGAAAGAAATTACTTAATTTTTGCTACAGTATCAAAAGTCCGTCTGTCAAAATTTTTTTAAAAAATCCCATTTTTAGGTAAGATTAGTTACAAAATTGGCAATACGCTCAAAAATTATAATTTCACCAGCATTTTACAATCAAAAACCGTCAAAAATTTCTTAGTAAATAATAAAATAGATAATAGAAAACTCAAAGAAAAACGTGGTATCTATAAAATTCAGTGCCAAGATTGTGACCACATTTATATTGGAAAAACACAGAGACAATTTGAAAATAGATTCAAAGAACACCTAAGAGCCCATAAAAACAGTAAACCCGATTCCTCAAACGTTGCAAAACACCTCATCACTAATAACCACAATTGTGAAATAGAAGATTGTTCGGTCATTCACATTAACAACAATAACCAGAAATTTACCTTATTTGAACATTTGGAAATTCACAAAAATTTACAATCGGGAATTCCCTTAATGAACGAGCAACTAATATTATACAATAGTCCTTTTCTGAAAATTAGAATAAGATATATTGACCCTTAATCTGCTTTCAGCCCTAAATATTTACTTGAATAACTATATAATAGAAAATAATTTTTGTATTTGTTGGTTTGTAAGAAACTCTTGAATATGGCATCATTGCCGAAATACGTATCGAGTATTAAAGAATTTGTGAAACTTAACCTAGTGTTTTTATTTTTATTCTATTGAATTTTTAAGAAAAAACAATTTTGAAACACGTTTTATAATTATAAAATTCCTCATTATAAAAGTACTTCTCATTTTCAGTGTGCCGTCAATTGAAAAGTAGAAGTAGTCCTAGTATTGTCTTATATTAATTAAAATAAATTCATGTTGCTTTTTAAAAATTCTCCTGAAATAAAAAAATCTAAAATTGTATGTTGTGCGCACATCATTGAAATAAAAGAAAAATAATCTTCTTTTCATTTCAGTAATAAAAAGCCATATCTGTTCTAGTAATCATTTGACTTTATGTTTTAAAGAGATAACTACTCTGCTGCTAATTAAAATTATACATATACCCAGTAAATTCAGTACATATTATACAGAATGAAGTTTAAATCTAAAACATAGATCATCTGTTAGATACTGTAGATTAAAAACTGTTGAAAAGGTACTTGTTAAGTTAATTAAACATGGTTCGTAAATTATGAAAAAGGTTCGACAGTTGAAGGGCTACAGTAAAAACTGAATTAGATCTAGGGGCATGTGCTGAATATTGGAGCACGCACAGTTAACATAATTAAGAAAATGTATTTAACATCTGAAATCATCCTTTTTTCTTCATCTTATTACTTTATTATTACATTAGAGCATTGTCTGATGCGTCAGTGACTCGAAATGAAACTTTTTTTTTACCAAAATGCGACTTATTTTAACATAGACTCCATTTAACTTGATACATTTTGGACATATTCTAACTTTTTTAAGCCATCCAAAAAGCACGATTTGGCGAACTCTGCAAAATAGGCTTGGGTTTCAGCGATGATCTCCACGTTCGATGTGAATCTTTTTTGCGAGCCATTTCTGGACGTTTGGAATGAGATAAAAGTCGCAGAGGGTCAAATCTGGAGAAAATTTACGACGAGGATGCAGTTCGTAGCCTCATTTGATCAATTTGGTCATTGCAACTGCGGACGACCGAGCTGATACATTGTCATGGCGGAACAGACTTTTTTCTTCGCCAAACGGGGGCTTATTCATCAAATCAACGTGTAAGTGATCCAAAAAGTGACATAATATTGTTCTGTGATCATTTTTTTCCTTTTCCAGGCAGTCGATGAAGATTATGTTTTGCGAATCGCAGAATGTCATGGCAAAGACCTTTCCGGCCAAGGAAATACCCATTTCATTGATCGGAGCACGTTTGCCAAGAGAAATCTATTGTTTTGACTGTTCTTTTATTTCTGGTGTGTACTGATGGACCCATGTTTAATCAACGGTTATGAAACGCCGCAAAAATTCACTTGTGTTGTGCTTGTACATGTCCAAATATTGCTTCGAAGTGGTCACGTAATCCGTTTTTGATCTAGTGTGAGCACATTCGGCATCCATTTGGCCGATCACTTTTTCATGCCCAAATTTTGGTACAGGTATGTAACATATGTTCGCCTGAGATGTTAACAATCTTGCCTAATTTGCCAATATGCGCAGTCTAGAATAATTTATAAACCTCACCAAGCTTACGACGAAAACAGTGCAGTGCAGGGTACAACTACAAGGGGACATGTCAAACAGCTTCGAAACCACCAAAGGAACGCAACAAGGAGACTCACTTGCTACAATGATATTTAACATTGTACTGGAACGGGTAAAATGTTACTGTACGGTCCGCTCTAATTTCATCCAACTCTATTCACTCCACCAACTTGCTGTAAACGACAGCTCACGTGTTTTACCAGTGGTCCTAAAACGTACTGACCGGTCTTAGTATAACTAGGGAATAGTACCTACGCTACTGTGGCATTGTTATGTTAGTGTGAGTTTGTTTTGTCATTAAACTAGAAGATGGGTAGCTCGCTTCGTTCGGCTTCTTCTAACCAAACCCTTACTAACCTAATCTAACGTAAGATAGTGTTTTGTCATTAAACTAGAAGATGGGTAACTCTCTCCGGTCGGTTTTAGACTTTTACTAACAAATACTAACCTAATTATCTTGTTTTTAGGTGCATAGTACTTTATTTTCCCCCATATTAGCCCAATTAAAATTGTGTATCATTATGTATGAATTTATAAACCAGAAACCATTGTTTTAGAACCACTGATAAACCTTGAATTATTTAGTGTCTTGAGCATGCATGACACTTACGATAGTAGTAGGAGAGGGGATAGAATGGAATGAAGTTCGAGCGGACCGTAGAGTAACATTCAACCCTGGAACGTGCCCTCAGAAAGACTGAATCAATTAATTTATTAATTCCAATAAATCCCTAAGAACTAGATATCACTTTCTCCTGGCATATACAGACGATATAGACATTATTGGAAGCAGTGTTGAATCCATACGATTTTCCGTGGGAGGGAGAATTACATAAGTCGCAGGAAATATATGAGCCAGGGGGAGTAGATTAGGCAGGTATAATATTTTTTAAATTTTTTCCGGGGGGAGTTTTTACCATTCCGGGGGAAAATCCCCCCACGCAGCTCCTTGGATTCACCACTGTTCGGAAAAAGCCGTAAAGACATCGAAGAATGCTATTTATCTCTCATCCAGAAAATAAGGAAAGTAGGACTAGAAATAAGTGAAAATGAAACTAAGTATATACATGATAGTTCCTCAAACATCAGATAGATTGATATCTATCTAAATCTTGACTAAACCACGACATTTCTGTAATGTGTTATTGGTTGAATACATTTATTATTATTATTATTATTGATATCGATAGAAATAAGTGAATAGCGTTTCGAAGTGGTGACTAAATTTTAATACCTAGTTTCTCTGATCAAGTTTGATAACAACCTATCCCATTATATCCAACGAGGGACTGTATTTGGAAAGAGATACTGTAAAAACTTACAAAGAGTACTGAAAAACAAAATACTCAAAACTGACACCAAATTAAGCGTCTACAAAACCCTAATCAGACCAGTTAGCACAACCAAAGTCCAAGAAGAAATGCTCAACACGTGCAATAGAAAAACCCTACGTCAAATTCTGTAAGGTAGAAATGAATAAGGAATTTGGAGAAGATGGTTCTTTGATAACAAGGCACATTAAAGCCAACAAACTTCACTGGTTGGGGCATCTACAACGAACAGTGGCGGAACTACCATACCGCCAGACCCTGCAACGCGGGGGGACCCGAAGCTTTGGGGAGCCCGAAAATTTTGAGAAAATTAGTCGCGTTTTATACTGAAAAATAAAGAATTTACTTTTCACTATAAAACACATATATAAAAAAAAATAATACAAAAAAAATCATTTTTTTTTTTATCTTATGTTTAGTAAGACCTCAACAAAACAATAGCGAGATTGTTTAACCATATTCAAAATAGAAATGCAATTAAAAAAATAGCATTTAAAATAAATATTATTATAACGCGATTAAAGGAAGACTGCGAGAATGGCGCTATCGGAGTTTTTTTTATTAATCTTTTGTTTTTAATTTATAAATGGATTTTGAGAAACTGTCGTTGTTCTCAACAGATATTGCTAATTTTCAAAACAAAATATTGACACCTGATATGAAAAAATTATTCCTGTAGACGTCAAGAGCCTTTTAAGAGGGACCCTTCGCAAGAAAATCGGTGCTTTTCAAGTAAGTTCTACAAATTTTCAACTAAAACTGGAATTTTTGAAAGACTTTAGCTTTGTATTCACCTAAATTGGATGCAGTTTATTGCGAACCGTGCTGGTTGTTCTCAAATAAAAACCTAACAAGATAACCCTTAATGAATTGGCAACAGATCATCGGTTTCATAACGGGATGAATTTTTAGATTAACTGTATTTAATGATATTGTTATCAATCAAATTGATAATAGAATCAGAGGGATGAACGACGTTGTAAATTTGTTTTTATTCATGTCACCTCGAAATTTAATCAATTTGGATGAAACACAAACTTTGAGATTTGCCGAAATCTTACAAAAAAAAAAAAAATACATAGGTGATATTTCGTCCAATTTTCCGTTACAAATGGTAATGTTAGCTTCAATGCTTAATGAGGAAATCTCTAAAATATCAACAATTAAAGAATTTGCCGAACTTTTAATAATTAAATGTACCTCCCTGTCGGTCAGTTTTTCAGACGTAGTTACTGCAATTTTATTATTTTTAACACTTCCTCTCACTGTGGCAATATCAGAGCGTTCTTTTTAAAAATAATAATAAACTATCTACGAAATTCTATTGGAGAAGAACTCTTACATAATTTATCATTATTGAGCATTGAGG
The DNA here is from genome assembly GCA_963971575.1 of Liopterus haemorrhoidalis. Lineage (NCBI taxonomy): Eukaryota > Metazoa > Arthropoda > Insecta > Coleoptera > Dytiscidae > Liopterus > Liopterus haemorrhoidalis. The sequence goes on along the minus strand of OZ020611.1, from coordinate 32,987,920 downwards.
CTGAAATTGCTCAAGAAATGGGCATTAAGGACTTAATTAGAGATTTTGCTAATTTAAAATCCAGAAAGAAAGATTTAACATTTTAAATGGATTTATTTATTTATATCTAGTTTTATTTTGTTTTGTCTAAGTTTCATTTGTTTGATAATATTGTTTTTCTTTTGTATTCATAATAAAATATGTATTATAAAGTAAAATGATTCTTTGTGTAAGAAGAATCCAAGGTTAAATTTCTTCAAAATTATAGCACGCTAGATACGAAAAGAAAAAAATCACATAAGGTTGGGAGGCCGATCAAATTTTTTTGCGGGGGGTGCAAAATTTGAAGTTCCGCCACTGACAACGAATGAGTCCCAGAAGGATTCCTCGAATAACAGCAGAAGGAAGGATAAGTGGAAATCAAGCAAGGTAGACCAAGGTTACCATGGAATGATAGCACTGAAAAATACCTTTGACTAAAATACTTGCTACGAACACACGTGTCTAATTCTTTGATTTTGTCGAAGGATTCAAAAAATTCTTCAACATGTTTTCGTAAACGGTTCAAATCGTCACATTTCATCTTAACCAAATTTTTAAACAGTGCCACTTTTCTGCTAGGCGCTTTTGGTAGATGAATTTCTTTCAATTTATTCCAGATATCTGCTGAAGACTTACAATACTTGATGTGGAGAAGCTGGGACAATATAATCCATGCCTTCGCCATTTTGACCAACAAGTCCCATTTGGCTTGTTCTGGAGCTTCCGCCGTATACTGGTGGCAATCACATGATCCCAGTATTTGTTTTGAATTAATAAACTTTCCATTAAAATTGTCCATGTGTCATAACTTGATCCATCAAGCTTTTCAATATTGAAATTATTATTCATCTCGGATATTTTTTTAACTTACTAATTTTTTACAGTATATCTGGGCCCATAATCTATCGTGAAATTATAACAGAAAATACACTTAGTTTATACGCAGCGACACATAACAGGAGATGGAAAGGCTTGCTTGGAGGATTTTAAGGAAGGCTTATACTGGGCTGTAGAGCCAATAAGAGAGAGATAGTCTTTTATTTTAGTTAGATTCTATAAATTATTCAGTTCGTAATAAATTCCAATATAAAACTTTAGAGTAATTACACAATCTAGCGCCAAGATTCTATAGAAAAGAATCTTCTACATTTCTTCGCCTACTTTAGATTTCTTCAAATAAGAAAATGTTTAATGATTACATTCTGTTGTTAGACTAGCAATATGAAATTCAAAACAGACGTAAAATTTATGTAAATTTGATTATGCAGACACTTCATTTCTAATTACATTGAATTACATTACATTATATTCAATTTTGTGGCAATTTATTACTCTGAATGTTCTTTTCATGCTGAATTTTCTAAATATTCACATATTCCTGAAAACGACCGAAAAACTACGTGTCTGAAATTCAATCAATTGAACTAATGGTCTGAAAATATTTTATTCCAAGAGAATACGTTATATTCAACATTAAAAATCAGTACGGAAAATGCGAAAAGTTTTTATAGAGTTGATAAATTACTTTAATGGCCTGCACCAGATAGTTCATTATTTCAATTTATTATTTTTCAGAAAATAAAACTAAACCAACATAGTTGAAAAAAGATGTACTTTGGCAGATTACAACATATATATATATAATGGATTGAATACAAAAAAGAGCAAATAATATATTGGATAGTTTTTATTTTCACACTATCTGATATGTTCAGCGCGTGTCCTTCTCTTTATCACTCTCTTTGTCACTCTACTCTCCGTAAGAGGACATTTCGATTAATTTCTGGCACAATAACATCCACTCTTCTATATTGCGAATCCAGTGCAATATTGTTCCATCGAATATTGGTACGCCGATAAATTACATGGACTAAGGAGTGCGAAAAATCAGCACAAACAGTGATCTTGGAAATGAGCGTTGTCGTCAATTAAGACAGACGCCTATTTTAACCTCCAAGCTCATAGAAAGCCAGGACATCCAGGACTCCAGCTCTAATTTGCCTCGGCATGCATGGGTTACGCTAGTCGCAATATCCACGATAAATGTACGGTAAGTTTTAAGACATAGAAAAGAGGATTCAGGAAAAATGTTGTTGATGCCAACCAAAATTGTAGAATAATTAGGTACCGAGTTTTTTGCATTTATGTTTCGGGGAATTCATTTTAATGTAAATTAAGGCTTTCGGTTAACTTCCGATTAATTATTAAAAAAAAAAAAAAACAGGTACCCTGAATCAGAAAAACTAGCATATTTTACCGTAAACGATGCCATGAATATGTTTTTTTTTTTTTTTTTGAAAAATTTAAGTGATGCATATTAATTATAAGCGCGACAGTTCGATGTGAACCTTGGACTCCTGTTTCCAGGTTTCGTGACCATATTTTCAGTCTGTGTACATTCAGGAGTAATATGGCCAGCAGTCGCGCACCCAGGAATTTTGAGGGCTAGGGGGCGGAAGACAATATTATTTAAATTATTCTCATTTCTAAAAAAGTGATGATCTAAAATAAAGCTCATCGCTTCTGAAATACAAGTGATGACGTCCTCAAAAATCACTTCGGCAAAAAAAGTCCTCATCTCTATTTTTAAATGCATATTTATTTACCTAAGGACCATGGTGATAAAAAATTTTGTACTTCGCTCTTTGTTGGGGGGCCTGGGCCACTCCCCCCTCATGGTGCGCCACTGATGGTCAGTATTAGGTCCTTTTTTCAACGCACACAGTTTAAAGGCACCTACATAGCTTTTATGGCCAGTTGCAAATGTCTTAACATAGCCCGTAATTTGTATATTTTTTACACAAATTATTTTAAAAAGTCAAGATTTGAACCCCCGTCTATACCCTCGCTAGCGGCAAGAACAAACATCTTAGAGCTTGTGGCAAAAGATTCAGAACCGGAATGGTACAATACACTCTAAAAAAAAGTGTTAAAGGGACGTCATGGTACACTAAAAAATGAACTTTTGGTGTACAAGTCCCTCGCTTTTTGTGTTAATTATTTACACTTCTTTTTTGTAAAATACTATATATTTGGTTTACAATATTTATCTAACTATCTGGAAAACTGGGTAGCTATAGCTGTTTCTTGATTGAACGCATCTCGTACGTTTGTAAGTCTCTAGGTGGAAGCACTTTGGTCAATTGGTGCCTCGAGCTGGTTAATGAATGGATGACATCCCACGAGCTAGATCTTGCGCCGGGCAAAACGGAGGCAATCATCCTGAAGGGGAAGAGGGATAGAAACGATATCAGCTTCTCGCTGGGGAACACCGTAATCCCGCTGAAATACCTCGGTGTCACATTTGACGAGAGGATGTCCTTCACGAAACATGTGCTTGCTTCCGTCAAGAAAGCCGAAGTGAGGACATCCATGCTGGGCAGACTGATGCCGAACGTTGGAGACCCGTCGAGTGGAAAAAGGGCGGCGCTTTGCGGAGTGGTGCACTCGATACTCCTATACGGAGCCTCTATTTGGCACGAGGTGTGCAAATGGGCAAAATATAGGGATATCCTTATAGGTGTACAGCGGAAGGCACTGCTAAGGTGCGCGTCGGCCTACCGTAGCGTGTCGAGCGTTGCCCTGCACGTGATCACGGTAACCGTTACGATATTCCTCCTGGTCGAAGAAAGGAGGACGGTGACCGATAGTGCCAGTCACGGCGAGATCACCAGACGGAATGCCAGGGAGCAGAGCATCGCTCAATGGCAGGACGAATGGGATAGGAACACCACCAAAGGCCAGTGGACGAAACGTCTGATACCAGACGTAAGGACCTGGCTTGAATACCCTCACCGTAAGCTAGACTACTGGACTGACCCAAGCGTTGACAGGTCACGGTTCTTTCCGTACGTATACGAAGAGAATCGGTAAGGACCTGGAGAATACGTGCGTGTACTGCGAAATGGTGGACTCGGTGGAGCACACCATCTTTCAGTGCATACGTTGGGACGCGGCGAGTGTTGAGGTGGGGGCCCTATGCCCAGTGGCATTAACACCTGACGCCCTGGTTGCAGAAATGATGCAATACAGGAGGAAGTGGGAAGTCATCCCCGGGATGATAAAAGCCATTATGGAAAGGAAGGAGTCCGAAGAAAGGAGTAGGCAGGACTTGGCAGGAGTTGAATAGAGAGTAGACTGCCAAGGGACATTGCCCCTGGCAGGGGGCCGTGCCCCTGCTCAGCGGTCAAGTAGCAGGTACAGACGATTTAACGTTTGCAGCTACAGGCTTGCTTTTATCACTTATTAAATACCTAGAAAACCCTGAGATGTGTGAAAATTCACACTTTATATCAATTTCTCATCCCATCCTCGTAGATATAAAAGCAAAACATTATTTGTTTACAATATATTGTATCATGATTATTTGGATGTTAAAGAAACTGTAGACATTGACAGTCTGCAGAAACAATACATTTTTGGATATATTTTCACAAAAAATTACTGTTTCTGCAAAGATAATCCTATTTTTTCATTTGAAACTAATAGAGCTACGACGCATAGAAGGAATTCTAATGGCGGAGCTATCACCTATATCTCATTAGCCAGACTGTCATAGCATACAGTGTCTGTATTGAATGTTTCCTGGTAGGTTCACCTACAAAATCTAAAAAATGTTTTGCTTAAAATAGCCAATTCTTATTAATCTCCCATCAGTTACAATATTCTGTTGCAACAAAATTGGTTTCGACTTTCGTTTATAAATCTTCCCACACACTTACCGAGAAATTTGTTCGATAACTCCATTCTAATTTCGCAGATGACTTTTTTTGTGCAATTTGTCGCCATTGACAAATCTGTTTACCGCCCACGTATTGTGAAATACCTGAGTACAGGTTTGGAAAGCTCGACGTAACGTTGAATTTTACGCATGAAACTTTGTTACGAGAGCCAGACCCTCTTTTCAGATAAGAAACGTAGACGAGAAGAAGTAATTTACAATCTTGACAACGGATCAATTTCAAACATATTTGAATTTATTTTTAAATTTCTGATTATTAATCGATATTATTTTAAAATTGTAGATGGCAATATTTTGTGTTTGTCATCTGCAAAAGAAGTTGATAATCTCAGAACAGAGGTATCAGTTAGTTTATAAATATACTTTGGAGATAATGTAAGACTAGGAGTGTACCACGTCGCTCAATAAGTCTCCGGTCTAATTTATTTTTATTTGCCCATGTGGATGCTATTTTCTTTACTTCATTGAAGGAGGTTACAATATCTGTCGTGTTTTTACATCGAGTAAGCAAATTATTGTTGTCAGCAAATGAAGTCACGGTTAAGTTTGTCATATTCGTAAAATAATTAGGTAAGTCACTTGCGTAAATTAAAAATAGAGTAGAAGCCAAGACACTTCCTTGTGGGGCACCTAGGGTAACAAACTTTTTGTCGAAAAAATATGACTTGTTTTTAATTTCTATCGAGGTGAATTGGGTTCTGTCAGTAAGGTAAGATTTGATCCAGTCTAATGCGATTCCTCTTATTCCGTATCTTTATACATCTTCTTACAGGTATCTATTATACCTGTATTATACACGTCAAATACAAGGCCGCTAACTCAGGTAGAGTTAACGAGATTAGTAGAGATTCCACACAAAGATTTATACCCTAAAGCAGCAAATTTTTATTTACACATTATATATTTCACCAGCGATTTGAATCTACAAAATTACAAATTCAATTTTGACCCGTCTGGGGAAAAGGTTCGCCATCGCTAACCTAGCGCATAAATACAGACATAACTCGATATACGCCGGTTTGATTAAAGCCGATTCACTTTTACGCCTGAATTAACTAATACGGAGAAAATATGCATTACAAAAATTCGAGTTTAGGAAGTTTATCGTCTTTCAAAAATTCAAAATTTTACTTTGAGTTCTAGAAAAATTTTACTTACAGAAATTCGAGATATAGAATTTATTTTATGTAAAATGCGATCTTGACGCAAAAATATTCGAAAAAATTCGAGATAAAGAAAAATTTGACTTATAGAAGTTATGGAAGTTCGACTGTATTTCGAAAAATATCGATTATGTGTGGTTGAAAAAAAAAAAATAATAATAATAATAAATAAATAACTGGTATCAAAAGAGAGCTCTTAGAACCAGTGATGGCATCCTACCGGTTCGCGCGAACCGTTTCTTAAAATTATTGAAACCTTAGGAAACCGGTTGTTAGAATTATTACAAATAAATGAATTACTCTGACTTCAGTTTTAAATCATGCGCCGTGCCCTGCAGTGTTGCAAATGTAATATTTATTTTATAGGTTATTAATAATACGCTCTTAAAAATGTATCCTTATCTATATATATAAAAGGCAGTGTCCTGACTGACTGACTCACTCATCACCGCCCAGCCCAAACCCCTGGGCCTAGAAACTTGAAATTCGGAGAGTACATTCCCTTCATGATGTAAGCACCCAATAAGAAGGGATTTTTCGAAATTCCACTCCTAAGGGATGAAAAGGGGTGAAATGTGATTTCACGAATTACTTAATATCTCTTAGGGCCGATGGGATATCGACTTAGTTTTTGCTTACAAGTATTACCCATACAAATGCCGAAAAACCAATTTCGGGATATTGCCCTAATCAACCCCTAAAGGGGTGAACCTACAATCGGGGTGGATTATACATCCCGTTGTATTTCCTGTGTTCGTTTAGTTGCAAGATTACTTTTTGGCACATAGGTGTCTTTTTAAAATATCTCGAAATGGTATTGACAGTTTTTTGAAATTTCACCCCTAAAGGGTGAAAAGGGGTGAATTGTGATTTTAAGGATTCTTTAATATCTCTTAGGACCAATAAGATATCGACTTGCTTTTTGCTTACAAAGATTACCTATACAAATACCGAATCACCAATTTCAGGATTTTGTCCTAATCAACCCCTAAAGGGGTGGATCTACAATCAGGGTGAATTATACATCCCGTCGTAATTCCTGTTTTCGTTTCGTTGCAACATTACTTTTTGGCACATATGTGTCTTTTTAAAATATCTCGAAATCGGTTTGACAGTTTTTTAAAATTCCATCCCTAAGGGTTGAAAAGGGGTGAATTGTGATTTCAAGGATGCCTTAATATCTCTTAGGATCAATAAGATATCGATTTACTGTTTGCTTGCAAAGATTATCCATACAATTACCGAAAAAATTATTTCAGGAATTTGTTCTAATCATCCCCTAAAGGGGTGGATGTACAATCGGGGTGAGTTATACATTCCGTCATATTTCCTGTGTTCGTTTAGTTGCAAGATTACTTTTTGGCACATAGGTGTCTTTTTAAAATATCTCGAAATGGTATTGACAGTTTTTTGAAATTTCACCCCTAAAGGGTGAAACGGGGTGAATTGTGATTTTAAGGATTCTTTAATATCTCTTAGGACCAATAAGATATCGACTTGCTTTTTGCTTACAAATATTACCCATACAAATACCGAATCAACAATTTCAGGATTTTGTTCTAATCAACCCCTAAAGGGGTGGATCTACAATCGTGGAGAATTATATATTCCGCCGTAATTCCTGTGTTCGTTTAGTTGCAACATTACTTTTTGGCACATAGGTGTCTTTTTAAAATATCTCGAAATGGGTTTGACAGTTTTTTAAAATTCCATCCCTAAGGGTTGAAAAGGGGTGAATTGTGATTTCAAGGATTCCTTAATATCTTTTAGGATCAATAAGATATCGACTTACTGTTTGCTTGCAAAGATTATCCATACAATTACCGAAAAACTTATTTCAGCAGTTTGTCCTAATCAACCCCTAAAGGGGTGGATCTACAATCGGGGTGAGTTATACATTCCGTCGTATTTCCTGTGTTCGTTTAGTTGCAACATTACTTTTTAGCCCATAGGAGTATTTTTAGAATATCTCGGAAAGGTATTGGTAGTTTTTTTAAATTTCACCCCTATAGGGTGAAAAGGGGTGAATTATGATTTCAAGTATTCCTTAATATCTTTTAGAACAAATAAGATATCGACTTGCTTTTTGCTTACAAAGATTACCCATACAAATACCGAAAAACATATTTCAGGGTTTTGTCGTAATCAACCCCTAAAGGGGTGGATCTACAATCGGGGTGAATTATACATCCCGTCGTATTTCCTGTGTTCATTAGTTGCAGCATTACTTTTTGGCACATAGGTGTCTTTTTAAAATATCTCGAAATGAGTTTGGTAGTTTTTTAAAATTTCACCCCTAAGGGTGAAAAGGGGTGAATTGTGATTTCAAGGATTCCTTAATATCTCTTAGGACCAATAAGATATGGACTTGCTTTTTGCTTACAAAGATTACCCATGCAAATACCGAAAAACATGTTTCAGGTTTTTGTCCTAATCAACCCCTAAAGGGGTGGATCTACAATCGGGGTGAATTATACATCCCGTCGTAATTCCTGTGTTCCTTTAGTTGCAACATTACTTTTTGGCACATAAGAGTCTTTGTAAAATATCTCAAAATGGTATTGACAGTTTTTTTAAATTTCACCCCTAAAGGGTGAAAAGGGTTAAATTGTGATTTTAAGGATTCTTTAATATCTCTTAGGATCAATAAGATATCGACTTGCTTCTTGCTTACAAAGATTACCCATACAAATACCGAATCATCAATTTCAGGATTTTGTCCTAATCAACCCCTAAAGGGGTGGATCTACAATCGGGGTGAATTATACATCCCGTCGTAATTCCTGTGTTCCTTTAGTTGCAACATTACTTTTTGGCACATAAGTGTCTTTTTAAAATATCTCGAAATGGGTTTGACCGTTTTTTAAAATTCCACCCCTAAGGGTTGAAAAGGGGTAAATTGTGATTTCAAGGATTCCTTAATATCTCTTAGGATCAATAAGATATCGACTTACTGTTTGCTTGCAAAGATTATCCATACAATTACCGAAAAACTTATTTCAGGAATTTGTCCTAATCAACCCCTAAAGGGGTGGATCTACAATCGGGGTGAGTTATACATTCCGTCGTATTTCCTGTGTTCGTTTAGTTGCAACATTACTTTTTAGCACATAGGAGTCTTTTTAAAATATCTCGAAAATGTTTTGGTAGTTTTTTAAAATTTCACCCCTATAGGGTGAAAAGGGGTGAATTATGATTTCAAGTATTCCTTAATATCTCTTAGAACCAATAAGATATCGACTTGCTTTTTGCTTACAAAGATTACCCATGCAAATACCGAAAAACATATTTCAGGTTTTTGTCCCAATCAACCCCTAAAGGAGTGGATCTACAATCGGGGTGAGTTATACATTCCATCGTATTTCCTGTGTTCGTTTAGTTGCAACATTACTTTTTACGCACATAGGTGTCTTTTTAAAATATCTCGAAAAGGTTTTGGTAGTTTTTTAAAATTTCACCCCTAACGGGTGAAAAGGGGTGAATTGTGATTTCAAGGATTCCTTAAATCTCTTAGGGCCAATAAGATATTGACTCGCTTTTTGCTTACAAAGATTACCCATACAAATACCGAAAAATATATTTCAGGATTTTGTCCTAATCAACCCCTAAAGGATGGATCTACAATCGGGGTGAATTATACATCCCGTCGTATTTCCTCTGTTCGTTTAGTTGCAACATTAATTTTTGGCACATAGGTATCTTTTTAAAATATCTCGAAATAGTTTTGACAGTTTTTTAAAATTACTCCCTAAAGGGTGAAAAGAGGTGAATTGTGATTTCAAGGATTCCTTAATATATCTTAGGACCAATAAGATATCGACTTGCTTTTTGCTTACGAAGATTACCCATACAAATACCGAAAAACTTATTTCAGAATTTAATCCTAATCAACCCCTAAACGGGTGAACGTACACCCATTGTATTTCCTGTGTTCGTTTAGTTGCAACATTAATTTTTGGCACATAGGTGTCCTTTTAAAATATCTCGAAATGGTATTGACAGTTTTTTTAAATTTCACCCCTAAAGGTTGAAAAGGGGTGAATTGTAATATCAAGGTTCCTTAATATCTCTTAGGACCAATAAGATAACGACTTGCTTTTTGCTTACAAAGATTACCAATACAAATACGGAAAAATATATTACAGGATTTTGTCCTAATCAACCCCTAAAGGGTGAATCTACAATTGGGGTGAATTATACATCCCGTCGTATTCCCTGTGTTTGTTGAGTTATAAGGTTTCTTTTTGGCACATAGGCGTATTTTTAAAATATCTCGAAATGGTTTTGACAATTTTTTTAAATTTAACCCCTAAAGGGTGAAAAGGGGTAAAATGTGATTTCAAGGATTGTTAAACATTTTTAAGGACCAATAAGATATTGACTTGGTTTTTGCTTACAAAAACTACCCATGCAAATACCGAAAAACTAAATTTTTGATTTTGTCCTAATCAACCCCTTAAGGGGTGGATCTACAATCGGGATGAATTATACATCCCGTCGTATTTCCTGTGTTTGTTTAGTTGCAACATTACTTTTTGGCACATAGGTATTTTTTTTTAAATATCTCGAAATGATTTTGCTATTTTTTTTAATTTCACCCCTTAAGGTTGAAAAGGGGTGAAATGTGATTTCAATAATACCTTAATTCTTTTAGGACCAATAAGATATCGACTTGGTGTTTGCTTATAAATATTATCCATACAAATGCCGAAAAACTTATTTCAGGATTTCGTCATAATCAACCCTTAAAGGGGTGATTCTACAAACGGGGTAGATTATAAATCGCGTCGTATTTCCTGTGTTTGTGGAGTTATAACGTTTCTTTTTGGCACATAGGTGTCTTTTTAAAATATCTCGAAATGGTTTTAACAGTTTTTTACCTTTAACAAATATCACCCCTAAAGGGTGAAAAGAGGGAATTGTGATTTCAAGGACTCTTTAATATCTTCTAGGATCAATAAGATATAGACTTGGTTTTTGCTTATAAAGATTACCCATAGAAATGCCGAAAAATGTATTTCAGGATTTTATCTTAATCAACCCCTAAAGGGGTGAATCTACATTCGGGGTGAATTATAGAACCCTTTGTATATCCAGCGGTTGTTGAGTTATAACATTCCATTTTGGCATATATGTGTTTTGACAGTTTTCTTTCACTCCTAAAGGGTAAATTAGTATTTTTTTGTTAGAAATAAAAAATTACGGGAGTACATTTTTAAAATAAAAATATATAAAAATAAAATTAAAATAAAAAATTATAGGAGAGTACATTTTTCAGTATGACGTAAGAACCCACTAAGAAAGGATTTTTTCAAGTTCGACCCCTATCTGGTGAAAAGAGTAAACTGTTTTTTCACGGATACCTCAATATCTCTTAGGACAGATGAGATATCGACTAGATTTTTTTTTACAAAGGTTACCCATACACAAGTTTAAAAACAAACTGCGGATTTTATGCCAATGAGACCATCAATATACCGTAGCGAAGCACGGGTTTTCAGCTAGTATTTTATAAATGGAAGTAAGTGATTTGTTTTCACTCTTAAAAATACAGAATATGTTCTTAGATACCACATGACTTTATAGAACCGCTTCCTGAAATTTTAGGATGCCGTCACTGCTTAGGACGTATTCTAAGAAACGAGAAGCAGCTTTTTAAAATTTCTCTATTTTAACATCCTCCTTCTTTTGAAAATCGAAAATACCAAAATGCATTGCACATATAATGGAAATATGTACTACCGAAAGTTTCAAGCACTGATCTTTCTGCCCTAACAATAAATGAATGTTTAACTCTAAAATTTAAAATTGGCTGCCCCTGATATCTGCCACCCGGATGTAACTGCACCCTCGGGTTGTGACGGCCCTGGGCCCTATGCGCATGCATCCTAAGACACCACAGGAAACGCTGTTACAGGGAGGAAGAGAGATAAATATTAAATGACTACCAAGAATATTACTTTTTGCATTATGTAATAGCTTGCATGATATTTTGAACAAATTATATGCAAAACCTATAGTTTTTACATAAAATATTTAAAAAGGGTTTATTTATTCCCAATATTTTAATAATAAAACAATATATTGCTAAAACTACACTCATGACCTTAACCTTCGATAATATAATGTTCCATTTACGCGTTATATTCGGTAATATATAAACGGTGCTAATGTAATAAATACACACATCTGACTATTGAATCCTACAAGTTCGGTAACTTGATAAAGAGGAAGGGAATCGAATTTCCAACCTTGACCTCATAAATTCAAGTTCGTGAACTAAACATATTTTTTCGACATTAGCATAATCGACTGGCATAGAAGAGAAAATAAAAATATGCATTTTAGTCGGGCATCTTAAATCAAGGTTGCAGATAAAAATTAATTCAAGTTTGAACCTTGATTGCATAATATAAATTCGTAGTAATAATTGTAGATTTATTTCTATACCCAGCAAACATTCAACCATCGGCCGAATGCCGGCAAACTGCTTTTTCTGTTGGTAAATTTCTGGCACTAAAAGTTTGTGCAACGCCAGTATTAATACTATACTTCACATTTGTATTTCGCACTTCTCCTATATGAATTACCTGCATTTACCAGCATTTTATGAGCAGTCCTTATTTTTGTTAATATGTTACATTTTACTTTTGTTTCACCATCGTTGAATAAATTTATTCAACGAATAAAGTTGACAATATCGCATCATTCTATTGACAGCAACGTTAATTTCTTCATTAATAGTTTAAAACCGATGCGATATTGTCAACTTTATTTGTTAAATAAACGAGGGTAAAATGGCCAAATGAGTATTTATTTTGCACCTAACCATTAATTTATTTTAATACTGGGTAAGTATAAAGTAAATATACATATTTTACATTTGAAATACTAGAGAGTGGGTATAATATAAGCACTGGTCCGTCGGAAATAAATCTTCCAACTAATGCGATTATTTTGCACTTTACCGCTGCTGGGCCAACAACTGATACACCAATGGACCAGCTAACGGCCACGGGGACACCGGGGTACTGGCCCGTATAAAAATGTTTGCTGGGTAAGGTTTTTGGGTTTAGGCTGCTAGGTAGGCTGTTATTACTAGATGTACGTTGTTCTGTACATCTAGTGCGACATGAAGGGAGTGTTGGAAGATCATTTTGCTGCACGATAGCGCTTGTCCACACTCCTTTATCTAATAAGGGACGGAAGTTTACAGACTGCCGAAATGCCGGCTAAAACAATAGTTTTTGGACACAACAACTTAAACTTAAGCTGGGAAGCGAATTCATTCAACTTAGCAACTTCAGTTTATCATTTATTGATGCAGAATTATTTAAAGTGTGGTTAATATATGAAAATGGATCGACTGTTTTACTGCTTCTAAACCGAATTTTTTTTTTTTTTGTCTCAGACAAGAATACCGAACCTACTATGATTTGCCCAAGAATTGGCAAAAGATCATAGAAAACGATGGCAAATATCTTATTGTATAAGTTATTACTGCATTGTAACAAGTTATGGCGTCTGATATTTACTAAATCGATTAGTAAAGTTTTCCCTAAATATTTTTTCTCAGATTTCGTGTTATATCGTACACCTGTAGCGAGAATTATTAATACTGTTAACAAATTGAGTCCTGACATAGATATACTATGTTGTTCCTCAAAATGCATTAAAAAACATGTAAAAGATTTGGATTAAACTTTTTCTAATAGCTAATATTAAATACTAGTAGCCCAAGCGGCCAAAAACGATTATTTTCTGTTCAGCTTCAGTAGTGCAGTTCTTAATAAGATTAATATTTGGTAGCATAACATATTATGTTGAGCGTGTTCTACATTATACAATTTTCGTCCAATTTCCATACTTATTTCTTTGACTAGAACTTGTACTAGAAATAAGTCAGTGAAATCGTAGAGTGTAGAACACTTTATGTAGTCAAGATCAACTTTATTCAAAATTAGATTTGAACAAACTTTTCCTGAAAATATTTTCAAGTTGCATGCGCAATAGACACTTTTAACAACAGTACCAACATTAAAATCACGCTTGTAAATATTTTGTATTACCACGTGTTTAATAGTGTTTTGTTGATCATTGGTTTGAATAGGTGAATATATAAATTGTGTTTTGTACGTAAATCAGTAATTTTACAAATCGTTCTAATAGCTAGGTTATAAACACTTGACAAGATAAGAATTATATATTTATGTTGGTACTTTAAATGAACTGAAACACGTGTAAGAATTTCATTCTCTACCAAAAAATAGAAAAATAAATTGGGTTAATGTTCCGCCGTATAAGTCCACCAGGCATAACTCGTCAGACAGAACGTGTATGCTAGTTGGAATGAGATTTGGTCTTGACGAAGCGCCGCCCCTTTCTTTCAAAATATAACATTTGCGATTCTGAAATCTAAATAAGTACTTGATAGTTATACGTTTTGAAATCCAAGCAATTATTTAATAAGTGTTAGTTAACATTTAGCTCGTATTAAGGTTTTTAAAGAAAAACTTGAATAACGAAATTTCAGTATTTATACGCTTAAAGTCATATTTAAATAGTTTGAATGAGATTTATAGTATACATATGTTGAAAAACACTAACTTTATTAAAAGAGAGAATCCTCAAATTATCAATATATTCCGACCTACCAATTTTATGTCTAAAATAGAACATTCCGTTTTTCATCGCATTCATACATACCAAATTATTTAAATGTATTAAAAATGTATAAAGCATTTATATATCTTCACTATATGCAAACAAACAATGATAAAACTAGTAGGCAAATCCAGAGCCGTGAAAATCGCCACAGAATACCTTTTTATATAAAATTATCCATCCTTTTTATACTCTTTGAAGTTGTACGCGATAAAATTTAGCTATCACATTTGGGAAAAAATGGATAGCATTTAGATCACATTGCAATTATATAAATCAGGAGTCTGGGAACTTTTTGGGACATTTACATTCAGACACAATCAGACCCTCATTCATACACCATCTTAACACCTCTTTTATATCCTTACTCTCCATATTACTTAAAAAATTGAAATAATTATCAGCCATTTTCCAAGTTTCAGGAACTAACTATGTAAATAGCACCTGTGTAGACACCGTTCTCCCTTGATTCTAAATTGCACAAAAGTTGTGTCTGATTACACCGAGCACATATGCAAGAATGATTACTATTGGTTCCTCACTCTTACATATATTCTATTCTAAACATACAGCCTAGTTCTAATTTGACGCGGTGGACTTATACGGAACATTAACCATAAATTGTATTAAAACTTTGACAACTTCTAGTTCAAAGAAAAAAGTTTAGAAAATTGACGAATAAAGTATAATGTAGAACACGCTTTTAGGCTACCCCCGTATCGTACGCTTCTCTTATCCTAGTACTGGTCTGTTTGAGTACATATAGACCGAGAGCTCATGACAGTTTTTGGTCTCCGATTTCATACAGCATGCCTTTTGGAGGAGAGAATATTTACCCTGTGACAACAAAAAAGGGATGGTACTAAACCCCTGCACGCTTTCCGGTCATAGGGAAAATTGCATTTCCACTTAAACACAAAATTTTTGTGCTTTTCTCTGATTTAATATTGCTTGCTCTTTTGTCAAAAGAAAGTTATAACAAATTTAAAGTCTTTTAAATATATGCATGCGATTCGGAGGGTCCCAAAGGGCTCAAACGGTCATGTGATCTTGTAATAAAAAAATATGATTTTCCGCGTTTTCATACAGCATGCCTATAATTAAAAGACTTTAAATTTGTTATAACTTTCTTTTGACAAAAGGGCAAGCAATATTAAACCAGAGAAAAACACAAAAATTTTGTGCAAGTGGAAATTCAATTTTCCCTATGACCCGAAAGCGTGCAGGGGTTTAGTACCATCCCTTTTTTGTTGTCACAGGGTAAATATTCTCTCCTCCAAAAGGCATGCTGTATGAAATCGGAGACCAAAAATGTCATGAGCTCCCGGTCTAATAAGAAAACTTCCGAATATACACGAAAGGTACACGAAAAACAACAAATATAATGAATTATTATATAAGATATTAATGATTGTTCCTATTAACTGTTGTAATACATTTTTATTTGCTTTGTTTTTTATTATTACAACATTTTCGCTCTATTTTATAATTGATTACAAAACAATATGTTTGTGGAAATACGTATAAACTGTATACTATTTGTAATTTCTTTGCAATTTTACCTTATTGCACCTAATACATTCTTAGGAAATAATGATAATAAAGAAAAAGAAACTGGATTTTTGCTGGAATGTTATGAGAAACGAACAGAAATGTCAAACCCTACAAATCATCGTACAAGAAAGGTCGAAGGAACAAGAAGTGCGGGCATAGAAGTTGCATTGGGGTTAAATTATTTAATAACTTTTTTAAATTAACTTTTTAATTTTTTTATTTCGGAAGTAATTTCAAGTGTTAACGGACGCAAAGTATGACTATCCCAGAGCGACGTTCAAAGGCTTGAAACATCACAGCCCCACACTAAATTTATTATTTTTTATGAAGCTTAGCAGTAAAAAGTCCCCAACATAAAGGGTGTTAAATTTTGTTTTAACCCTTTTAATACAGTGGGGACATATACTTAGACAAATAATGTTTGAAAAATTCTAAATTGAAATATGTTGCTTTAAAATACCCTGGGATGGGATTTGTTAGTACTTTGGCTTAAAGACGCCGATAGACGATGTGTCTAACGTTGGCCAACACTGGTACTAACGTTGGCCGTAACATGTAGCATTGGTGGACATTTGTACATGTGTACCATTGTAAGGGAGGTAATTTTGGTATTATTTCATAAATAAAATTTCATAAATAAATTCCGTATAATCATTCAAATAGAGTAAATTATTTAAAATGTTAAATGATAAAAAATAATCTATTTCTTAGAAAGGGCATTCAAGATAAGGGTAGACTTGTTTATTATTGTAACTTGAGACTTTGTCAATGTAACATGAAAAGTGAATCGTAAATTATTGTGTTAAAAATATACGTCAACCATAAGCACATAAATAATAATTAATTTGGTCTGATATATAAATATTATGATTGGGCTATTTTCTAATGGGATATTTATCTGAGTTATCACCAATAAATTATGAATTTTAAGATAGTACAAGACAGACAGTCAAGAGCTGTTAAATCACATTTAACAGTTGCACGATGTAAGCTTTTCAGGGTGGTCGCGTTTTAAGTAGTTGATTTTGACCCGTCATATGGTTAAGATCATGTTTAAGAGTTGAGTCTAAAGAGTGAAGAAGTTAAGTCGTGTTTTAAGTAGAGTGAGAATTTGTTCATCATGGGTTAGAGTCATTTAGAGTGTTCGGTCGGACAAGTTAAATGTAACCAAGTAATTTCGTATTTACTTTAAAGCAGTGTTCGTTAGTTGGGTGTAGTGTGCCTAGTGTGTGTGAATGTCTCATTTGGATTTAGCTGTATCGACGTAATTGTAAGTCTAGTGTAATTAGTGTAAATATTTAAACCGTATCATAATTAAAGTAGATTAGCTAAAATATTGAGTTTAATTGAACAACCCTTAATCCTTCCTAGAATCATAGCAACTAGCTAGCGGACTTATAAGGGGGGGGGGGTCCAGACTTGATCCGCTCGCAAGTCTTGGAACCCATAATGTGAGGGAGACCTAAAGTTGAGAGATGTACATAGTAAGTACAAATGAAATAAATAAATCAGCCAATCGTGACATTTCATTTTCATATTTATATATTATAGGCCCCCACACCATACAGACGATGTGTTGATGAAGCGCCAGCGCTGGTCACGTACAAAAATAGCAAACATGGGTCAACGTTTGTAAAATAGTGTCTAATAGTGAAAATAAAGTTATCGTCGTAGCTTCGAACTTGTTTTTGACGTTTAAATTAGTTTAAAAGTATAATAAATTACTTTTTACTTTAAGTATGCTTCATAATTAAGTAAAAATGATTTTAACCTTCCTTTTTGGAACAACTTCCTGTGTGGGCGCGTCGTGTGAGGGTGCTGACATGCATATGCAAGTCTGGACCAATGTTTATCAAACCCCTTTGATTTGTGATAAGAATACCAACTTGGAAGTGAACGTCGGCCAGCGCCAAGCCCAACATACGTTGGCTGTGACTTGTGATATGTTGTCAATACACACGATATACGGACCGAGACAAAAATGTAAACACTGGCCGTGAGTTGCCACATTATCTGTAGGCGCCTTAACACAGCATTGGAATCAGTACAACTTTTACCAGGAACGCATACTCATCTCCTAGTATATTTTTCTTCTGACAACGTCTGTAAGTGCTTTGTTAAATGTATTACTGTTTAATAATAATTTTTAATAGTTTTTTTAGTAGTTTTCAAGAATATTACTAAGTCGTATATACACTACCGTCCATAAGTTTAATCGCACCTTACAAAAGTAAGCACTACCACAATAAAAAGACGTCTACTTGAAGTAGGCATCAGAGGTCGTATTGCGGTTAAAAAAACACGTCTTACGACCGTCCATAAACAAAAAAGGTTAGCCTGGTCCAAAAAGCATAAAAATTGGACGGTAGAAGAACGGAGCAGAGTGCTTTGGTCGGACGAATCAATTTTTTTTTGCAATAAACGCTGATCATTTGTTCGGCCAGGGGAAAGGATGTTGGAACAGTGTCTTACTCAAAATGTAAAACATAGAGGTCATAATATAATGATTTGGGATTGTTTTCGTGGTGGTGAAGTCAAGAATCGTCAAAATTGACGAAAAATGATGATAGAGGTGTATTTGTGGATTTTAGACGAAAATGTTTTGAATTGTGCAGAACTCATTGGTGTAGGGTTCGTGTTCCAGCAAGATAATGATCCCAAACACACTGCCAAAGTGGTTAAAGAATACCTAAATATAAAATCTGAGGAAGGACTCTTAAAGTTAATGACTTGGCCACCACAAAATCCGGACTGTAACCCTATAGAATTACTATGAGATCATTTAGACAGGGAGTTGCGAAAAAAAATCTCCATGGGGTAAAAATGACCTTTGGGCATCACTCAAAAATATTTGGAACAACATTGATGGCTAATATTTAAACAAATTAATTGATCGCATGCCACGTATTTGCCAGGCGGTTATGAGAGCCAGAGGTGGTATTTGAATATTATTATTTAATTTTATGTGTAATTTTTAAGACATTGTAATTGTAATTTTATGAATGAATTTTTATTAAACAGTTCTAAAATTATCTATTTATTTTATTGGAACCCTAAGTAAAAGATATTCTGACTATTTTTCTTATAAAAACTACTATTAGGCTAGGTGCGATTAAACTTACGGACGGGAGTGTACATTTGTTATAGTATTTTGTGATGAAACAAGCGAATTGTCCCAACTTGCTTGTTTCATCACAGTTTAAAAGTTATGGATTTATAAGTCCCTTATAAATCCCTAACTTTTAAACTATCATTAAACGTAGATTAAGTATCATAAAATGCAGAATTTAATTCAAAACTTCCATATTCCTGTCATAAAGAATTCGCGACCTTAAAATAAAACGGTTTTATGTCACAATTTGACCATTTTTAAAATCGAGTTCAAAGATCAGTCTCTTGGACTTGAATGTTATGAAACACATGCATTACTTTGAACAATATAGAAATTCATGAAGGCATTGCAGTGAACTATTTCCTCTTCAAATATATTAAAAAATATTCTTGAATGACCTGAATCTTAAGTTTTATTGCTAGTTTTAAAAGTTTTGCTTTACAACCTTTTTTGTTTGAAGTGCATCCAAATGTATCAACATGGTTGTATCAGAATAACATGGAACCTTGTTGATAAATTTAATCAATATGTTGTTATGTGACTCTATCATATAAGTATAATTAGGTTCCATCTGCTACATTTCAGCAACGTGAGCATGTAGATAGAACTATGTTATCAAAAATAAACTCAATCAGTAAAGAGAAGTTAAGAGAAAAAGCTCCGTTCGCTTACCGATATACTAATTGACAAACAATGCTCTTAGCGTATTTCAGTGTTTGCAGATAGGCCTATTCATGCGAACTGAAGCAATAATGCATACAGATGCAACCTTTTAAAGAAGAAAATACTCTTACATTAATAGATGGCAATATAACATTAATAATAACTATTAGAAAGGTAGAACTACGCATATGGAACAGTTTTATAAAAAAAATATCATTATCTTCAAACTTGCAGATATAACTCTTTTATTTTAACACTTAGAGCCCCACGTGTCCACTGTTGGCACACACCTTTACAGTGGGCAGTTGGGGCTGAACTTATTAAGGTAGCGAATTATTGCAACCAGCTGGCGAATACGAGGGTTTTCAGGCTCGATCCGTTCGCGAGTTTAGAAACAACTATGTGAAAGGCACTCAAAGTAATTATCATGAAGTACAATGAAATATTTAAAACCCCGCAGGTCCCCACAATATAATTAAATTCATTGGCCAAAAATCGTGTGAAAGTGTTAAGCGTAATTTGAAAATACTCACCCAAAAACAATGCAAAAGGGGAATATTTCGAAGAGGACGGATGCACTAATGGGTAGATGTTTTTCCTCGCGTGTCATGGCGAGGGAGGCCAGCGTGTACGCTCTGTTGTCGAACGACAACTGGAATGTCACGTGAATCATGTCGAATAGCAATTCTTCACGAACCAACTCCATTTTTAGGTCCTTATGATAAAAATGCCTCGCTACCTGTAACAAATAAATTCCAATAAATTAAAATGCTTTTTCAAGAATTCAATACTGCAATGAAACAAGGCCAGAATATAAAATACATTAATTCAGATGTGGATCAACCAAGCCTACAAGAGGCTAGCCTATTTAAAATTTATCAGTGCATTTTTATTATATTTTACGGTTGAGTTTTTGACGGCGAACAACCTCTAAAAAAATAATACTGGCCCAGGCTTTAAAAAAAATCGACAATGATGTAACCTAGTTATTAAATCTTGTAAGATTAAATATGATGGTGTGCATTTCTGTTTATATACTTGTTATTTTTGCGATTTCACTTCGACGTCTGCATGCTGCATGTGCGCTGGCACCATTCGCGTGACGAACTCTCAAAATGAAAACATATAGCACCCAATACAAATAAAATAAATAGTATATATATATATATATATATAGATGTAAATTCTTGACGAGTAATATACAGATATAAAATGTTCTTCTTTAATCGTCAGTATTAGTTAGGAAAATTAAAAAACAAGTATCATGGTACGTTTCGCGTTTTATTAGTTAACGCATCTTCAGCCTAAAATAATTATATACATTGAATTACAATTTTATATTAATATAAAAAATGGTATAAAAGGATTTTAACAATATAATCAAAGTTTACGTAGATGTGATAGTAGTTTTGTAAATATATTGATAATAGAATTAAAAACTCACCAGTAGATAGAAGCAATCATGGTACACAGTGGTCAGATGGTAAAAGTCCAAAATTTTTGTCAAAAGTTAAAAAAATGGAAGTCAAGATTTAAAATAATAAAATTCACTGTGTACGTGTGTCACCTGACACTGTCACCTGACATACATTACACGTACACAGTGAATTTTATTATTTTAAATCTTGACTTCCATTTTTTTAACTTTTGACAAAAATTTTGGACTTTTACCATCTGACCACTGTGTACCATGATTGCTTCTATCTACTGGTGAGTTTTTAATTCTATTATCAATATATTTACAAAACTACTATCACATCTACGTAAACTTTGATTATATTGTTAAAATCCTTTTATACCATTTTTTATATTAATATAAAATTGTAATTCAATGTATATAATTATTTTAGGTTGAAGATGCGTTAACTAATAAAACGCGAAACGTACCATGATACTTGTTTTTTAATTTTCCTAACTAATACTGACGATTAAAGAAGAACATTTTATATCTATATATATATATATATATATATATATATATATATATATATATATTAATTAAAGTTTATTTATGGGTGCTTCAGTTGTTAGGTATAAACACCCAGGTAGGAATGTTTTACAATATTTACAATTTATAGATATAGTGTACAATTAAGATTATTATAATACTTATATGCATATACATTGGTAGGTGTTAATGTTTTATATTTTGTTGAGTAGATCTGTGTCTTTTAGAAAATTTATAATGTTGTTTTCATGTTCATGTTGGTTGATTTTTGTTTATTTATTTTGCATCGGCCTATTTCTGCAACGAGGCTAATCGCCCATGTTGGATGATTTGTTGGAACTTTAGTGGAAGCTTGTGTTTTTGTCTTTGTGTTGTGTATTGTGTGCATTCTAACAGTATGTGTTTAATGGTGATATGTGTGTTACACGATGGGCACAAGGATGGCTTCCTCTCAAATAGATATTGGTGTGTGTCCAATTTTGATTCTGGTGAGGATGATTTGGTGTTACCTAGTGATTCCGCTGTTTGGGCTTGGGATCTTGGGTAGGGTGACCATTCGTCCCGCATTTTGATTTGGTGTCCCCAGGGCCGAATTTTGCTCTGTACTTATATTTGGGAGGTGAAGACCTTTTTTTGCTCTTCACTTATATTTCGGAAGTGACGACCTTTTTTTGCTCCGTCCCTCATTGCCTTCTCCTAGAAAATGGTCACCCTAATCTTGGGTCGTGATGTATTCCAAGAATCTAATATTTTACTCTTATAGTAGCTTTTCAAATCGTACGTTGGTGTTTTTTCTTCTTGAACCGCTTCTTTTGCTAGTTGGTTTGCGCGCTCGTTGCCACGTATATTTCGGTGTGAGAGGACCCAGAGTAGAACAATGTCCTTCCCTTGGCTGATACTCTCATGGATGTTGTCTTTAATTTGTCGGCTGTAGCTATTTGTAGTGTACATCTTTTTCATAGCATCTATTGTACTGAGTGAGTCGGTCTGGATGATGAATTTCTAAAGAAACTGGTGATGTTTGCTGTAATTCGTCGCCTGGAGAATGGCGAAGGTTTCAGCGGTGAAGACACTTGTTTTGTCTGGCAGGTGGTGTTTGGACTCGTTTCTATCAGTTACTATTGCTGCTCCAGTTTTGCTTTGTAATCTGGCCCCGTCGGTGTAAATGGCAGTATGATCTGGATACCTGGATATAACCTCGTGATAGGAATTCAGGATAATTTGTGGGTTGGTGTCGTTTTTCTTATAGGATGTTAGGGAAAAGTTATACTTGGGTGGTTGAAGGAGCCAGGGTGGGAACTTATTATACTGGGTGGGAGGCGGTTGTGGGAATGATTCGTTTATCGTGAGGTTTTGTATAAGAAGGTGGAATGGTATATCGTTCTTTAAAGGGATATTATTATTTATAAGGTGGAAAATATAGTGGAAGGTAAGAATGTTTGGATTAGCGGCTAAGCTTACTAGATATGACAGTGTGAGTTGATTTATACGGAATTTTAGTGGTGGTTGGTTCGACATACTGATGATTTTTTCTATTGGACTAGTTCTAAAGCTCCTGTTACGATTCTGATTGCATTATTTTGTATGGTATCTAATGTTTTCAAATGGTATGGTTTTGCGTTGTTGTTGGCTATGCTTCCGTAATCAATTTGGATTTGACAAGCGATTGGTACAAGCTGAGTAGGTTGTCTCTCTGCGCTCCCCATTTATGTTGTGCTAGAGTTTTAATTATGTTAAACCTTTGTATGCACTCTTTTTTGAGTTGTTGGATATGAGGTAGCAAAGTTAATTTGCTGTCAAATACCATGCCCAGGAACTTTATTTGCTTTTCGTATTGAATAGGGGTCCGTAGATTTGTATCTTTGGGTTGTAGAGGGAATATTGTTTTCTAGAGAAGTGTAGTGCTCTGGTTTTGTTCTGAGAGAAGGTGAATATTGTCCGGTTTGCCCATTGTTCTATCTGGTTTACTGTGTGCTGTAATAATGTTTTTATCTTTTTGAGATCGTTATTTTTTGAGAATATTACTAAGTCATCAAAATACAGGAGTTCCCGTGTGTTGTTTGGTATTTGTTGTGTTATTTTGTTTATGGCCACCAGAAATAGGATTACGCTCAAAATTTCTTTTTGTGGCACTCCATTTTTTTGTATTTTTTCGGTAGAAATATGCCCGTTTATAAATACCTGAAATTTTCGATCCTGCATGAAGTTTTTAATGTATTTCAAAATGTTACCGTTGAGCCCAAGTTCTTTGAGCGATTTTAATATGTTACATCTCCAGGTCATATCATACGACTTTTGGAGATCAAAGAAGATGGCTATAAGATGTTCCCGTTTCTTGAAGGTATAAATTGTATGTAGCGAGTTTAATATACAGGTTGGCCGTTTTTCGAGCCTAACCATTGGGATCTCGTGAACCGTAAGAGATACGAAGTCGGTTAAACGGTGGCAAAGTTGCCGCATTAGTTGGACACTTTAACGATGTATTTGGTTTTCTGGAAGAGCTTACAGATAACTAGATAGGAGCAAAAAATTGATTTTGGTCGATTTACTTTTTGGCTTTCTACGTTCTACAAGCACTTTTTTTAAGAATTTCACAACCGTCCTCAAAATTTTTAAAGCTCGTATCAATTTCTAGAAATTTATACTAACTTTCAATTTTCTTATGGGGTTAAAAGTTGTCTTTAAATGCATTAAATCGAATTTTTTTCCCTCCTTCCAATGAAATAAGAATAATAAACTTCTAACATATCATGGTTTTTTTTCATTCGAAAATTTCATTTTCTCGGTAGAATTAACATAAATAGAAACATCAAAGTCAAAATTGTCAACACTTTTGTCTGAAACAAAAACAAAAAAAGGAAGGTACTGTCCACTTAATGTCGTCTCCGATTATATATCTAAATATTTAGTGGAGCAGCACGTTTCGGAGTTCCTTCCCCAGATAATAAATAAATACACTGTGTTAGACTTTCATAGGTATAAGCGAGAAACAAAGATCCAACTTACACTTTGCTCTCTTCCCTAAGAAGCGAAGACTACGCAGAGTAGAACTACCGTCTCCTGAAGCTCGTCGCACCTGTGGTGACTTGATAAGTATATACCACATGTTTATCAACTGCCGTATGGCATTATTAATGAATAATGAATATTGACGTGCGACTTAGTGACCATAGGTACAAACTCAAGCACGAAAAATACAAAAAGAGCATGCGTGTTAATTTCTGACCAACCGAATATTTTTATGGAAGTATCTGCCTGTAGAAGTTACCCAAGCTCCAAGCATCAAATGTTTCAAGAACCAACCAGATAAGTACATTAATTTATTCTATATTTGTAACGTTTTAAAAGAAAATTTGTTTATTTTATAAACAAATTTAAAACTGTACGCTAATGTACAGCAGCCTACTTTATTAAAATAAGACAATATCGCAAAATTTCGGTAACCATGATTACACAATAATATACAAGTAACAAACAGTATTTCTTCATTCGTGAAAATCATTTTGTACGTGGTCAGATCTTCGTTCTCAACAGAATAATATTCTTATACTGTGAAGAGTATAGGTATTTTACAGACCTTTAAAGGGATTTTTTTTTTTTTTTGAGAACGTAAAGGTGAAGAGGATATTGAGTTCCTACGATTTATTCGGATATATATTGTCACAATACAATTTCACTTCAGAGAGCCGCATAACATCTTAAGGTAAAAATCAAAATTATTGTGTTGTATTGCTTGTATATTTTTGTATAATTGACGCAAGCATTTACCGAAATTTAATGGATATGATCTTATTTTAGGCTCTCCTTCCCAGTATTTCTCCTTTTTTCTCTCTCCCTCTTGGTGCGTCGCAGGAAATATCCAGAGCCAGCTTACGGCATTGGCGTACTGGTTTGGATAATTTGGGGCTGGACGTACCGAGCGTCGGAAGAAGGTTGGATAGAAGAAACTTCAAAGAAACATCCAGATAAACTATTTTTTTTAAAATTATTTGTGTTATTGTTTATATATTGTTTTTTTTTTTTAATTTTTATATTAGTTATATATATTTTTTTGTTTACGTTAGATTTTATTCGGAATGTGTAGGAATTTCGTGGCGCTGGTCGACCAACCCGGGAAAATTTTGTAATCCAGCGCATTCTGGTAAAATCTTTTTAGCCAAATTTAACTTTAAATTTTATACATTTGTTTTGTCATTGTTATTGTCTTATGTCCCAAATATCTCATTTTAGGTTAGGTTTCGCCTAGTGAGACTGATTTAGTCAGTCTTCGTTAAAATCTAGCCTGTGCGTGGGATCTTTTGGTCGGTCCCAATTATTTTATTACAGACCATTTGGCCCACTTTTAATTTTTTTTTTAATACTTTCTCCTGATTTTGAACCACCCGACCGTCTCGGCTGTTTAAAGGCTAGCCACAAGACTAAATAAACCTATAGCTGGTGATTTATATAGGTCACATATTAGTTAACTTTATATTTTTCTTTATTGCTGTCTTTTTGCTAATTACGTGTACGTGTTGATATATTCTCATATTTATGTTAAGATCTTGCCATGTAATATATAATCTTAGTTCTGTATGTTCTATCTTTTTTTTTTGTATGGTTCTATACGAGCAGACAAGCTTCTGGCTTTGTTCAGTAGACAAATAAGTAATAAAAATAATAATACACCCTTATACCGTTATTAACGAGTCTGTCTGTACGATAGAAATTGTGATCAGAGGGAAAAATCAGTTTTTTAAAGAAGTCTGTTCAATGACAAAGGAACGAATCAACAAATTTATTTATGAGTGATTTATACGTTATATAAAAGTGATTTGTCACCCAAAATTCTAAATTGAGATGTCGGTAGCAGTATTCTATTTTTTGATAGGTCTAAAATAAAATCAATTTAAAACGGTTTTTGAACCATGCAACACGCGCAAAAGAGAAAAAAATAAATATATAAAAATTGAAAAAGTGTGATTTTTATTTTATTATTTTTTTAATTTTCGATGAACGTGTAAAATGGAACAAAGAATTAATCCGTAGATTAATAAAATCTAGTTTTTCGTGATTATTTGGAAAATTAAAGTTGTGATATACTCATGTTTAAAAAATTTATGTAAAGTTTTGGTTGTGATACGCATATTTGAAAAATTGATGTAAAGTTTGAATCTTCACACATTTCAGGGTATTGTAGGTAATTAGTCAGGGAATGATGATTATAAGAAGGCCTAACCGAACAATGAATGCCTGTCACTACATAACACAATTGCAAGTGTTGGTTTTGAAATCCTTTAAATCAATAGGCACGACAAGAAGGTTGCAGTTAGATTTTTTGTACCGTGGTTAATTACACTATATCTCCTCTAATTTGCTGGTCATATACAAGGTGTCTCAAAAGAAATGTTATATTTAGTGGATCGATTAAAAAAAAAAGTAAGCCGTATATAGAAAAAATGTTTATTAATTATTAAAATACACTTTTTGGGGATTTATTTCTTAAAAATAATATCGTCTAAATGTAGACCCTCGCGTTCTCGGCACTCATTTAATCGAACAGTAAAATTACTTATGACGTCTCGGCAGGTGGACTCAGAGATGGCTGCCATTTCGTGACGGATATTTTCTTTCAAATGCGCCAGTGAAGTCGGTTTACTGGCGTAAACTTTAGATGTAAGATAACCCCATAGGAAAAAGTCCATAGGGGTTAAATCTGGACTGCGTGGAGGCCAATTTATGTCACCTCTCCGGGAGATCAATTTGCCTGAGAAAATTTCACGAACACGTGGCAGAGACATATTGGACGTGTGTGAAGTTGCTCCGTCCTGTTGGAACCATGTTCTTTGGTTATAGCCAGGAAAGTTTTGCAGTTCAGGTACCAAGAAGTTGTCTAACATCTCCACATAACGCTCTGAATTCACTGTAACTGCATGCCCCCTTTCGTCTTCAAAAAAGTAAGGGCCGATAATTCCTCGCGCCGACATCGCAGCCCATACGGTCACTTTAGGCGAATGTAGGGGTTTCTGATGTTTGCGTTTCGGATTCGTTGCTCTCCAGTAGCGGCAGTTCTGCTTATTTACGTGGCCATTAAGATAAAAATGAGCTTCATCCGAAAACAAAATGTTGGTAAACGTTGAAAATCGCTCAATCAACTGATTTACGAAATTAAGCCTCTGACTGGCATCTTGGGGCTTTAATTCTTGCACCAATTGAATTTTGTAGGGGTGCAGCTTTAGGTCTTTGTGCATAATGCGATGTAATGATGATCTATGTACATTTAAAGCACTTGCGCGCTTCCGAATTGAAAGGTTCGGGTCGTCACGAACAGACTGATTAACATTCTCCACGTTTTCTACTGTTCTTGATGACCTAGGTCGCCCGGATTTTGATTTATCCAGCGTTGTACCAGTTTCTTCAAACTTTTTAACCCAATGTCGAATGAGAGGAATGCTTGGCGAATCATTTAAGTGGCGAAAACCTCGAATACTGCAGAATTTTCTACGCGCTACAGTCGCCGAATCACCGTTTTTGTAAAACTCTCGCACGCATAACGCGCGGTCTGCTCCCAAGAAACACTCCATAGCGACTGAATTCCCAAGAGCCAGGCTACCGATTGACATAACCCCCGCGCCCCTCGTATACGTTGCGTTCACGCAGTAAGCTAAATAAATATAAAATTTCTTTTGAGACACCTTGTATCTCTAATAATACCATAATATATATTTTAATGCATTTTTTTTTTTTTTTTTTGTATAATTGCAATAACATCATTCAAATCCAGAGCTGGCAACACTGCGGGCGAATTTTTGTAACGCAAGAGCATAACGCCTACAGAGACATTGTTTATATTGCGACTATATGAAAAACTAACAGATTCTCTATTATAAATGGAATCCCAACAACCAGCCAGTTATTTATTTATTTTCCAAGTCGATATTTGCAAAATAAATTTACGTACCTCTTCTCTACCCATAAATCTTAATACTTCCCAAAATTGAGTCAAAATGGAGTGTATTTCAAAAATCAATCACCCTTCATTAATCTTCACTTAAAGAATTTCATTTAATATCCCCACAATAAAATTTAAATTATTATTTTTTTTTAAATTTACAAAAACTGTAATATTTTACTTAAACGAAATCAAATCGAAAATTCCTCTCGTATGTTTCCGGTTCATAGCAATATACATTGCTTAGAATTTTTTCAGATTTTAAATTTAACCCCTTAGTGTAAAAATCGCATTAAAATAAATAAAATAAAAAACTACTTCCCGATCCTTTATCTACGTCTTAAGAGCTTTCTTTGGATACCACATAATAAATAACGACACAAAAAAATCAATATTTTGCGAAAAACCAATCTGATCAAAATGTCCTGTTGAACTATTCCGGTTCCCATCAATGTACATTATAAAAAAAAAAAAATCAGATTTTTCGTTCCTCTGGGAGATAGGTTGGGGGACAAAAGTTTTTTGCCATTATATTGACAAAAAAAAACCATAAAAAAAATAAATAAAATAAAAAATAAAAGTTGTTTGTACATCCATGCATTAAGAGGTTTCATTTCACCCCACTCAAAATTTAAAAAAAAAAAATATTTATACTTCCATTAAATACATATTTTTTCCTATATGTGGGTAAAAAAGTTGTACAGGTATGCCAAATTTCAACTTGCTATGTTCAGCCGTTTGGCTACAATTTCTCCCGTGCAGACAGACAGACAGACACATGAGTGATGTTTTTTTGTGGTCAAAACCCTAAAAATGATAAATAAATAATATTAAAAAAAAAACATTAAATAATGTAAACCTATTTTTGTTAATGAAAATTCATTCATATCAAATTTTATCGTTGTATTGTCCATTTAAGCCATCATTTGTCCAAGTTCATGCAAAATGCGATTTGTCCAAATTTAAATAATCAATTTACGTAATTTTGGGCATTAAAATTTTAACGACAGGTGTGAATTTAATGTTTGGGACCTTAAAAATATTTGGGTCGAAATAATAGGTTCACAATTTCTTGCATACATGATTATAATGTTTCATGTAATTATCTCAAAACTGTATTACTGTGACAAATTACGTTTTTAATGTTACTTCCTCATATATAAATAAATAAATTGTTGATTCGTTCATTTATCATTGAACAGTCTTCTTTAAAAACTGAAATTTATAGACTTATTTGGGTACATACTTTTTGCTACTAATTTAATTATAATTTAAAAAGATTTCTCTATTATCGAGATACAATATTACCATGCTGTTCCCTGATAATCTAGTAATTTAGGGAGTTTAATTCAAATTTGATTGAATTGATGTCCGAAGACCAGAAACAATACAGATTCAATTATAGATCAGATCTTCCTCATTAATTACTAATTAATGTTACCTTTATAATTATAAATCAATTTAATCAACTATTAAACTAACCCCCGAAATTGTCCGCCCCACAGTACAACAGATCAGTTGATGCGACCCGTGGATGCCATAACATATAACTTGAACTTAAAAGAATATCATCATCATCATCATTTATCAGCCAATGACGTCCACTGCTGAACATAGTCCGCCCCTTTGCATCTCCATTCCTCTCGGTCCAGCGCCACCTGCAGCCAATTGCTGACCAGTCTCCCGATATCAACCATCTATCGGGTAGGAGGTCTGCCTTGGTTTCTAGTACTGTTTCTAGGTAACTATTGCAGTATTTTCCTAGTCCATCTACCATCATTGGCTCTAGCAATGTGGCCTGCTCACTGCTACTTCAGACATGGATTTTTATGTCGTAAACTTTTGTCGTAAACTGCTGTCTGATTCACGAATTTGTTTGTAGAAAACTTTGGTTTTCTTCACATCAAAGCAGGTCTTTTATATGCACTAGTTGTGCTGCCATTGTTGTTATGCGCACATAAAAATTAACTATATGTACTCTTATACGATTTAGATTTAATCATATTTTCTCACAGTATCATCGGCATAGATATAATATGTTAGCTTCTTCTTTCTCTCCGTGTGATAAGTTGCCTTTCAGCGACTCGATTAAAATATTATCATTATTGTGCATTATTAATGTGTTTAGTGGATACACTTACTATTTAACTCGTTGATTCAAACTATTTTTTCGTTTCTTTTCAAGTACGTTTCCTAAGTAAAACTAATCTCCATTATTGTAATTGTATTGTGATTTACAGTATATGTTAACTAACCTTTATTAATATAGAAAAATTTCGACGTTATATTTATATCGAACTGATAAGTTTAAATTGTACAACAGGATACCACACACAGACTTGTCTAAGTGGTGTAAGATCCCATACATACTGTATAGATCCTAAGTACCTACATAAAATGTAAACTGTTTTGTAATGTGCTTTACTTATTTAACAATGGTAATAATAATTATTTGAATCACCCATTCATTTTCGCAATCGTACCATATTCATTCAAAATTTAGCTAACCAATAAATTTTCTAACTTACCAATATTCAGACACTTCTTGCTACTAACTCGCTTGATATTTATGATATTACTTATAACAATACCAAATCAGAAAATATAAAATTTTAATCAAAAATTTTAAATCCCTTAAACTACGCTCTTATTATCTAGGTAAAATATACCTATTTGATTGACCCACTGTGTACTATATAGCGCTTCACTGGGTACATCCCCAAGTGCACAGTGAATCAATTTCCCACTTAAGATATATATACATATATAAATCAAAATCTTGTATAGATTGTCGCGTAAATATTTGGGTAAAATATAGTTAATTCTATTTAAAAGTTATTTCCTAGCAAAAAGGTAAACTTGGAAGAATAGTTTTTAGGATATATGAAAATGAAAAAATATGCTTCACTGTTACCACGTTGACCTTACAAAATAGTATATTAAAAGACACGTGTCCAGATTAGAAAATGAGTCGCACAGCGACGAGTTTTCTAATCAACAAGTCGGGCAAACAGCCATATGCAACGAGATTTTTGTACTATACAATCCCCGTCTCAGTGAAGTTGGCCCAACTATTTAAAACATTGTGAAAATTGTGAATTTATGTTAAAATAAAGTACAAATAATTTAAGATAAATGATTTTTAGTATAACAGTACATTGTTAAAAGTATTTCACTAAAATATTTTCCTATATTTTCAATTATAAGTTCAGAAGAGAAGACGGCATGGAAAGGTTGATCATGAAAGGGATAGTAGATAGACGTCGATCGAGGCCGATATTCCAAATCTTGGGTCGACCAAATGAAGCTATAAGTCAACCACATACTACAAGAAACTACACATTCGGTCAAAAATCGAGAAGCGTAAGCTCTGAGAAAGAAGAAGGAAACTATTGTGTCGACATGACACCATCAAATCCTCCTGTAAGGCAATAGATCGAAAAATAAGAAATAAAGTAAATGAAAGAGAGAGAGAGAGAGAGAGAGAGAGAGAGAGAGAGAGAGAGAGAGAGAAATTTCCCTTCTAATATAAACATTTTCTTTGAAAACACTATTTTTGATACAGTCTGTATAATAAGACGTCCTTGTTGATTTTTGGCGAACTGTAAGAGAGAAAAAAAAAAAGACTAAAAATAATTTAAAAATTTACTGTAAATATTATAAGTACATAGTAACCTAATAATTGGTCCAATCTCCATTATTATCAATTATTACTTGGCATCTTTTCGGTACACTTTCTACCAGCTTTTCGGCATACTTTGGCAGTGATCTCCATATCTGCCGTATTTGACGAGTTAGCTAATCCAAATTTTGAATTTTTATGTTCGAAGCTTATATTTCATGTAAAAACTAGATTCATCAGAGAAAACTACATCACTCCAATCGCGGTTTAAATTTTTCTTGGCCCAAGCGAGTCGTTTTTCTACATATTTCACCGATAATATGGTTTTGTTTGGTACTCCAGAATTTAATACCATTCTCAATTAAACGACTTAATGTTATGTTATTTTTTTAACAAAATTGCCTGATATTTACGTAAGATAACATAGAATTATTTTTAAAAACGTTAAAAATCACTTTATCTTGTTTTTTAGTAGTCACTTTTTTTAATCCACGATTAGGTAAATCGTCAACATTTTTTAATAATCTTATAACGTTTCACCTAATATTTCACAAACTCTACTGACTTGTGCATATATTTTGCTGCACTTAAAAAGGACATTTTTGGCCCTTTTGGGTGGGTATATAAAAATACCGATTCAAAACGTGTTGCATAAGAAGCATTCATTATTACATAACTGCACTACTGAAAGACAAAACACTAACAATTTTTATTATCAGGCGTATTAGGTCTTGATGTTCTTATCATGTTTGCACCTGTTTATTATTTGTGCACATGCCTGATCCTGAATTATAAGCAAGGATGTCGTATTATACAGACTGTAGTTGTGCCAACTTCACTAAGACCTTTTAAAATATTAAATTGTACACCCTCGTTTAGATAGTTTTATATTTTTCAAGGTAAATTTTTGTTTTGTAAAATGTGTGTGTTATTGTAAAAATTTTGCCAATTTTATGGAATAAAATATTTAGTATCATAATGAAGCACAATATAACACTCAGTCTGAACTGAATATACTTTCACAATGAATTTTTTTAGTGTATTAATTTACATTTCACATAAATTTTTATTATTTTCGTAAAATGATGTCGTTGAAAGAAGTTTCATAAAAATCAAAATACATAATCGCAAAAGTTGAAAATATCTGTGAAAAATATGAAAAGCAAGCAGTTTTTTTATACAAATCCTTTTTTTGAATCGAAATATTTTAACTTAGTCAAATATAACCTAAAAATTGTTCAATTCTATCACATACAAATATTATGTGCGATTTTCTTTACATTTTACCCACATCGTTAGATCTTCAAATTTAAATTTTCCCCTTTTCAAATATAAGCTTCCAATCCCAGATATATTATATGAAAATCGACCGCAAGCAACCGTATTATCTGTTTCCGATTTACTTTGTATACGTTACGTATGTTTTCGTACGTGAACTGCTTCCAAACGGTTCAGATTTAAAAACAGATTTGTCCTCTAACTTTACTAAAATTTCCTACGATAGATAAAATTTTACGAACTGTCTGCAAGTATTAAGAACTTGAAAAAGAGAAATGTATAAGGATTTAAACTACGACATTTGAAATATATAGCGGAATTAGATTTTGAAATCTAGTAATTTTTGACAAGTGAAGAGAGCTTTTGACCATTTTGTTAGGGTTTTGTAGGTATGACAAAAAAAAACCCTTATAACGTCACTCATGTATCTGTCTGCCTTTTGGTTAGAAATTGCAACAGTTAAGATGGACGAAGTGTTCGTTCTATTGCCACTACCTTAATTTTTTTTTCGACGTATTTCTCCAACGAGGCTATCGCCGATGTCATGGGGCGAGCTCCTACACCTAGATGAGGGGTAAATGATTGTGAAAATGGGAGTAATGTTAACATATTATTCTCCCCCGAATAAAATCACCAACAGGGAATCGAGTCAGCAACCTCACAATTCAGACTGTTTCACCAGTCAAAACTGCTTGATTTAACAAGCTCGGCCACTTCTTTGGCTACCTTAAATTTGACGCGAAGTACAGTGAATGACGTTATTAGACGATATCATGAGACAGAAAAGTTTATAAGAAGAACAGAAAACTGTAATTGAGTAACTATCGAGCAGAACGAATGACTTATTGTATCGATACTTTTGAATGTTTTGCAAAAGACAGATCACTGCTAAATAAAATATCTAAGTCAGTCACTTCTTTAGCTTGTAATTTGTTCACTCCAGTTAGGTGATACTGCACTATCCCAGAATTTTTCCGTGAAAACACAAGGTTTTTGCACTTTTTTGGGTTGAAATGAAGGCAGTTTGTGTCGCACCATACACCCACCGTATTAAGGTCTTCTTTAAATTGTACTATATTGGTTTGCTGACGTTATTTTACAGAAGAGTTTGAGTTTGTCTGCAAAAACAAGATTAAAACATAACTTGAGAATTCTTCCGATGTCATTCACAAACATTAAAAATAATTTTGGTCCTATAGGATCGTTGTGGAACTTCAGAGGCAACATTGATAATATCCTAGATGAAGCCATCTATAAGGACGAACTGGATACGATCAGTTAAAGAAGATTCAAGCCGTGCTAATAACTTTCTAGAAATTTCATATGACTTGAGTTTTTCTAAAAGGATTTCAGTTTCAACACGGCGAAGTACATATTTGGCACAGACGCGTAGAACGAGACGCTATTTATTTATGATTATATCTGTCCATCAGAATTAACCAAATTAGTAGACAGGTACAAATTAAGCCAACATTGAGACAAGATAACAGCAATAACATACAAAAAGCATAAATATACATTCTAGAAAATATAACTGACAGAAAGTAACAAATCAAAAAATATTAAGAAAATATAGAAAATATCATAAGATATAAACATTAATAGAAGGATAGATAATTTAATTCAATGGAAATTAAAGATGTAAAGACATAATATTTACAAGCGGTTCGTTTGAACAGGGGTTGGCAACCGGCGGCCTGTGGGACGAATGCGGCCCGCCAAACAATTTTATGCGACCCTCCAATAAGAAAATATAATGTTTAATTTTTATATCCAGCATAGTCAACATATTCCTGCCATGCTGCATAAGGCTACTTATAAACTAGGCGTGTTTATTCGGACGTAAATACGTGTAAATCGGCATAAACAAGAACTGAAGATCATAAAATAACAGAAATAATGGCCCACCTTTTTTTTTACTTAATGCCTCCCGCGACTTCAAAAAAGTAAACTTTTGTTATTGCATGCGGCCTGGGACGTAATAAGGTTGCCGACTCCTGGTTAAAAATATAATGTGAGCACATACGATTTATGGGAGATTTGAGAAATAAAGCTACCCAGCAAACATTGAACTAACGGCCGAACGCCGGCAAACTGCTTTTACGCTGGTACATTGCTGGCACCAAAAGTAAGTGCAATGCCAGTATTAATAATGTACTTCACATTTGTATATCGCACTCTGCCTATACGAAGTACTTTACCAGCATTTTATAAGCATTCCTTATTTGTATTAATCCAAGGTTATTTCTAGCGAGCCAGTGCTTATGTTTATAACTTTTTTTGAATGTAATAATTTGAAAAGTCTGACCGTTCTTAGTCATAAAACACCCTAATGGCGTGGCCTTCGAGGGTCGGTACAAGTGATATTCTGTGAGTTCAAGTTGGGACGTGTTGGTGAACAGTTTTTAAAGATGTGTATTTGAATAGTTATTGATTGTGAGCATTATACAGTTTTTTATTGTGATTTGTGTGTGTTTTGTTAGATTTAAGGACGTAGTTTACACAAACTATTTCATATTAAATTGTTTAATTTTTAGTTTAGTTCAATCATAGTTTTTTTCATGTAATAAAATTTTCAATTATTAATAAATCTGATACAAGATTATAAATATGTCATTTAAAAAATATAATTTGTCATATTTCATTTTGAATAGTGACATCTTAAATATTTTGTAAATATAATACTAACCTAAAATAATACAAACTTAATCCAAAACTGTAAAGCTTTTTTTACAATATAACCAAGTTTCTAAAAGTCAGTAATACACTATAAAAATCACCAAAATAACCAGATCTAGTTTGTTCTTACAAAAGTGAACAGCTTATAGCATTAATGCTTATAAAATTTGTTTATTGAATTTATTTTAACAAGTATGAGTTCTTTAGGTTGGCACTCTTCAAGTCAGGGGGAAAAGATGTGGTAGATAATACAAGACGAATATTGGCGAAAATTATTAGTCACCCCTTATCTTAAGGATGAAATTGGTTTGACCGAAATGGCAGAAAACCATTTTCTTAAAATTCTTCATTAAATTAATAAATTAAATAAACTAATTCCTGTTATTCCTGAAATTATATTTATTTAATATTTATAAATAAATCAATAAATTATAACTGTTAATTCAATTTACAATCGGCTAGTTTTACCATCGTTGAATAAATTTATTTAACAACTTAAGTTAACAATATCGCATCATTCTATTGACAGCAATGTTAATTTCTTCATTAATAGTTTAAAACCGATGCGATATTGTCAACTTTACTTGTTAAATAAATTTATTCAACGATGGTGAAAATGGCCAAATGAGTATTTATTTTGCACCTAACCATTAATTTATTTTAATACTGGGTAAGTACACATATATTACATTTGAAACACTAGAGAGTGGGTATAATATAAGCACTAGTCTGTCAGAAATAAATCTTGCAACTAATGCGATTATTTTGCACTTTACCGTTGCTGGGCCAGCAACTGATACATCAATGGGCCAGCTAACGGCCACGGGGACACCGGGGTACTGGCCCAGTGCAAAATGCCAGCACTGGACCAATGCGAAATGCCAGCACTGGCCCAGTGCGAAATGCCAGCACTGGCCCATTACTTTCAATGCACTTTACCGTTGCTGGGCCAGCAACTGATACATCAATGGACCAGCTAAGGGCCACGGGACACCGGGGTACTGGCCCAGTACGAAATGCCAGCACTGGCCCATTACTTTCAATGCCGGCGAGTATGTGCTTTACCAGTACTGGTCCGGATAAAAATGTTTGCTGGGTATAGTCAGAAATTCAGCAACTGAGACTTTTGAAAAATTTTCAAAAATAATTTAAAAAAATATTTAATAGAAAGATCATTTCACAAATTATAAAACAAGGAAGATAGCGGACTCTCACGTTACGGCTTTGGACAGCGATAGTTGCAACATTCGTGGTTGTAATATGAACTAAGATTAGATAGTATGCAACCCGCAGTGCACACTAATATATTTTTATATTTTAAATTGTTATG
Source organism: Liopterus haemorrhoidalis (assembly GCA_963971575.1). NCBI lineage: Eukaryota > Metazoa > Arthropoda > Insecta > Coleoptera > Dytiscidae > Liopterus > Liopterus haemorrhoidalis. The sequence continues at coordinate 32,950,214 of OZ020611.1, read as the reverse complement.
AATCGCGCGATCATTAATTTTCTACCAAAATTGAAAAATAAAATATAATTTTGGTAGAAAATTAAAGATTGCCTTGAACCGAAAATTATGATTAATTTATTTACAACTCTCCTAATTAATTTCCTAAAATTAAAATTAATTACAATTGTTAAAAGTTAATACTTCAGTAAGCATTAAGATTTATTATTTTATTTGCAAGCAAGCATATGAAATAAATAAACAAGTATTTATTTTTTACTTTTATATTTACTTTTATTGTACATATTAAATTTAGTCTGTGCCATTTTTTTTATTACACTATTTATATTACTTTTGCATTTACCATTTAAAATATTATTAATTACACTACACCATTTGAAAATAAAAAATTGATGTGAAGTGTGAATTTTCACACATTGCAGGGTTTTGCAGGTATTTAATAACTGAATGATGATTATTTGGGATGCCAAAACAAATTTTATGTCAAAATATTTTTTTATGAATTTTAATTCGAATGCCTAATACCATTATTTAAGTTTCTAAATATGTGCAGTATTTTTTTTACATAGCAAGGTTCATTAAGATTTTGAAAATTGCGCCTATGGCTTCTATTGGTTGCTTAAATCATTAGCCACGCCCTCTGATTTCGTATACATCAAACAGAATTAAATTATAATTTCAACACTTCCCACTGGTTATTAAATTTACGCTTTTAAAAATTATATGCAACATTTGCCAAAATATAGCTAGAATTTTTACTGTTAAATTTTTTAATTTTTAATATTAAATAATTTAAACAAAAGAAAACTGCAAAAAAAAAAAAAAAAATTAAAATTGACAGGATTCGAACTCTAGTTTGCAAGTTAACTGTGTTTAGCAAATTAGAAAACCAATGACTAAACACACATCGCTATCAGCGCTGACGTCTGAACTTGGTTACATAGCGAATTAAATATTTGACATATTTTGGTTAAAAACACAAAAAATGCATTATTTTCCGAAAACATAATCTGATCAAAAATTCCTGTTGTACTATTCCGGTTCACACCAATATACATTACTTAGAATTTTTTCACATTTTTAGTTTAAACCATCTGGGCTACAGGGTGTGGGACAAAAATTTTTTTGCACAATTTTGGCAAAAATCTCGTCAAAATAATTTATTTTGCAAAAATAAAATTTTGATCGTTAATCCACGTACTAAGGGCTTTCATTTGATACCCTACACAGAATTTAAAAAAAATATTTTTTTTTTCGATGAGCACATATTTGTTTATATTTTTAGGGGGATATGTTTTTTAGATGTTTTAGTATTTTTCCTATGTGCGGGTCAAAAAGTTGTACAATCATGCCAAATTTCAACTCTCTAGGTTTAGCCGTTTGGCTACAATTTTTACCGAACAGACAGACAGACAGACAGACAGACAGACAGACAGACAGACAGACAGACAGACAGACGACAAAATGACGGTATAAGGGTTTTTTGGTCATACCTACAAAACCCTAAAAATGTGGTGCTAATATTTAAAATTTCTTATAAAATTCATCACTGTCACAATCACAATTTACTGTCACCTATCGTTACAACGTCAAAAACAATTGCCGCAAATTGCCGATAATGTAGTTTTCTCAAAATGTTGGTTAAAAAAAAAACGGTTTTAGAGCTGTCGGTGGATGGAATATAACTTAAAACCGTTTCAAGGCCATGTATATGAGTTTCATACCCCCTCACACCACACACAACTAAAATAATATGTTTCCTATAATTATGTAATTTTTTTTTATATATGTATGTATTACTATATTATTTGTATTTTTTGACGAGTCTTATATCGACAATTGTACGATCTATTGGACAATAAAGATTATTATTATTATTATAAATTGGAATGAGCACGAGGAAGAAAGAAAAGAAATGGATTTCAAGTTCAGAGAAGAGGGATGTGAAAATTATTTTGTTGTATAGAGGTGGGATCGTTGATCTTTCTAGAAATGTGTTTTCTTAAATAGTTAAATGAATTCGAGTCACGATCTTCGCATAAAGATTTCATTGAATACAGTTGAATGAGGGTATTATATGAAAAGTTAAGTGAGGGAGATAGAGGCTCATGACCTTATAATAAATACATTTTAAGAACTTATGTTTTTTATACAGAGTGATTATTTAATGGCGAGACGACGTCACCGAATTTTACGTGCTGTCTAGCAGAAATACTGATGAATACTATGACTATAATAACTATGATTATAGAATTATAAAGGATACATTCGGCTTTCCACCTAGATAACAATTCTCCACTTTCTCCACTGCCATTCGCTTCTTCCTATCGCCTCCTATTTTTCTTTCACTTCACTAATCTTCCAAAATTAACTTTTTCTCCACACCTGTTTTGTCACACAACTTTCACGTCTACAATGTCAAAATCTCCTATAAGGGAAAGAGTAAAGAAGGCAAGGATAGTCATGGGGAAGCTGTGGAGTATAGGAGAGAGGAAGTTTAGCGACGATATTAGATGGAGATTGAGGTTGTTTGACGCCGTGGTGAAAAACATCCTGCTATATGGGGTGGAAATTTGGGGATGGAAGGAATGGGAGAAGGTAGAACGAGTACAGGAGAGGTATTTAAGATGGATCTTAGGGGTAGATAGAACGACACCAGGGTACATTGTACGAGAGGAACTGAAAAGGGATAAGATGAAAGTGGGTACAGGAAGGAGGGCGGTTAAGTACGAAGAGAAAGTTAGAATAGAAATAGACAAAAAAATAATGAGAGAATGCTGGGAAGAAAGAGCCAGAGAGGAACAGAAAGGAAGATGGTACGCATGAAAAGAGTATTACTGGAGATGCGTAGTGGATGCGACAGAGGTGGAAAGGAGAAGAAAAGATGGGATAAGCGTGATTGAGGAGTTGTGGAGGAGGGATAAGGAAGTGGGCGAGCAAGAAAGGATAGTCAGAATAGACAATTCAAGGAGCGCAGGGAGATATAAGGAGGTCAGAGCTATAGGGGTACCAAGCTACTTGAGGGGAGAAAAAGGAAGGTCAGGAGGGAGAGTTAGGAGGATTGCGAGACTAACGTGCGGGAATGAAGAGAGAGGAAATAGATATTGGAGGAGACAGGAGGATAAGATTTGCAGGATGTGCGGGGAGGAGGAGGAAGATATAGAGCACCTCGCGAAGAGGTGTAGAGAGATGACAGTATGGTCGGGGGGCACAATAGACCTGTTGCACGAAGATGGAAGGGGGGAGAGGTGGGCGAGAGAATTAGAGGCAAGAAGGATGGAGATTGGCGAAGGATAACAGGAAGGGGAAACGGAAAGAAGAAAGAAAAGAGAAAAAAAATATTGTAAAATGTAAATTGTATTGGATGTTATTGTTATGTATTTTTGGATTGATTGTTTTATATTTTATTTTATTTTTATTTTTTGTAAATGTTAGCACCCTGAACGCCGCAAGGCTTAGGGGGATAAAGAATATATATATATAAATATATATGTGTAATTATAGTTAAAAAACTATGATTATGAAGAAAAAAAGATTATGCGCATGCGCGCATAATCGCCTGCTACGATGTGTATGAAACGGCAAATTATTAAAACTTCCAGTGACGTCGTCTCGCCATTAAATAATCACTCTGTATATTTTTTCATTTTCAAGGGTCTTATTAATAATAAATAATAATAGACCCCCAACTTCTAAATAGGCATATAAGGGGCAGATAAGGTAACTTTTCCGTTTCGTAGCTATGGATACCACGTGGTCAGTGTGGTGTCTTGACCAGTCCTATTATCTCTGTATAAACAGGTACTCAGTTTAAATACTGAATACTTGACGCTGAGTTATACTCGAGAATACTCCAGAACTGACTGCACAATTTCAGAAGATAAAAATCCGAAGGAGATATGGGAATTCGAAGTCGCGTCCTTGTGCTCCGCAGACAACAGTTTTACAACGGAGCCATGGAAACTGTTATTGATATTACTATTGCAATAAAACCAGATTTGAACTGGAGTCCGCAGGGCAATAGGCGCGTTGGAAGATCCAAACTAACCTGGCAACGAACAATAGAGAAGGAGTAGAATGCGTACGGGAAAAGGTGGAATCAGATTAAAGAATTAGCACCAAACCGTACCCGATGGAAACACTTCATTGAAGCCCTTTGCTCCATGTAGGAGTTATAGGACGTAATACATAATATCACCAAGAATTCTGCTAGTAAGTGTACTTTTTTTAAACAAGCAATGTAGATCTAGCCAGATTCTTCCACGCCAGCAGGTAAGAAATAAAAAAGTATACGCTAAAAATTTTCCGGACAAGTATTATATAACAAATACAGGAAGCTATAAAAGGTCAATTGTAAGATTCTTTATAAAACAGCATTGTTGTAAGTGAGTTGCTTTTCGTTGTATCTTACTTTAGAGATTACAAAGACATGTGAAGTGGAGTGCATTGCAAACATGTAACAGAAAGGATCACTCTAAAAATGTAAAAGTTTTGCTTCTTTTTTAGTGATTTTTATTTTGTTCGAACAAGACACTGGACACTACAATAGATATCGGACAGTAGAAAAGAATTATTGAGTTCTTTTGCGGTTTGAAAATAATAAAAAAATGTATTCACTGAAATAAAACTTAAGAAGAAACAAAGCTATTGTATTGTATTTTCATTTCAACAATGTTGATGATATAATTTACATCATCAACTTGAAAATGTGTAAATAATTTATATTTAATAACTTGGTAAATGGAAAACAATACGAATTTTCATTATTTTTATTTCAAAAACACTAATTTCAGTTTCCTCATTCTCAAAGCAACGAGAACATATTACAATATTACACTAATACTTCGGCTAGAGTAATACCTACCTAAGCTAATTTAATTCGTTCCACAAGGTGATTCGTAGTACGATTTATTCGTAAACCGAATCACTATTTTCCATAAGTTGCATTTCAAATAAATTTTAATTTATTCCGCAACGTTTCCAAAAGGAGGACTTATTATTTACAAAGGAGGTTTGTAGATTCATTATATACACTGTTTATACAGTTCATAGTTTTCGCTTCATGGAAGAATCATCTTCTGGCTGTTTTCCTGGATATTTAAAATGTCCATGTGGTATTGCAGAAATTTCAGAAGTTTCTTTTCTCTCAGTTTTTTTGACTGGGGGAGTTGTGAAGAATTTCTACAATGTTCGTTCGATGTCACTCCTCTTTGAAATTTCTTTGAGGTGGTAATACTTACAAATTTTTGGAGTCCTGATGTGTTTTTGAATATTCTTACAATTACATACTTCTTATTATACTTTTTGAAATGCAAATGGCCGTGAGTTGCCATGCATATTGTTAGCCGAATCCCAATCCTTTACCCGAGCAAAACCTTGCATATAAAAAAAAAGCCGAATTTTCCGTTACCAGGGTCATTCGTTATCCGAGGTATTACTACACTATTTTCAGGTATTAGGTAATATATGTTAGGCTTATGAGGCATATGTAGGAGGTCTCCTGTGGCGTTAGTCTCTAATAAATTTAATTTGGGGTATTTTTGTTGTATGTGGATAAGTATGCCAATATGTTAAACCGGCGATTTTCTAAATGCAGTAAAGATATACGCAAATACTTGTTTAATACATTTTGCGGAAGTTTTTATACATCTTCACTATGGATTAATACAATTAAATCTAGTGTAGGTAAATTAACAACATGTTACAATAATGCATTTAGAGTTATCAATGGGTTACATGAATACTGAAGTGCTAGTGAAATGCTTGTAATTAATGATGTATGTACTTGTATGACTCTCAGGAAATATTTTTTTAACTTGCATAACAGATTACTGAAGTCTGTGAACAAGCTTGTTCATAACTGCATTACTTGTGATAACACTTATAATATGAAATGCTCAGATGTTCTTAGGCTTGGTATTTTCAATTGGTAGTTAAATATAAGAGTTACTAACCTTAGTTTCTTAACATCTCTGGGTTAAATACCAAGGCAAATAACAGTGTGTATTTCCAATACGCTTAACCCGCTAACTTACAAACTGTGACTCGACACGGACAAGTATTTTGTTTACGTAGTTGATACTCTGACTAAAATCCAGAGTGAGATTTTTTTACTGATATATGTAGCTGATTTGCAGAAGTTTGTTTAAAAATTGAGTTGACTGCCATAATAAAATATTTAAATTAATTTTGCTAATCGAAATTAAATATGTATTTTCATAACTATAATTATTAAAATATTGACTGATTTTAGTTTTACCGGAACGAATTATAAGTAATAAAAATTTGTATTAAATTAATTAAAATTTTAGAATTAGATATTGAAGTGTGGAATTATAGTATATTATTATATGAGCGTTTATGACAGCCATTATTCACGAAGATGACGTTTGAGCTCACAAGCCGCAGGCGAGTGGCGCAAATCATCTGAGTGAATAATGGCCATAATCGCGAGTGTAATACTATACTTTTTCCATACCTATTAACACGTTGACTGCCAAGGCAAGATTCAGGATTCTTGTCTCAGAAGTCAATTTGATACAGCCATATTATTAAGTCAATGTACTACAAGTAATTTGTAGTCGGCGTCCTGGGCAAGAACGCTAACTACAAGAAAACTCATAATTAGTAGTCAACGTGTTAAATAAATAAATTAGACTAAAAATTGATAATTTTAATGGAAGTGATAGCGTCATTCATGTAGCTTTGACCCCTCCCATTGCCAGTGTCAAATATGATGGGATCAGCGAGAGTAAATTATGGAAATATAGGTTTTTGATTGGCCGTAAACAGTGAATTATGAAACCATAATTCACTGTAGTTATTTATGAGTACTATTTTTCATGGAAAAAGTGCTAATAATATTACACAATAACAATATTTCTTTTTTGTTTTAATCAGTTATAATTAATTTTTTATTTCGCATGTTATTATCATTCGGATTATTTTATGTCCGTTGATTTGGGATATTGTTATTGTTGTTGATAAGATAATCTTAATTTATGTTTATTTACTTTTTCTTTCTAATTTTTTCCCTAAATTAAATCTTAATTTAAGAAATTTTAGATTAAATAAACCATGTACTAAATAAGTTAACCAGTTCTTTAGTAGGTTGTTTTTTCTTTTAGTAGGCCCAGAGCCGCAGTAAGGAAAACTTGCGCTAAGGGCAGAGCCGTGTTTTGGCGCCCTTGGCAAATAAAAACAAGGTTCTCACCTCTCAAGATTTAAGTGATGAGCAAAAAAAAAGGTCCTCACTTCCCAAAATCCAAGTGACGAGCAAAAAAAAAGGTCCTCACTATCGCAATGGCGCCCCTTAGCAAGCCCGTCAGCGCCCTTTTCCTTAGTGCGCTAGGGGCCATCGCCCCCCCTCCCCATTACTGCGGCTCTGAGTAGGCCAGCGTCTAAGTTGTATATATAATATTTAGTCAACTGCGAATGGAAATACGGACAAAATTGGCTTATCCCACAGATAAATATCAATGCCCAGTATAGTTTAAGTTAACTACGGTTGGGAATACTAAGTCTTAGACAAATACTCTGTCACCACATTATTTTATAATAATGTATTAAGAAAAACGTTATTACTAATAATGTAATAATTGTACAGTATAATTGAGGACAAATTAAAAATCTATGTATGGTCTTTCTTTTTTTGTTTTGGTTCATTTTAGTATAATTTATTTTGTTTGTTTTTGTTTTTGCAGCAAGGTTGTTAAAATAATATTATTATTATAAACAGGTACTCATTTTAAGTATTAAATACTTGATGCTGAGCCGAACCCAGAGATGACTGCATAATATCGAAAGACGAATAAGGAGGGATTCGAACCAGTGTTCATGTGCTTCGTAGACAACCATCTTACCACGGATCCACAGAAAATCTATATTTTTATACAGCTAATAAGAAAACAGCAACAAGCTGCAACCTAAAGTGCTAAAACGTTATCTAGCACAAATAACGTCTAAATTTTTAAACCGGAAGAAAACTGGTAAACAAGCTAATCGTCTGTAACAACAATCTTTTTATACACCTTTTACGACGCTACAAAGTCTAAACAAAAATTCACGTATTCTGTTTTGAATTACCCTCATAAGGCAGGTCATCCCTTTATCTAAATGAATGTAATATAGGGAAGTGTTACTGACATTTTAAGCTTAATAACAGTTGTTGCATTGAGTAAAGTTGTAGGAGAAAGTACTGCAAGTTGTGTAAGCTCTGTGGTTAATTGAATTTAACGTTTATATCGCTCTTAAAACGGAATTGCTTGTGTGGTTCAAATAGCGGCACTTTATTAATGAAATGTATACAATGTGCTTGGCTTGTTGAGCTATATTACAAGCTTTTTTTTACAGGTGGAAATGAAAACAGTTTCAGTGAAAGCTTTTGGAATTAGTGTTTTTTTTTTAGATAAGAATCGGATAAAGGTTAAGTGTGTATTTACTTAATTACGTCTCTGTATTACTGAAATAATTTTCAGAATTTTTTGTTTTAACCGGGCGTTCATAAATGATTGATAAGCATTTGAATTTCCCGCTCTTTAGGCTAATTTTGCAAGTTGGTAAAGATGATTCAAACAGAGAAAAGTATATGACCGTTACAAAATGCGGGAACAAAAGAATTCCAGTGGAGAAGACACATTAACTATTTTAAAACCAAATTGGACATTTAATTATATTTTTTTTTCAGTTAGCTAGGGTACGATTTAAGTGTTATATATCTCTGTAATTCGTCTGTGCAACGAAACACGGAACATAGCAGTTTAGCATAGAATTTTAAATAATTGCGGAAATTGGTTCTTCTGTACATTTTAGAGCAAAAATACAAGAATTAAAATTTGTTTAAAATCAGTTTTTATTTTTAAAAAGTTTAAATTTGATTCCACAAAATGTCTGTAACCCTAGATATTTGCAAAATAAAATATCATGTCCTCTTCAGATAGCCGTATAAATAAAACATAAAATAAAATTTTAACAATATTTATGTTTAAGAAATATCCAGATTTAGAATCATTAAAAGACAGGATATCTCTAGAATGTTCTAAGATATCATGTTATTAACTAGCCAATGTATGGCGTTCTTTTTACGATATATTAGGTTATATTTTGGCAGGGAATTGAGACATTTTTGAATATTTGATATAAATTTCATTGATTAGATGAGTTACGTCCGTAAGTTAGTATTGTAGTTGCTAGGTAATGGGATTCGGACCAGACAGAAAATAAAACAAAATTTATTAACTTCGCTAACGTTTCGATTTAATTTAAATCTTCATCAGAGCTTAGTTATCTAGATATCCTAGATATCGTTGACTAATTAACTAAGCTCTAATTAAAAAGCAGTGCTGCTCGGATCGCTTTGTATTGTGCTGACGCTGGAATTGGTGTGAGCCCATCGGTCGCATATCGCCAGGGTTTGGGATGCGGCCGATTACTGGGATAAAGCTCCCTCGACCTTCCCGTGAAGGTAAGAGGTGAGCGTCTTCTCTGTGCCGAACACGTTGCGGACAAAGCTGGACCGTATTGACGAGACTAAATTATTATTATTAAAGGGGGGTTTTTAATAATAATAATTTATTTTATTATTTTATTTATTTTATTTATTTTATTTATTTTATTTATTTTATTTATTTTATTTATTTTATTTATTTTATTTATTTTATTTATTTTATTTATTTTATTTATTTTATTTATTTTATTTATTTTATTTATTTTATTTATTTTATTTATTTTATTTATTTTATTTATTTTATTTATTTTATTTATTTTATTTATTTTATTTATTTTATTTATTTTATTTATTTTATTTATTTTATTTATTTTATTTATTTTATTTATTGGATTTTATTTTTATAATAATATATTTATTGAGTTAGTCACAGTCACAGTAAAAGAATGCAGATGTATATTACAAAGAATAATGGTTTGTTTATATACGGAACAAGAATATGGAATGGGAAATAAGAATAGTACACAAGAATAAAAAATATGAAACCGTTTATATCGGACATAACATTTCGTCGCTACGCCTGCGTACTTGCGTTGGCCTGTGTTTAACGGTTGTCGTTTGACAGGTTGTTGTGTTTAATATAACCTTAAAAAAAAATCGTTTTCAGTAAAATGGATTTAGAAGATTTTGTAAATTTATTTGCTTGTGTTTCACACATTATATTGTTTTTTCCAACCTTCTGATCACAGCAGGAAAACATCTGTTGGACAAATTTTATTACGGTCGACATTTTGACCATTGTGCGCATTCTTATCGTCTCTTATTCTTGGAATAAGAATAAAATGTTAAATGTTACCAACTTTTCTTGTGTTTAAGTTAAATTTTATTCCTACATAAACCGATATACGGCGCAACCATGATTTAACATCTTGTGTACTATTCTTATTTCCTATTCCTTATTCTTGTTCCGTATATAAACCAACCATATGTGCTTATAATAAATTACAAATTTCTAAAATTTATATTATAAGACTAAAATCATTACTGAGAAATTCGGTGATGCTGTAAAAAGGCTTTTGTAGCAAATAGACTTTTATGCATTTCTTATTACAATCAAAAATGTGCAATTATTTTTTTCACGATATATGTTTTATGATTATTTCTGTATATGATTATTCTAGTATTTTATGTTGTGACATATATTTTCTTTTTATTAGTATCTCCATATATTTAAATCAGCCTGTAAACACCACTCGGGTATATTTACCTCTCCATATTTTCATACTTATTTCCATACACGATGCATCACAGTGCAGGGTGTTGCATTATTTATTTACCGGTTGTACCTAACCTAACTTGTGTGCACAATATCGATGTACTACAGTTGACAAAACATGACAATATTGACGGGTTATGTACACATCTGTGGAGTTAAACACAAATTAAAAACGATATTTCAGAGTGATTGTGTTCGTCAACGATTCACGTCAAATTTGCTTCTTCCATAAAATACATCTTGATCATCATTATGATATTGAAGACCAATTCTGGTAACGAATATTTTGCAACATAAAGCTCATAAAGCATAAAGGATTTTGAATTTAGTTTGCACTACAGAAAAAAACAAACACAACTCAAAAATGGTTCAAGATAGCAACCTGCGTTTGAAATTTTTGGGTTCTTCGTAGTTTATTTACTCTAGGAAAAATTTGAGGTTTTAATCATTTACCGCGTTTTGAGTTTATGATAATTTTATTTTAATGGTCTAATTTACATTATTTGTAATTATATTTTAATTTTTGAATTCTTCGTAGTTAATTTAGTCTAAACAAAAAAAATAAATAAAAAAATCAGCTGTGGCAGCCACAGGACCGACCGCCATCGTAAAGTACTTATATAAAATACATTGTAGCAGCAGAGTAGAAATAACTTGGCCTAATATTTTCTAACAGAGATATTATTTATCATGACCATGGAAACGTTACATATAAGTATGAAAAAATTGAGACAGAAAATATTTCGAAAAATTTTACAGAAATTATTCGAAATTTTTCGTTTTATCAAAAAACGTCTCAAATAAAAGTTATTAGTTATTTCTTTTAAGCAATTTTTGTTCAATAATTTTTTTCGAAATATTTTTCTGTTCTTTCAAAAATCTTGAAATCGAAATTTTTAGTCAACCGATTTTTACCAAAAGTTGATCAACTCGTGCCATTAATGCCAAAAGCTTAAATATGAAGTTTCATAAAAATCCTTTCAGCCGAATTTGCTCTACACGTGTACACAGATGGACAGATGGACAGACAGACAGACAGACGGACAGACAGACAGACAGACGGACGGACAGACAGACCGACAGACAAAATGCTAAAAATAGTCAAAACGTTATGTAGGGACCTCAATTCGTGGAGATCCATCGAAATCTCGAAATGTCAAAATCGGTATGATCACAATACCTCCCTTATATATGTTGACGGTCAGTAAAAATGAGGCCCTAATAAGGCCACATTTTGCGCATTTTAAAATTATGACAAATTTTAATACGGCGTGATTCATAGAAATTTTCATCTTCGCATACAAGTATCTCAAAAACGAAATGCGATATAGACCTGTGGTTGAAATTTTTGAAATCTTAGGGTCCTAATTGACTTGTAACTATATTTTGAAGCAAAAGAAATTTTTTTTAAATTTTTCTTTTTTTTAAATTTTTCGAAATTTGTAACAAATCATAACTGAAAAATGGTTAGGGATAGAAATCTGCAGATTGAATATTTAAAATTCCCTACTTGGTAAAGTAAAATATATTACTTGGTCTGAACAAGATTTGGGCTTTAATAAACCAATTATTAAGTTTTATGTGGGCAGTAATCCAAAATCTTTGAAAAAGGCCAAAAAAACGGAAAAAAGGGGTAAACCTTGAAAAAACATGATCTTAAAGCAAAAAATATTTGTCTCCGACTTTATTCAAAATTGGCATAAATGTTTATATTTGGTCATAGATCAACAAAATTGGGTCCATTTTGAAGTTTTTGAAAAAGTTTTGGAATTATAGTCAAAAAACTGACCATAATCGTCTCTAACACAAAAACTAAGAAAGCATGAATTTTTTAAATATTTTTTTCATTTTCTCACCCCATAATTAACTTAAGGCTATATTTTCGCTAAAGCCCAAATAAAAATTTTTGAAAAAAAAAAGAATATTGTTGGATAATTTGTATAACTATACATTTTTAGCCTGGGATCATAAATATATTACTTTTGGATTACGGTCTGAAATTTAGGATTACGGTCTGAAGTTTCTAAAAGTCAGTAATACACTATAAAAATCACCAAAATAACCAGATCTAGTTTGTTCTTACAAAAGTGAACAGCTTATAGCATTAATGCTTATAAAATTTGATTATTGAATTTATTTTAACAAGTATGATTTCTTTAGGTTGGCACTTTTCAAGTCTGGGGGAAAAGATGTGGTAGATAATATAAGACGAATATTGGCGAAAATTATTAGTCACCCCTTATCTTTAGGATGCAATTGGTTTGGCCGAAATGGCAGAAAACCATTTTCTGAAAATTCTTCATAAATTAATAAATAAAATAAACTAATTCTTGTTATTCCTGAAATTATATTTATTTAATATTTATAAATAAATCAATAAATTATAACTGTTAATAGAATTTACAATCGGCCAGTTTTAACATCGTTGAATAAATTTATTTAACAACTTTAATTAATAATATCGCATTTTTCTATTGACAGCAATGTTCTTCATTAATAGTTTAAAACCGATGCGATATTGTCAACTTTATTTGTTAAATAAATTTATTCAACGATGGTGAAAATGGCCAAATGAGTATTTATTTTGCACCTAACCATTAATTTATTTTAATACTGGGTAAGTACACATATGTTACATTTGAAACACTAGAAGGTGGGTATAATATAAGCACTGGTCCGTTAGAAATAAATCTTGCAACTAATGCGATTATTTTGCACTTTACCGTTACTGGGCCGGCAACTGATACATGGGCCAGCTAACGCCCACGGGGACACCGGGTACTGACCCAGTGCGAAATGCCAGCACTAGCCCATTACTTTCAATGCCGGGGAGTATGTGCTTCAACAGTACTGGCCCGTCAGAAATAATCTTGTAACTAATGCGATTATTTTGCACTTTACCGTTTCTGGGCCGGCAACTGATACATCAATGGGCCAGCTAAAGGTCACGGGGACACCAGGGTACTGGCCCAGTGCGAAATGCTGGCACTGGCTTATTACTTTCAATGCCGGGGATTATGTACTTCAACAGTACTGGCCCGTACAAAAATGTTTGCTGGGATGTGTTTATTCAAATTTTACAACTGAACGGAGAAATTTGCAAAAAGACATTTTTTTGCATGTTCCTGCAAAAATTTTGAGTCGCAAAATATGACATCGAAAACAGTACCCCAAGACCTATTGATCGCATCAATTTCCAAAACTTTCTTCGAAAACTACGTATTTCCTGGACTAAACATGCAGAAAGAGAAATATATGACTGCAGAATTTATGACAGAGATGCAAAGTAGAATTTGTACCATCATCTGCTCGTTAATTACTTAGCTACAAAATGATTATTTGATGTTATGTTCATTTAGCTTTCCGTCCAAAACGAAGAAGTACGCGACCATATATTCGAATTACGTTCTTGTATACATTGAAACCATGCAGATCTTACATAAACGAGAACATAGAGAATTTGGTCATTATTTATGCTCGTTTACTGAATAAACCAGCATTAAAATGCGCATATAGATGAAAATATATCATTGGAAATTGTATAAGAACTACAAAGTACGGCGTAATGCAAACTGAGTATTACGATTTGAAGATTTTTAAATTTATTTCATTGTAAACACAACCGATGCCTAAAGTTTAATTAAATAATTGAAGAAATGAGAAAAATTTACATTTTGAATTATGTTTAGTCAGAAAATATGAGATTAGCGTCTTAAATCTAATAAAAATAAACTTAATTAAAATGGCCCTTGGGAAATAATTTCTCGTGGCAGCTACGGTTCACTACTATCAGCATTTCTGTTTTTGGAAACATTCCAGAAGTACTGTACATTGATTTAAATTGAAACTGTACAACAGGAATTATTATGCTCAGATTATGTTTTCGAAAGATATGGCATTTTCATGGTCATTATAAGATAAATAAATTAAGGAACGAATTACGATTTTTTTATCCTTATTGTCGTTTGAAAGCTTCGTTCTTGTAAGCAGCTATTCAGTTTTGGAAATAAAATAAAATTAAACTGGAAAAGAAGGACAACTTCGTTCTTCGTATTTTTCTTTTTTAGGGTTTTGTAGGTATGACCGAAAAACCCTTATTCCGTCATTTTGTCGTCTGTCTGTCTGCCTGTATGTTCGATAAAAATTGTAGCCAAACGGCTAAACCTAGAGAGTTGAAATTTAGCATGCGTATACAACTCTTTGACCCGCTTATTTGAAAAATATTAAAACATCTAAAACACATTTCCCCCTAAAAATATAAACAAATATGTGCTCATCGAAATCAAAAAATATGTTTTTTAAATTCCAGATTAGGGTATCAAATGAAAGCCCGTAGTACGTGGATTAACGATCAAAATTTTATTTTTGCAAAATAAATTATTTTGATGCGATATTTAGCAAACTTGTGAAAAAATTTTTTTTTTGTCCCACACCCTGTAGTCCAGTTGGCTTAAACTCAAAATCTGAAAAAATTCTAAGTAATGTACATTGGTATGAACCGAAATAGTACAACAGGAATTTTTGATCAGATTATGTTTTCGGAAAATAACGCATTTCTTGTGTTTTTTTGTTGACGATATACAAAAGTTACAGTTATGTAACACACTATACTAGAAGGCGTATCCAGGTCTAATAGTTAGCTTGCTACACAGCAAACTAGGGTTCGCTCCCGGGCAATGGAGACAATTCTAGATACATTTTGGCAAATGTTGCATTTAATAATCATGTATACGAAACCAGAGGGGCGAAGCATATTACTTAAAACGACCAATGGAAGCCATAGGCGCAATTTTCAAAATCTTATATAAAAAAATACTGCACATATTTAGAAACCTAAATAATGGCATTAGGTATTCGAATTAAAATTAACAAAAAAATATTTTAACATAAAATTTGTTTTTAAAGCTCTTAGATTAACAGACGATAAATTATTTCAAAAGTATTGTTCTTTTTGCAGTATTTTGTTTATATAACAAGGTTCATTAAGATTTTGAAAATGGCGCCTATGGCTTCCATTGGTTGTTTTAAGTCATATGCTCCGCCCCTCTGGTTTCATATACATGACACATAGAATGGAAATATAATTCCAACAATTCCAACTGGTTATTAAATTTACGC
Organism: Liopterus haemorrhoidalis; assembly: GCA_963971575.1. Lineage (NCBI taxonomy): Eukaryota > Metazoa > Arthropoda > Insecta > Coleoptera > Dytiscidae > Liopterus > Liopterus haemorrhoidalis. The sequence continues at coordinate 32,934,396 of OZ020611.1, read as the reverse complement.
TCTTAAAAATTAAATGCAATATTAGCCAAAATATAACTAGAATGCCACAATTTAAAATATATGTATATATATTTTTTTTTTCGACTAGCACATATTTGTTTTTATTTTTAGGGGGATATGTTTTTTAGACGTTTTAGTATTTTTCCTATGTGCGGGTCAATGGTATAGGTGTTTCTGATTATACCTAGGAAACCCTAAAAAGCCGCTCAATGCGTGTCGTTTAAAAATAAGTATCGGGCCTGACACGGCCCGCGGGCATAACGTTAATTTATACAACATTCTTTAATTAAGCCAAGGTATATACTGACTGGAGAGCTAAGAGCTATATTCTCGCTAAGGCTAAACACTTAGTGAAGCAGAGAGCAAAGCAGCGATGAAAGCGGAGAGAAAAGCGGCGAAATTAAATAAATGAATTCCTGTTAACACGCGCTTAGTGGAACGTACTGCAGCGAGGTTATATCGTTGTTATAGTCGAGCAAAGCGACGCGTTCCCACAATTTTGATTTCTCTGCTATCATCGTTGCTAAAATAGTTGTTTAAATTGGATATTGAGGCATTTACAAGTAGTTCTCATTTATAAGAGGTATGTATAGTAGGTTCCGATTGAAATTTGTCAATTTTTTACCAATTTATGTTGAATTTTTTCCAAGATATAATCAAACGTTGAAATACTCATGCGAAAATAAGAATGAAACTTTTCTGGAGGTTCGCGGAGTTGCATATAGAAATGATGAAATTCACCATGTATATGTCTACTTTTATTTATTCTGTGAACATTGCACCTTCTAGTGTGTTTATTTTTATTTTTTAGTAAATACCAAATTTTCAGGAAAGAGTTTTCTGTTAGTAAAAAATCCATTATAATTTTGTGAACTTTCTGCTCGATTTTAAAAGCGTCACTATGTGTAGACACTCTTTTATAAGCGCGACATTCTTTCGCTGTTTTACTCTCCGCTTTTATCGCTGCTTTGCTCTCTGCTTCACTATGTGCTTAGCCTAAGTGAGCTGCTGTCGGAGAACGTCGCTCTGACTCGTGGGAAGCGACCGACCACACACCTCAAGCCCCGCTAGCACCTAGGAACTTAGCGTTACGTGAGGATATACAGGATTTAGAGCTTTTATATATATAATAAATATAGTTGTATTTTTATAAAGAATAAAATTTAATTTCACTATTTTACTGGTATCTGATTCTTGTTCAAGAAAAGCCTTATATTTTTTATTGTCATATAGTATTCTTTGAATTTGGCGACCCCGAAAAATTTTCTCCCGACCCTTCTGGAGGTTGCGACCCACAGTTTGCGCACCACTGCCATAACCAATAGGCTACCAAGGTGTGGAAGAAAGAACAAGATATCAATAGCTATGATATGATGTCCTGGATCGAAGCCTTATATTTTTTATTGTCATATAGTATTCTTTGAATTTGGCGACCCCGAAAAATTTTCTCCCGACCCTTCTGGAGGTTGCGACCCACAGTTTGCGCACCACTGCCATAACCAATAGGCTACCAAGGTGTGGAAGAAAGAACAAGATATCAATAGCTATGATATGATGTCCTGGATCGAGGAGGTGGAATTTTATATTAATTTTCTGCGCAATTATTTGAATAATTTCTTTACTTATTGTATGTTTTGTAAAAGTAAAAATTCTAATTAAAATTAAATATTTAATTATTCTGTATAAGCTTAGTGAAATTTAAAAATACTGCGTAACAAATATGCCAGTATATTCTGTTTTAAATATGGAAGTTTTTTTCCCAGACACGTAGCTTCATTTGTGAAAAACTCGTATCTTTAGATAAATTCACACATTCGATTTTTCTCCCACGCAGAACAAAAAATAATATGTTTTTTATTCAGTGGTGCATCTGACAGATACACACTGTTTGTCAGGGAGAAAATAAACATCAGAAGCATTTCGTGGATCGGTAATTCGATTTATGTATTACATTGCTGTTCTTTGCTTTCTTCAAAATTGGTTTTACGTTAATTAATTTGGAAAAAAGTAAATGTGGGAAATCGACCATGACGGAAGAGGAACTGGTTAAAAGAAATTGATGTGAGGTGTGAATGCTGCACATATTTCAGGATTTGTAGGTATTTAACGGCTACGTCGAATTGACAGCACTTCGCTAATAATATATAATATTTCGCAAATTTCGACGACAATTCATGACTGAAGAGGTCAACTCTGGATACGACATTTTGCCACAAATAGCAAAGAGATAATTATAGGCAGAATCAGGCAACAGCGTCAGAAGTCTGGAGCCAGAGTGGTTAGAGTGTTCGAGTGATTTGTGGTCTGAATTACAGACAAGATTATAAACAATATTCTGTTGAACTAGGTCTGATGACACTACCGGCCTTATATATTTTCAATTGCTTTGTTTACATGCCTGCGTTTATAAAATGGTGGTGTAGGATGTTAATTCATTGTCCACCCGAAATAAAATTTAATATATTTCCAATGTTATAACTAGAGATGGGTCGTTCATGAACGAACCGGCTCAGTACACTGACCGAAGTGACACAGTTCACCAAATTGAAATGAGCCGGCTCACGGCTCACGGCTCACTGCATAGTTTCAAGTTTCAAGGATACGATTGGTCGGGCGATTGTGAGCAGTGGCCGGAGTGATCTGGATCTGGATCGATGTCATGTTGAACTTCGCGAGAACTCGGCTTGTAATGTATTATCATAAAGTGTATTATTTATTGTCATCAATTTGTAGGGCAGTTTATTTGAAACTAATAGGCTTAGTCTGTATTTTCTTACAACCATACTATATAAAAATATTAAAAATATTGCCCAAATCCCAGATGTCCGATTTATAAGGGCAATAAACATCGCCATAAACTTAACACATCTGGTTTAAAATACAGTAGCTACATAAAGTGAATTGTTTGTTTCAAAAATGTTAGATAAGAGCCGGGGCTAAGCGACGTTCTACCTACAAACGAACGACCGACCGACCTGTGCCTCGGGATCATGTTTACAGTTCATATATTGCAAGAACCGGCTCTAAGCAAGAGCCGGCTCTAAGCGACGTTCTATCTACGAACGAACGACTGACCGACCTGTGTCTCGGGATCATATTTACAGTTCATATATTGCAAGAACCGGCTCTAAGCAAGAGCCGGCTCTAAGCGACGATCTACCTACGAACGAACGACCGACAACTGACCGACCTGTGTATCGGAAACATGTTTCCAGTTCATATAATGCAAGAGCCGGTTCTAAGCGACGTTCTACCTACGTACGAACGACCGACCTGTGTCTCGGAAACATGTTTACTTAACCGGGATCACTGAGCCGGATCAATGAACCGGCTCAACAAACTGAACGACCTCCACTGATCCGGTTCCGCAAACTGAGCCTAAATTCCCATTTCTAGTTATAATCACAACAGAAAAAAAAATCATGTTGAACTATTTCGGTTTTCATCAATATACATTACTGAGAATTTTTTCAGATTTTTTGGTCCCCTGGAATTCCGCGCAATCTGCAGCGTCCACGAAATTGGATATAAATGGAAAACGTTTTTATTATCAATTCTATGAAAATAAATTACTCTCCAAAAAAACTCCTGCTTTGTCTTAAATCCCCAAAAACATTATCAATTTTATTTATTTATTTTTTTAATTTTTAGTATTGCAGTTGGATGGGGCCTTTATTTTGATGTAAATATGTATGCATTATAACATTTGTAACCCGTGGGAATTTCTAAGGAGACTCACGTCTCTGTTTATTCACCATTTAAATAATTTTAAAAATATTAAAAAAATACTGTAAATAAAATAAAACACTGGCCACCAGATCTGACTTCTTTAGGTTACTTCTTATGGGGTTATTTAAAAAATAAGGTGTATGTAAATCGACCACAAAATCAAAAAGAATTGATTCAAAGAATAAGGGAAGAGTGTGATAAAATACCACCAGAAACCAGTAGCGGCTGGTGAGTAAAATATTTGGGAGGACACTTTTTTTCCCATATATATCTATTAAAATATAGTTATACGAGAAAAAAGTAAATAAATAAAAAATACCTGAATATATGTTCTGCAACTAGAAAAACTGACAAATCTGGCACTTTTATTAAGATTTATGGTCAATATTATTATTATCATTTTTGTAGTTATTACTTCTATTATTATTATTATTATTATTATTATTAAAATTGCAATATTATTAAGACAATGCTTTGTAGTCAGAAACATAAAATATTTGGTTATTAATTAAGCAGATACCTACACATATTCACATGTATTTAAATATTAGATTTAACCTTTTCGTTATGTTCTTTAATTGAACGTTTATACGCAGTATCAAGTTGAAATCGTATATTTACCGATCCCAGCATGGCAAATTTGACCGAATAATGCATATGTTTATAAGACACATTATGTTTAAGAACTTTATCTTTGAAATGTTTAATATCTTTAACACTATTTACTGTCTTTATTTCATATGCGTCTGATGAGCAAATCAAACACAGGAAAAAAAAAAAAACATTTTATTTATCACATCCACACAACCAACTTGTATTTAAATATTGTTTTTCACTAAACTTTCTATTAAATGTTCTATTTCCATTTTTATCCTGTTGGGAAATATTCTATTTTGGCCGATGAGGACCCATATTTTTACCGACCGCCAACATATGTATATAAGGGAGGTATTGTGATCATACCGATTTCGAGATTTCGATGGATCTCCACGAATTGAGGTCCCTACATAACGTTTTGACTATTTTTAGCATTATGTCTGTCGGTCTGTCTGTCCGTCCGTCTATCCCTCTGTCCGTCCGTCCGCCTGTCTGTCTGTGTACACGTGTAGAGCAAATTCGTATAAAAGGATTTTTATGAAACTTCATATTTAAGCTTCTGCCATCAATGGCACGAGTTGATCAACTTTTGGTAAAAATCGGTAGACTAAAAATGGGAGTTTACTCGTGTCGATTTTAAGATTTTTGCGAATATTTAGCAACAGAAAAATATTTCGAAAAAATGTATTTAACAAAAGTTGCTATAAATGCAATAACTAATAACTTTTATATGAGATGTTTTTTGATGAAAAGAAAAATTTCGAAAAATTGGTCGTAAATTTTTGTAAAATTTTTTGTCTCAAATTTTCATACTTATATGTAACGTTTCCATGGTCATGATAAATAATATCTCTGTTAGAAAATATTAGGCCAAATTATTTCTACTTTGCTGCTAGAATATATTTTATACAAGTACTTTATAATGGCGGTCGGTCCTGTGGTGGCCACAGCTGATATTTTATTAATAATTTTGTTTCATAGTTAAACACGTTAGTTTTATTAAAATATACAGTATATTTTAATAAAACTAACGTGCTTCATTCGATTCATTTTCACGTTTAAGTACTTGTCACAAATCACAACGACCGAACTAAGCTACGGGACACCGGCCGTAATTCACTAATACATACAACACTAACCTTCGCCGCTGTTGCCGTTCCTAGTAAATTTTTGCTTCATATGTAGATAAGAACATTAGATATTGCATGTGGCAACGCTGTATCTTGGGACACTCCGTGGAGTGTCCAACAACGCTCGTAAGAGCGTTGTTGTCTTGATTTAAATTTTTTAAATCTAACATTTATATGAAAAATCTTTGAATAAGAAATAATAAAAATAAAAATATGCAGATATATCTAGCTACTTTAATGCAATTTTAAAGAAGTATAAATAAAGTATTAAATTTAGCTTTTTTACTAAAAAATTTTAGAAGGTCACTGTCCCAGCGCCTCCCTGTCTCAGCCGCCACTGCCAAAAACGATTAAAAATTTAATAATTTAATTTTTAATTCAACATTCATCCCCAGCCAACTGCAATATCAAAAAAAAATAAATAAATAAAATAAAGTTGATAACGTTTTAGGTGGTTTGAGTCAAAGCGGTTTTTTTTTAAGTGAATTTTTTTCATAAAATTGATAGTTAAAAAGTTTTCCATTTGTATCCAGTTTCTTGGATCACGTTGTATATTAAACTATAGACTAGGGCTGTTCAACCTTTTTCTATTTGGGATCTATTTTTTTTTTATATGTATTGTCCACGATCGACCAGAATGCGTAGCCGGTCACCGGGGTAGGGTGTCTGGGGACATGGAGTTCCTTCCCGGGTCAAGGGTCCTCTCCCGGGAAGAAAATTATGGAAAAATACATTTTTTCATGTAAAAATAATCTAATACGAAAACGAAATTTAAAAAAATATATATTTATGAAGATTCTTCATAGGCACTCCAAGGCGGCCCTTTTAGCCCGACAGTTAACACATTGATCGCGAAACTAAATTATCCAAGATGATGGTTCTTTGTTTTTAAGTTTTGTAGGTTAGGATATGTTAAGATAATGTTTTTTTTTCGTGTATTTTCATACATTAGTGGTTTTTTGATGTGAGATCACCGGTCTATGTTATGGAATATTTAGGAAAATTATATATTACATTGCGCCAGGCCATTTTTACTTTATATTTAGATAATGTATTTTTAAGAACATGGAAGCGAGAGAAAACTAAAGATCTACTTAAAATTAAGCCGCGATCGACCGGTAGATCGCGATCGATTGGTTGGGCAGCCCTGCTATAGACAAACAATAGTTATAATCTTAAAGCTAAAGACTTTCGTAAGTTAACAAAGTTTGTAAACCACCGTTCTAGAAAGATTTCCAGTATTGCAGAATAGGCAAATTTATTTCTTGCTTTTGTACATTTGTGTATGCCAGAGTTCTTACTGATTCGAAAGCATATTTTTTAAAATCGTTATAAAACAAAAAAACCCTTTCTTTATAGATATTTTCTTTGCTATTTTCCAATCTTTAACTTTGTTATCTTGTAAGTACCGAGTACATTGTTTACGTTCTACTAACTTTTCAAGATAAACAAAACTTAACCCTTGAAAAGTTTGTAAACCGAGTGCATTTTAGCACACGATAATATTGTTTGGTACACACGTTAAACTCGATTGAGAAGCCATTACATTTACGTTACATTACTTTTACGTTACGAGTTAACATTAATCCAAAGTTAAAGTTTGTTTCTAACTTATGATGCTTTGTAATTCAAAAAAGATTTTTAAAAGAAGGATTAATGGTTTTAAAATTAGGAGAATATTCTGAATTTTAATATTATCTAATTTCTGGCAGACGATGATATTACAAAAGGAGGCAGAATAATATTGTTAAATATAGGATTTAAGTTAAGAAATTTTAAATGAAAGTTAAAAGAGGGAGATTGAAGAATTATGTTAAACGTAGTACGTTTAATAAGGCCTGCAAATATTTTGTGTTTGAAGTGACTTTTCTGAATTAAAACATATTATTGTAATTTAGTCAATAAACAAACATTATTATTATTATTAATATCCAAAAGTTGCCAAATGAGCACTTTTTTAATTTTGTATTTTATTTTATTTCTATTACATACAGATTTTTCTAAACATATCCAGAATCGTAATTCATTTAATTATATCAGGTCTACAAGTATGAAATGCTGTTTTTTTTTCAAACTTGCCGCGCAAATAGAGTGTATAGTTCAAAGTTTCAACACATATGGCGTTTTGTTAAGTTATCATTACGTGTCAAATGCGTATAGGTTATAATTTGAAAAATGATCATATAGTTTTGTTTTACTGTGTTAAAAATGTCAAATTTTGTGCCAAATAAAGAGCATTCGCGGACAGTACTACTGTTTTGTTTTCATTTAAGAAAAATTGCTGCTGAATCATACCGACTGCTTCGAGAAGCTTTTGGTGAATATGCTTCATCGCAAGATACGTGTGAACGATGGTGTCGGCGTTTCAAAAGTGGTGACTTTGATCTTACAGACAAAGAACATGGAAAACCTCCAAAAAAATATGAAGATACAAAATTGGAAACATTGCTACAGGAAGACGATAGTCAATCACAAAAACAACTAGCAGAGCAGTTAGGCGTTAGTCAACAAGCTGTTTCCAATCACCTACGAGAGATGGGTAAGATCCAGGAAGTCGGCAGATGGGTTCCACATGCATTGAATGAGAGGCAGATGGAAAAACCCAAAAACACTTGTGAAATTTTGCTTGCACGATACAAAAGAAAGTCTTTTTTTGCATCGTATCATTACTGGCGATGAAAAATGGATTTATTTTGAAAATCCCAAACGTAAAAAATCATGGGTGAACCCAGGCTCACCATCCACATCAACTGCAAGACCGAATCGCTTTGGCAAAAAGACAATGCTCTGTACTTGGTGGGACCTTAAGGGTGTGGTCTATTATGAATTGTTAAAACCTGGTGAAACAGTTAATACCCAACGCTACCAACAACAACTGATCGAATTGAACCATTCACTGCTCATAAAACGACCAGAATACGAAAGAAGACAGCACAAGGTAATCTTTCTTCACGATAACGATTCATCACATAAGGCAAAAACAGTTTGCAACACATTGGAGGCACTCAAGTAGGAAGTGCTAACCCATGCCGCTTACTCACCAGACTTGGCCCCTTCAGATTACCACTTGTTCGCATCGATGGGTCACGCACTTGCCGAGCAGCACTTTTGTTCATATGAAAATGTGAAAGAATGGCTAGATGAATGGTTTGCGGGGAAAGGGGAAGAGTACTACTGGCGAGGTATTCACAAATTGCCTGAAAGATGGGAAAAATGTATAACTTCTAATGGAGCATACTTTGAATAAATAAACTTTTACTGTTTTTTTGAGTTTAATGTGTTTTATTTAAAAAAAAAAAATCCGCATTTCATACTTGTAGCCTGGTAATTCCATGATAATTGATTTCCTTTGTTTTGAATCACTTATAAATTATTTTTATTTTTTATATATCCAGCATCATTATATGAATGCATTGTAGTTGTAATTAATCTACAACTGACGCTATTTTACATGACAATGTGTGTGATGGTCTAGAAAACAAAGAATTTTGCGTTGCTACAGTCCTTGATCTATGCAGAGTATAGCTGTGTGACTCACTCCGAGTTAATAAAAATCATATTTTACTACTTTAATGCAGTATCCTATCTCAAAAATAGAAAATAATTTGTAAAAATTCGTAGTTCTTTTTCTGACAGGTCCAAAATTGATTTTGGTGTACCTCAAGGATCGATTTTGGGACCACTTCTATTCTTGATTTATATTACTGATTTCTGTTTTATTCACAGTAAGACAATCCTGTTCGCTGACAACTATCATTACACGCTCACAGCCGTTAAGTAATTTAATTTCGGAAAGCGAATCGCTTGTAGATGATGTTATATTATGGTTAACCTCCAATAAACTGAAATTAAATATCAACAAAATAAAGACCTTATTAACATCTATAAAACCAAATAATTATGAAAATCCCCGGTTTGTCAAGTTCTTAAGCGGGATGCAGGTCAAAATGGGATTAGCACGTACGCCGTAAAACGATTTATTTACAAAGAAATTTAGTGAATTCAGTGTCCAATAATATCATATTAGGTGTACTGGAAAGTTTTTTCGTTTATTTGGTATTATTAAAATAGAAACAAATCGAAAAAAAAGTACTTTATTCAGTAAAATAGTTTCCATTGTGATCTATAACAGTGCTTCTTAAACTTTTTGATGTCGCGGCTCCCCTGCAACTCAAATCAATAACTCACGGCCCCCCTAATTTTTGTTTTTGGAACCAAGATTATTTAAAATATATACAAATATATAGTTTTTTACGCACAGATCATTCAATAATCTATGTATATTGAAGAATAATATTTATGTAGCTTTAAAGTTAAAGCTACTTATCCTTTTTAAATAATTAAATAATTAAGTGTTATATTTGCGACTCTTCGCGGCCCGCTTGTGGGAACACGACGGCCCCCTAGGGGGCCGCGGCCCACCACTTTAAGAAGCACCGATCTATAACACTCTGCCATTTATCAGGAAGAGAAAATATTCCCGATTTATAAAATTCCTGATTTTTTTAAGGAAAAAATTGTTCAAGGTTCATTTTAATATGGTTCATATATCTAATGGCTGGTTGCTAAAGTAAGAATTATCCCTAACTCAAGTTAAAATCATTTGTTTTTGTATGTTGTAACATATAAAACAAATGATTTTAACTTGAGTTAGAGAAAACTCTTACGTTAGCAACCCGACATAAGTGTCTTGTTTCTTAAAAAGTGTTCCAGTGACCGAAATAAGTGATTGTCAGAGGGTGAAATGTCTGATGAGTAGGGTGGGTGTGTTAGAACCTCTCAATCAAGCTCGGAATTTTTGTGTCTTTTTTTATGAATAAGGTCAGGCATTGTCGCCTTGAAGAATAATTCTTCTGTTCACAATTTCGGGCCGATTTCTGGTCAAGTTCTGATTCAGTCGATCCAATTGTTTACAGTAGAGATCAGAATTAACACTTGCCCCAGTTTTAACATCTCATAATAAATTATTCCTTTACAGGGCCTTCCAGATCGAAATTCATCATCCAAGCATAAATTTCCTGATTTAAATTTTTTAAATCACTGTTGACATGTGCGTACACTTACTCTACCACAATAAAAAGTGCAAATGTTTTATGTAGCAACTGTAGCAATTTTTTTTATGGTAGTCATACAACATTAAACAGCATAAAAAATGATTTGATAAAAATTCTTCCGCCATTTTAAAATGCAAGGGTTTAAAATGAAATGAAAACAATAATTAGGTACTCAAGATTACAGAGTTTAATCAAAACGCAAAAGACGTCTGTTTAATTCAGCGAATAAGTCGTGACTAGTTCATACTGCACTAATAATAAAAACGAAAAAACTTTCCACGGTGTATTGGAAAGTTTTTTACACTAATTTGTAAAGTTATTAAAATCTAATTTGTTTTAAGATAAACATCCTCAGAGATAAATTGAATTATCAGCAACAGTATTTTTTTAGTTATATGTTGAAAAACAAGGGTAGAAATTTACGATCGTATATTATATGATTTGTTTACACCTTTTACACTCTTTATTTCAGTCTCGCATTACTTATACGTTACTTGTCTGGGACCATTTTTCGAATATGCGCTTTAAAACTTCAGCCAAATCGGAAATGGTCGAATTTGGACCCCTAGTCCACATGACATGGAATGACCATATTTAAATTAAGAATTTGTAATTGCCGGTTAAACATTGGTTAGTAATAACTAGTAGTTAAGCTATTCTTTTTGCTGTGAATTGCTCTGATTAATCAGTAGTTATGTATTCATTAGTTAACCAGTACTGGAAAAGACTTGCTTAAATTAGATTAAAGTCGAATATGCATCTAGATTTTAGATCATCATTTACAATTTATTAAAAAATGCTTACCTCTCTAATTTGTCCCATAGTATAATAAACAAATCCTCTTCTTTTGCTTCTATAGTGCAGTGTTAATCCGTGCCTAGTTTCATTTTCACAGATAAACGAAGGCGCTTTCATCTTGGGGTAGGAAAACTTGAGATACTCGTGTAGGTTATCAAGGCCGTTGAGGAAATCTCGCATATGCCTGCCGAGTACTGACAATACTCGATCGTAGCCATATTGTCCTACGAAGGCCACGAAAAACACACCCATCTGATCGAAGAACTCCTGTTCGGTTATACCCAGGATCTGAAAAGAAAAATATAGTTTAGTTTTAGGTCATATTAATTTGTTTTTAGTACACTATTTCTCAATTTATTTGTTACTAGCTGAAAACCCGTGCTTCGCTACGGTATATTGATGGTTTCATTGGCATAAAATCCGCAGTTTGTTTTTAAACTTGTGTATGGGTAACCTTTGTAACAAAAAATCTAGTCGATATCTCATCTGTCCTAAGAGATATTGAGGAATCCGGGAAAAAACATTTTACTGCTTTTCACCAGATAGGGGTCGAACTTGAAAAAATTCTTTCTTAGTGGGTTCTTACGTCATACTGAAAAATGAACATTCCGAATTTTTTATTTCTAAAAAAAAATACTAATTTACCCTTTAGGAGTGAAAGAAAGCTGTCAAAACTCATATATGCCAAAATGGAATGTTATAACTCAACAACCGCTGAAAATACAAAGGGTTCTATAATTCACCCCGAATGTAGATTCACCCCTTTAGGGGTTGATTAAGATAAAATCCTGAAATTCATTTTTCGGCATTTGTATGGGTAATCTTTATAAGCAAAAACCAAGTCTATATCTTATTGACCCTAGAAGATATTAAGGCGTCCTTGAAATCACAATTCCCTCTTTTCAGCCTTAAGGGGTGATATTTGTTAAAGGTAAAAAACTGTTAAAACCATTTCGAGACATTTTAAAAAGACACCTATGTGCCAAAAAGAAACGTTATAACTCAACAAACACAGGAAATACGACGCGATGTATAATCTACCCCGTTTGTAGAATCACCCCTTTAAAGGTTGATTAGGACGAAATCCTGAAATAAATTTTTCGGCATTTGTATGGATAATTTTTGTAAGCAAACACCAAGTCGGTATCTTATTGGTCCTAAAAGAATTAAGGAATTACTGAAATCACATTTCACCCCTTTTCACCCTTAAGGGGTGAAATTTAAAAAAAATGTCAAAATCATTTCGCGATATTAAAAAAAAAAAAAAACACTTATGTGCCAAAAAGTAATGTTGCAACTATACGACGGGATGTATAATTCATCCCGATTGTTGATCCACCCCTTAAGGGGTTAATTAGGATAAAATCCAAAAATTGGTTTTTCGGTTACCCCTTTTTACCCTTTAGGGGTTAAATATAAAAAAATTGTCAAAACAAAATTGTTTGAAAATACACCTATGTGCCAAAAAGAAACCTTATAACCCAACAAACACAGGGAATACGACAGGATGTATAATACACCCCAATTGTAGATCCACCGTTTAGGGGTTGATTAGGACAAAATCCTGAAATATATTTTTCCGTATTTGTATAGGTAATCTTTGTAAGCAAAAAGCAAGTCGATATCTTATTGGTCCTAAGAGATATTAAGGAATTCTTGAAATCACAATTCACCCCTTTTCACCCTTTAGGGGTGAAATTTAACAAAACTGTCAAACCCATTTCGAGATATTTTAAAAAGACACCTATGTGCGAAAAAGTAATGCTGCAACTAATGAACACAGGAAATACGACGGGATGTATAATTTACCCCGATTGTAGATGCACCCCTTTAGGAGTTGATTAGGACAAAAACCTGAAATATGTTTTTCGGTATTTGTATGGGTAATCTTTGTAAGCAAAAAGCAAGTCGATATCTTATTGGTTCTAAGAGATATTAAGAAATACTTGAAATCATAATTCACCCCTTTTCACCCTATAGGGGTGAAATTTTAAAAACCTACCAAAACCTTTTCGAGATATTTAAAAAATACTCCTATGTGCTAAAAAGTAATGTTGCAACTAAACGAACACAGGAAATACGACGGAATGTATAACTCACCCCAATTGTAGATCCACCCCTTTAGGGGTTGATTAGGACAAATTCTTGAAATAATTTTTTCGATAATTGTATGGATAATCTTTGCAAGCAAACAGTAAGTCGGTATCTTATTGATCCTAAAAGATATTATATTAAGGCTTCCTTGAAATCACAATTCACCCCTTTTCAACCCTTAGAGATGGAATTTTAAAAAACTGTCAAACCCATTTCGAGATATTTTAAAAAGACATCTATGTGCCAAAAAGTAATGTTGCAACTAAAAGGACACAGGAATTACGACGGGATGTATAATTCACCCCGATTGTAGATCTACCCCTTTAGGGGTTGATTAGGACAAAATCCTGAAATTGGTGATTCGGTATTTGTATGGGTAATATTTGTAAGCAAAAAGCAAGTCGATATCTTATTGGTCCTAAGAGATATTAAAGAATCCTTAAAATCACAATTCACCCCTTTTCACCCTTTAGGGGTGAAATTTCAAAAAACTGTCAATACCATTTCGAGATATTTTAAAAAGACACCTATGTGCCAAAAAGTAATCTTGCAACTAAACGGACACAGGAAATACAACGGGATGTATAATCCACCCCGATTGTAGGTTCACCCCTTTAGGGGTTGATTAGGGCAAAATCCCGAAATTGGTTTTTCGGCATTTGTATGGGTAATACTTGTAAGCAAAAACTAAGTCGATATCCCATCGGCCCTAAGAGATATTAAGGAATTCGTGAAATCACATTTCACCCCTTTTCATCCCTTAGGAGTGGAATTTCGAAAAATCCCTTCTTAGTGGGTGCTTACGTCATGAAGGGAATATACTCTCCGAATTTCAAGTTTCTAGGCCCAGGGGTTCGGGCTGGGCGGTGATGAGTGAGTCAGTCAGTCAGTCAGGACACTGCCTTTTATATATATAGAAGATTGCGTACAATTGGAAAACTAGCCAAACTCGGTAGCATAGAGGCAGAGCCGTAGCAACGCCCTGGCATTGAAGCAAGTGCCAGGGGCGCGAGACCTGAGGGGCGCCATAGTGTATTCCACCATGATATATAAAAACAACTTCTCAATTACTATTAGCAGTGCTATAGTCGTAAAATCAGTAGATGGTATTCAGTACATGTATCGTAACAATCAGAGGGTATAAAATTACAAACATTAAAATAAAAAATCAGCTGTGGCCACCACAGGACCGACCGCCATCATAAAGTACTTATATAAATTACATTCTAGCAGCAGAGTAGAAATAACTTGGGCTAATATTTTCTAACAGAGATATTATTTATCATGACCATGGAAACGTTACATATAAATATGAAAAAATTGAGACTTAAGGATAATTTCTATAAAATTTTTCGAAATTTCATAGAAATTATTCGAAATTTTTCATTTTATCAAAAAACGTCTCGACTAAAAGTTATTAGTTATTGCTTTTATAGCAACTTTTGTTCAATAAATTTTTTCGAAATATTTTTGTGTTGTGAAATATTCACAAAAATCTTAAAATCGACACGAGTAAACTCCCATTTTTAGCTAACCGATTTTTACCAAAAGTTGATCAACTCGTGCCATTGATGGCAGAAGCTTAAATACAAAGTTTCATAAAAATCCTTTCAGCCGAATTTGCTCTGCATGTGTACACAGACAGACAGACGGACGGACGGACAGACAGACAGACAGACAGACGGACGGACAGACAGACATACAGACAAACAGACCTACGGACGAATAGACAGACCGACAGACATCATGCCAAAAATAGTCAAAACGTTATGTAGGGACCTCAATTCGTGGAGATCCATCGAAATCTCGAAATGTCAAAATTGGTATGATCACAATACCTCCTTTATATATGTTGGCGGTGGGTAAAAATTGATGTGAAGTGTGAATTTTCACACATTTCTGGGTTTCGCAGGTATTTAGTAACTGAATGATGATTATTTGGGATGCCAAAAGAAATTTTGTCAAAATATTTTTTTATGAATTTTAATTCGAAACCTAATACCATTATTTAAGTTTCTAAATATATGCAGTATTTTTTTTATATAGCAAGGTTCATTAAGATTTTGAAAATTGCGCCTATGACTTCCATTGGTTGCTTAAATCATAAGCCCCACCCTCTGATTTCGTATACATTCAAACATAGAATTAAATTATAATTTCAACACTTCCCACTGATTATTAAATTTACGCTTTTAAAAATTAAATACAACATATACCAAAATATAACTAGAATTTTGACGAAATAATTTAAACAAAATAAAAATGCAAAAAAAAAAAAACAGAAAAATTAAAATTGACAGGAATCTAACTCTAGTTTGCAAATTACAAAGCGCACGACAAAACGAACTACGCTACTAGCGCTTAATTATCTGCTGTGTTACATAGCGAATTAATTATTTTACATATTTTAGTTAAAAACACAAAAATGCGTTATTTTCCGAAAACATAATCCGATCAAAAATTCCTGTTGTACTATCCCGGTTCGCATCAATGTACATTACTTAGAATTTTTTCAGATTTTTAGACCATCTGGGCAAAAATAAATATGATCGTTAATCCACGTACCAAGGTCTTTCATTTGATACCATACTCAGAATTATAAAATAATATATATTTTTTTTTCGATGAGCACATATTTGTTTCTATTTTTAGGGGTATATGTTTTTTAGATGTTTTAGTATTTTTCCTATGTACGGGTCAAAGAGTTGTATAAGCATGCCAAATTTCAACTCTCTAGGTTTAGCCGTTTGGCTACAATTTTTACCGAACAGACAGAAAAACAGACAGACAGACAGACGACAAAAGGACGGTATAAGGGTTTTTTGGTCATACCTACAAAACCCTAAAAAGATAAAAAGGGCGCTATTTTAGGTTAAATTAAGTCTTTACTTTAAGTATTTGCCAAGGGTGCCAAAAACATTTCTACGGCTCTGCGTAGAGGTAGCGACCCTGCTTCACATGTTTAAGGTCCCGGGTTCGAGTCATGCTCAGGACATATATATTTATATTCGTCTTCATCACTTCATCATCCATCGTTATCACTTCATACGCATTAAATTAAATAAATATAAAAATAAACTTAGAAGCAAACCAAAATTATATGACGTATAATCGTGTCTGAATTTCCTCAAATTGTTTTATTTATTACAAGAATACAAAAAAGAATATTCAAAATTATGAATACACATATTTTAGAAACCTTAAACCAATGATATGAGAAACCGTCTCTTAATTTAACCTCCTTTGTATCTTAATGATAACGTTAGCAACGCTTAAACAGTTTCCATAAATAGCTTGTCTAAGGTATCAAAAACCATGAGCTAGTGGGTGTGTAAGACGCTGTCTTCATTTTGCAAGTACACTCAACTTAATAAATATGATCCACGTGGGCGTCAGGTTATGTTCAAACATTTGTAGTGTAAATGGTAATAATGAAATAACTATTACATCTGTACTATAATATCTATACATGTATAATTAACATAAATACAACTCAGTTAAACTAGTATATATTACAAAATACAGAAAAAGTACAAAAGAGATTTGTAAGAAACCTGACCCTGGAATTAACCAAAACATATCCTTTTCGTATCTCTCATGCAAACCAGTTAAAAAACCTAGCTCTCAATAATAGCAAGAAATTTCAAACATTAGAATGGAGACGCGACATACACACTTTAAATTTCGCGTTTAAATTATTTAATAATAAAGTAGATGCCCCAGAACTTCTTCAAAATTTAAATATTCGAGTCCCTGACATAAGATTGAGAATTAAAAATGATCACTTTTTCAAAATTTCAGAATCTATGTCACCACTGAACAAAATGCTCAGTCTTGTAAACAAGAAAGTCTCTGATAGATGTAGATATCTTTTAGGACAAGTATAGAAAGTTTTTCAATATAAAAATAAATTAGACTAGTTATATTGTATCTTCTTGTACGTTTGCTTATATTGTATTTTATTCTTTATTTAATTCATTATTAGTATGTCTATATTATTGTTAAAGCCCTGCAAATCAGCGGGTATCCGCGGATTATCCGCGGATATTCGCAACTTTTCTGCGGATGCGGATAAATTATCATTTAAACCATGCGGATGCGGATCGGATGCGGATTAAATGTCATATCCGCTTATCCGCAATATCCGCGTGAACATTAAATCTTCGGTTACTTTCGGAGAAACAAGCAATTGTATTCTGGCTACGCAGTCCTCGGTTATTTTCGGTTGTCTGTATATACATGATATTTTGTAGCATTCAATCTCACTTTATGTTATTTTTATTAAGACAATTGTCCATGATCAAGACTGAGTTGAGACATTCAACTTAACTTTCTTTTTATTATTGAATATAATATAGAAAATAATATTTTGGACAAAAGTTTCCTGGTACACTTTCGACGTAATTCTTCCTACCTCTGCTCTAATTCTGGCTTTTAAATCTGATAAAGGTTTTTTTTTACATAAAACTGATTAGTAAGTTTTATTTAAATACCAAAATTTACCTACATAATTTTTTCTCGAAAATTTTATTATGTAACCTGTCAATTTTTTTATACTACCCGAAGTAAAAAGTCTTGCAGATCCCAAAAATTTGAAAAATGATACATGTTGCTATTTGTAAAAGTTGCAACGCCATGCGCGAAATGGCGTAAGAGAATTACTTGATCCTAAAAAGATGAAGCACCTTCTATCAAGTAACTTATCTGATTTTTTTTTTTTAAATTCAATATTAAAAAAAGCAGCACGCCACTTACTCCCTACGAAAAAGAACGCTTAGGCCCCCCAAAATTGTTATCTCTCTCTCTCTAGATTTAAATAAGTTATTAGCGCATCTAGGCCTTAAAACTTTTGGGGTCCCTTAGGTTAGGTTAGTAATAAATAAGCTGGTAAATCCAAAAATTTTCAGTAACGTTTTAGAGCAGAGATTACCTAAACAGGCGAAATATGTTAGTTCTTTCCAAACTGACAGCAAAACCTGTAGTGCGGATAGTGCGGATATTTTTGCGGATGCGGATCGGATGCGGATTTGTTATTTACAAAAGCTGCGGATGCGGATCGGATGCGGATCATGGATGTGCGGATGCGGATCGGATGCGGATACAGAAAAGCTTATCCGCGCAGGGCTCTAATTATTGTTATTATAATTGTATTGTATTTTTCCCCCAGTACTATGTAACTGGACTTGTGCACTACTGTACAAATCTATATAGTTACTGGTTAAATAAATAAATAAATAAATAAAATACATAAAACATAAATACCAAAACACAAATAATCCATCAACTTTTATCTAAGAGCATGCATTCATCGTACTTGTTAACTATGAGGTCTCTGATAGGTCGGACTGAAACCCGCCTATATTTTGCAAATTATTTCACGTATTTTCCTCGGTTTTTTGTTGATATATACAGACAGTAGCTCTGTTCATACAACGTCAGATCTCAGGTCTCTTGTAAAGCCGTAAACTAGTAGACAGTGGTAGTGGTGTACACATGTAACGTTATACTTCAGTGGTGACCTCCCCTACATGTCTGGAGGACTTTATCACGTGTGATTTTTAAGTGTGTAGGTACACTACTAAAAATAATTGTTTTCGTAAAATGAGTACTCCAGAACCCATTGTGGGAGCGGTAATTACAGAAATAAAATTTCATTATTATTTAAAATAAAATTATTCAATTAATTAAAAATATTCAAAATTATTGTAATATAAAATCTAATTTGTTTTAAGATAAACATCCTCAGAGATAAATTGAGTTAACAGCAACAGTATTTTTTTAGTTATATGTTAAAAGACAAGGGTAGAAATTTATGATAATTTATTATTTTTATGATATGTTTAAAATGTTATCAGCGTTATCTCAAGTACATGGTCGAATGTAACACAGATGTTGATACGCGACCATATATTTTCAGTGATAATTAGACTTCGTAGGTAATTAGAGTCAAAATTAATTATTTGGGGTTATGAATTATTGGCAATAGCAATATGAGTTTTTAAGATAAGTTAAAAAGTTTTTGTTGTTAATTGGAGAGCTGATTATTTTTACAACCGCAAAAAATGGGGTTCAGAGATCAAATTATTAGTTTTAAGAAAAAGGCTGGAAAATTCTTGTGAGAGACAAGAGAGTCGTGAGTTAACCATCATCGGAGTCGGACGAACCTCCCAAGCATTTTTTGTTGAGAAACCCGGTAGCGTGTAGTGAAGCAGAAGTAGACTGGAAGTGTTAAGGACAGTTTAAATGAATTAAACGAACCTCGATAATGGATTAAACACTGTGAATGTGGTGAGGTGTTTAACGGCTTGTTGGGTGAAACGGTGATTGTGAGGTTTTGTATTGAGTTTCTCTCATGTGATTTTGTAGCCATCATTATATGTAAGTCAAGTGTAATTATTAACTCGATCTTAACTAAACATTAAACGTAGATTAAGTAAAATGCTGACTTTAATTGAATCACCTTTATTCCTGTCATAAGGAATCTAAGCAACTAACCGGCGGACCTTTAGGGTTTCAGACTTGATTCCGCTCGCAAATCTTCGGAATCCACTATGTGGAAGGGCAAAGTAAATAATCATTCAGTCAATCGTGACGTTTAGACCCATCCTAGAAATGCCCTCATCCCATTTTACGGAAACTCATTTTACTAAATCAATTATTTTCGTTAGTGTACATGATTAAAAATAAAACATGTTAATTTCTTTCTAAGAAGTAGGGGACGCCACCTCTGACCTCTGATTTCGCATGCGTACACCACTACTACTTTCTACTTTAAGATTTTACAAGAGACATGACGTTTAACGTTGTATGAACAGAGCTCTTGTTAAACAAACAAGAACCTCGTAAAAAATGTGAAATAATTTAAGAAATTTTAGGCAGTTTTAGATCGGACCAATCAGTGGCCATCTTAATTAACCAGTCTCTAAAACAAAAAGTATCGAGTGTCTCGGGTTATTTTTCCCGGGCAACGAGTCATGAAATGCTTAATTCCCGGGACTTTCGAATGGAGTCAGAAACCCTGGTGATCAGTGCCGGCTCTCCAATGGATGCAAAGGATGCGCCGCATCAGGGCGCCACGATCAAGGGGCGCCATCGCGACGAAAGATTGAGCGGCGCCGTTTTTATACTGGCGAGCTATATAATACTTATAAGCACTTAAGTATTTTATTATAACCTGTTTCATAGTTTCTAATGAAAATATATTGTGTCAATAAACAGGGCCGCGACAAGCGGGGGTATTAGGGGTGCACAGAACCCCGGCAGGCCTTAGGGGCGGAAAATATTCGCAAATAGGGGCAGGAGAACAAACAAAATTCTAGTCGACTTTCTTTTTTTTTAAATTTTTTCCTCGACTTTTTTTTTAGAGAACAAACAAATTTTTGGTCAACTTCTTTTTTTTATGGGCGCCGAAACAATCTTTGCATCGGGGCGCCATAACCCCTAGAGCCGGCACTAATAATAATAATAATAATAATAATAATCTTTATTTTTATAACCTTACACATAAAATAATATATAAGTTAAATAATAATTATGTAAATAAAGACAAAGTGCCATTTCAAGGCAATCTAAACAACCAATGAGGCCTGTAGAGGTCTGTGTGTGATTTCTTTCTGATACACGCACTTTATTGGTATCTTACAACAGTATAATAATAATATACAGTAATAAATTTATAAAAATTTTACATACATATACAATTAATTATACCAAACTATACAAAACTGAGCGCCAGCTTGAACAAAACTGAAAGCACACAACACAATAATCGGTTATAATTATATAGTTTGTTATAATTTACGTTTTATTATTTCAAGCCGATATGCAGTGAATTTATTCTTTTATGCAACATGTACTATGTCATTACCATGGATACAGTTTTTGACAGCAATATAAATCGTGTTCATTTTCATTTGCAACATATACAATTAGTGTGTATACTTTCGCTCATTACTGATTTAAAAATAAATTAACATGTATATACAGATAAAGAAAAAATAATGATGGTAACTTGGTATAATTCCCAAATGAGTTTAAGAGAAGTTTTTGCTGTATTTAGTGTAACTTATCCAGATCGGCCAATACCAAATCCCTCTACAATTTCAAGACTAGTTAATAAATTTCATCGCGAAGGATGTCTTAAGTCAAAACATAATAAAAAAGAAACAACATCCCACGTGCTTACAGAAGAGAAGCAGTTGTAAATATTATTACAAGTGGAAGAAAACAATCAAAATACTTTAAGATCAATTGCACAAACCGTTAGTGTCAGTACTGGATCTGTTTTTAACTTCTTAAAAAAAGAAAAGTTTCGATCATACAAATTTCAAAATCATCAAGAATTGTTAGAAAGGGACGCAGCAGTATGTATGGATTTTTGTTTTGAAATGTTTGAAAAAATTAATTCCGACCCAACAATGCTTCAAAGAATTTTATTTACTGACGAAGCAACGTTTACTCTAAATGGTGAAGTGCACAGACAAAATTTTAGGTACTGGTTTGGTACTGGTCGAGAAAATTTACATTTGTTTCATTCCTCCCGAACTCAAAATCCGCAAAAATTAAATTTTTGGGCAGGGATAATAGGAACCAATACTATAGGGCATTTTTTATTGACGGTAACCTTAATGCCGCAAAATATCTAGCCCTTCTATCTAGCAAAATCAAATATTACCTGCGTTGCGAAACCTGAATATTAATGGACAAGTATGGTTTCAACATGATGGCGCACAAGTCCATTATTCTAGAATTGTTAAAGAATATTTACATAGAACTTTCCCAAAAAGCTGGATTGGAAGAGGAGGGTCGATGAATTGGTCAGCGAGATCTCCGGATTTGGCACCCAATGATTTTTTTTTATTGGGGATATTTAAAGGCCAAAGTATATAATGAAGAACTTACGGAAGTTGCTGAACTGCAAGACATAATTGTTTAAGCATCCAACAATATATCTCAAGAGCAATTGCTGAATGTTTTGAATCATTTTTATGATCGCTTAACATTTTGTATGCAAGTAAACGGAGAAACTTTTGAACATTTATTATAAGTTTTTATTAGTTATTTATTTATTATTATTGTTTTTTTTTTTTTAATTTGTATTTTCAATAAAATATTTTGATTTTGCTAGTAAATAAGGTTTTTTCTATGTTGCAAATGAAAATGAACACAATTTATATTGCTGTCAAAAACTATATCCATGGTAATGACAGTACATGTTGCGTAAAAGAATAAATTCACTGTATAAAAGTTTTTAAATATGATTTGTAATTTATCTTCCGTAAGGTTTCTTACGAAGAGTTTTATAATTTTTTTATAGTTATTATTGTGTAACAAAATATCCTGGCTATTGGTGTATGTTTTAAATTCATTATACACCTTATGGCTATAATAAAGGAAACTTGCCTTGCCCAGTTCTTTATTTAATTTGCTGGGCCGTGCTTGATTTTGACTTCGCGTATTATAAGTATGTTCGGAAAAATTTAATAAACGGTTGTCTTTATACAAATATTTTAATATAATTGATGCGTATATTTGCGATACGTGACTTATTGAGAAGTTATGAAATAAATTTTTTGATGGGCATCTTCTATCTTTTTAGGGTTTTGTAGGTATGACCAAAAAACCCTTATACCGTCATTTTGTCGTCTGTCTGTCTGTCTGTCTGTCTGTCTGTCTGTCTGTCTGTCTGTCTGTTCGGTAAAAATTGTAGCCAAACGGCTAAACCTAGAGAGTTGAAATTTGGCATGCTTATACAACTCTTTGACCCGCACATAGGAAAAATACTAAAACATCTAAAAAACATACCCCCCTAAAAATATAAACAAATATGTGCTCATCGAAAACAAAAATATTTTTTTTAAATTCTGAGTAGGGTATCAAATGAAAGCCCTTAGTACGTGGATTAACGATCAAATTTTTATTTTTGCAAAATAAATTATTTTGATGTAATTTTTGCCAAAAATGTGCAAAAAAAAATTTGTCCCACACCCTGTAGCCCAGATGGTTTAAACTAAAAATCTAAAAAAATTCTAAGTAATGTATATTGGTGTGAACCGAAATAGTACAACAGGAATTTTTGATCAGATTATGTTTTTGGAAAATAACGCATTTTTTGTGGTTTTTGGTTCACAAAGTACAAAAGTTATACCAATGTAAGACACTCACATGCATAGCGTGCGATAGCTACATGCGTTAAAGCGCTCTTAAACTGACTGGAAAACGAAGGGTTTCGAGTTCGAGTACGGAGTGAATTTTATTTTTTCTGTTTTTTTTTTGCATTTTTATTATGTTGAAATTATTTTGTCAAAATTCTAGTTATATTTTGACAAATGTTGTATTTAATTTTTATGAGCGTAAATTTAATAACCAGTCTTATTATATGATTAACAGACGATAAATTATTTTAAAAATATCGTTCATTTTGCCGTGATTACTACAAAGTAAAATTTGTCCTACACACTCAGCATACCGCATTCACTTATTATATACCTGCGAAACCCTGAAATGTGTGAATATTCACACTTCTCATCAATTTTTTTATGAATTATTTTAACTATTCTCTTTTGTAATATTATGATATTTCTAATGATTTGTTTACCAGCCCCACCCCAGCCTAGTATTCCATAGCCAATAACTGATTCTATCAATGCATAGTACACAACTTTTAGTTTACTAATGGCCGGTATTATAAAGCAAAATAGTTTGCTACTAAATTTTAGTTAAGAGTTCAACTAATTTAACACATAGATTTCGGTATTATAAAAGTTGGTTTAAAAAAGTTCCCTAAACTAAATCTACAAACTAAATTATTCGACAGATTTTCTGGGTAGTAAATTATAGTTGGCAACTATATTTGTATTACATTTAAATAGTAAGCATTTTGTTTACATTCAAAAAACTTGTTTTTACTATTTATACTAAAATATATATTTGATAATTAACAAAAATACATATGAATAGATTTATATATATAAACAACACACAATTTAGAGGTTAGGTCATCAGTATCATCTGTCACCATCCGTAAACAGTATTTCTGACAGTGATAATGATGAAAATTCAAGAATACGTCTGCCTAGAGAATTTCTTGAAAGAAGACAACCCTTTAATTATTATGATGATGAACAATTTAAACACAGATTTCGGTTTTCAAAAGATACTGTTTTGTCTATTTTTGAATTAATTGATAATTAAATAAAGTCCCTAACTTATATTTATGCACTATATCTATTAATTGTTCTTTTTCAATTTCTGTATAATTTTTGCCTCTATCCCGTTTTTTTTCCATTTGAAATACTTTTTAACTTTTACTAATTCTTTTGCACTGTCAAAATTATAGGTTATAAACGTTAAACTGTTAAAGTTACAACTGAAAATCCGCGAAATATAGTATAGGCATACCGGTCAGTTGTATACTAACGTTCGGTCGGTAAATCTTGAGACTAAATTATTTTAGTTGTGAACAAGTTAGTTAGTTGGCTGTTCTGATTTATAATACCGAAATTAAATAACTTGTTATATTAGTTATCAACTAAATTTAGTTTACAACTAGTTAGCTGGGTCTTTAGTTATATTTCTATAATACCGGCCATAACTGGTTTATCACTGCTTGTGATAATATAGTTTTATTCAACGAAAGTCATATCTCTTATAGTTTTTATAGATAGTAATAAATTTTTTAAGATATCTTCTATAAATAATTAATATTCGCGTCTTTGATGGGTATTTAATAATTAAGGTATGTTTGAGCTCCTGCGCTCCTACGTAGAAGTAAAAGAATTTATATTCAAAACTTCATATTTATTTATATTGAGGAGGGTACGTATTATATTGATATTTTTTACAGACAAATATTCTTCATAAATATCTCAAGACCCAATAATACCTGAGAATATTTAAACTTCTCAACTTCGTAAAAATCATCCATTTATATTTAAAATGCAAAGCATCACTACATACAGCAATACCCTGAGCTTTTTGCTGACCTTGAAAGTCCGACAAAGTGAGAGAGACGAACCCAGCCAGAGAAAGATAAAACACGTACTTCGGGAATTGAATTTAGCATCAGCGAATATACACATGTGCCTGTTGCTTTCAAATCGTACGTTGTGTTTACGTTTCTATTTAATATGATTTAGAGAGAAATATATTGAGTAGTTCAAATGTTCTTGGCCTTTCGGTTCAAATTGTTTTGAAGGGTGGACCAAAATATACAGGCTTTGTCTAAAAGCTATGTTCGCAGGCGTATAGAAATCGCAAGAGCTTCAACGGAGAAATTATGAAAGATATGGAAACATCGTGATGTGACCTGGGAAACAAGGTTATACTTACTAAACGCTCTGTATTTCCCATTCTTACCTTTACCTCTAAAACAGTGGTTCTTAAACTTATTTGTCCTACCGCCCCCTTTTCAGAAAAAAATTACCCCCTGGAAATCTACATTCTTTAAACGAACAAACAGAAAGATATATGTATCTATATTTCTACTTACGTTATAAAATATAGTAAAGAAAGATCTAAAAAACACCTTGAATATTGAAATTAAAAATTACTTATTAAAATCATATTCTCATCTAATGAGAAGGATGAACCTGGTGCGTTGCTTATCAATGTTTCAATCGTTGGCTCTATTTTTGTCAGCAGTATTCTTAAATCACCGCAATTAGCTATTTGCAGTAGGTTTTCTTTTTTTTTTTTGTTAATAGATTTGTGACCGCATTGAACCCACGTTCCACTAAATATGACGAAGAAAATGCAATTAACAACTTTTGTATTACAGCCCATAACCCAGGATAAGCTGTAGGAATCTGCTTTTGCAGCCAGATCTGTTGGTAGCCGTCTTTGAATTTAAATTTTAATTCGTAATTTGTCTCACTGTAATTTTGGAGTGTTTGCACTTGAAAAAAGGTCCAAAACCCAATCGGGTACGTTCATTTTAAAAATATCTTCAAATCTTTGGTTGAAGTCAGAATGGAGAGCATCCCAGTGCTGACAATAGGTAAGTAAGTCTTCATCATTGTCAATTGCCCCCCAAATGCATACGATGCTACTATCGCCCCCCTGGATCGTCGTAGCGCCCCCCAGGGGACGGTATCGCCTACTTTGAGAATCACTGCTCTAAAACGTGGACAGTTAAGGCAAGAGAAAAAATAATTTTAACGGCAAAAAATCAATTTCTTTGACATGTGATTTTATCGAAGGCTTTTCAGGATTCCCTGGACAGCGTATAGGACAAATGATGGCACGACGTATTGACGATTATTGCAGTTAGGTTACAGTTTAATGGTAACACATAGCATATTCCCGCTCGCAGGTATAGCTTTGCCAGCGCTGGCAGCCAGAAACCAGCAACCAGCTTCCACCATGCGCTGACCTATAGGGTAGGCCCATAGTGAAAGCTGGTATACGATTATGCGAGTATACGATAAATAAACGAAGGGACAACCTATGTCTCGAAACATGTAGTATGAGTGAAAGAGGGGTGGAGCGGATTATCAATTTACTGCAATTTATGTTATTTTTTTATTTTTTGACTTAAATACAGTTATAAATAAAGGAAGTCATAACAACATATTATTAAGCTAAAACATTGTAAAATACTATATGAAATAATATATCTTTCTATTATTTGTTTTTAACTTACTAATATTTGTTTTCAACTTTCATAGCTACGCTGATCTACTTCTAAACATTTGTTGTTCTGTAACGATTCACGCGTTCCTTTATTCTTTTATCCCACAACGCGGGTCTCTCATATTATATTATATATATATATATATATAAAAGCCCTAATTCCTGTGTGTCTTAACGTAACGCTAAGTTCCTGGGTGCTAGCGGGCTTAAGGTGTGCGGTCGGTCACGCCTGTTCGATTATTCGAAAGAGCTAGCTTCTTCAGAAGTATGAAAAATAGCCGCGAGAGGCGTTGTACAGGTGCTAGTAAATATTAAATAAATCATGGTTTGGACAAAAGTTAGCTTCTGCATCGACTAAAAAAATGTGCATGTACTCGTGAATAGAAGTGTGCATCTACATGATTCGGTCGAAATATTTCGCGGACCGGTAGGAATTTTCTGCAAACCAGCACCGGTCCGCGGACTGCGGGTTGAAGAACACTGCGATAGAGTATCACAATTAAACCTGTTTACTGGTTCGTGCTATGTATCGCTCTACTATGCGCGTTATAATTGATAACATATAGGATATTCCTGCTCGCAGACTGACCTTCGCCAGCGCTGGCAGCCAACTACTATCAACCAGCTTTCACTATTGCGTACCGTTATTTGGTTAAGTGAAAACTTTTCTTTGTTGGCCGGAAAACGGCTCCCGTCAGGTCTAGCCCGGTGATTGCACAGAATACTTGTATGACCAACACGCTCCGGCCTGCAATACAGGACCTTAGTTTGAAAGAATATATTAAAACAATTTAAGTATTCAATATATTTATATTTTCAAATATCAATTTATGATTCGTTTCTTTTAAGTCTTATTTTATTTCAATTGAAGATAAAGTTACAACGTCATTATAAATACTTTAATCATACGATACGGTTCTGATCACAAGAATATAAGAAATATTTGAAATATTTTTTAACATCTCAGCTTTTTATATGTATTTGTATATCCTTGTTTATATCTAAGCAGAATGTACAACGATATGGAATATCCTTGAAGTAATAATTGGAAAACTTGATACTACACATTTTTGAATGTCCCATGCAATTTATTCTTCCCATTTGTTATAGTCTATTTTTAAACTATAGAAAGAAAATCGAAAATCATATTTACATTATATCAAATCTGTAAAAAAGTCATTGAATTCATTTTTTCAGAAAATTGTATTTCAAAATAACAGACGTCAGTAATAGTAAAGTCCATTCACGATAAGAATGAGATGACGTCTCACTTGGTTAATTTAATTTCCAACATCATAATGTAATTTAACCAACATGAAAGCATTACTCAATTGTTACATTTGACTACTACATGTTGGTACCACTTTCCTAAGTTGCCAGGTTTAAATAGCATTGTTCAGTCGTATTTCTGTTTGACATATGAAGGAGCGAGGTTAAAGTAGTTGTATATAACCAAACTTTTTTAACAACTAACAAATTGGCAACAGATTAATTTTTTCAACTGTGACGTTATCTCATTCTTATCGTGATTGCACTTTATACAGATGTTATTTTATTAAGGCGAACCTACAATATTTTTTTACCACCGTGCGTAAAATAGGCTCTGAACGCACTCATTACATTGTCTAAAATGGCAGTTTTAAGTGCGTAAATTATTAATACTCACTTAGTGTACTTCAGTCATAACAACAGACCTACCCAAAAAATCCTCACATCAAAAAAGGACAAGAAAATATACACGATGCCATTACATACGACAAAAATACAGTCGCTTTTGTGTGGATCCCATCCCACATAGGCATAAAGGGGAATGAAAAAGCAGACGAAAATGCAAGACAAGCAACTCAAGATGGAGAACTGAAAATAGCAATACAACCCGAAGATCAAAAAAACATCATTAAAGCAAGAATCAAAGAAGAGTGGAGCAATGAATGGACTAACACAAATATTACCAACAAATAACATAAAAGAAACTACCCAAAATTGGACATCTACACACAGAAGGAAAGACCAGGTCACACTAACAAGACTCAAAATAGAGCACACCCTGTTAACACATCAACACATCTTTAGAAAAACACAACAACCTACATGCGACACTTGCGACACACCACTCACCCTCGAACACATCATACTACACTGCACAAAATACCAACAAGAAAAACTAAGAAACAACATCCCAAACACGATGAAACAAGCCCTCGCGAACGACACAAATACAATGACAAATATACTCAACTTTATCACACAAGTAAATCTTTATAATAAAATCTAAACATCTGTGTATAACCTATCTATGCAAAATAAAACATATTGTAAAAATCGATGTAAACACAGACGCTAATAGCCACAGTAGCTGAAGCGTTTTAAAATTTTTAAATAAAAAAAAAGTGTTAATCCCAAAAATGATCAAATGTATGGTGTGATGGGGTAACTGGAACCAGGAGGTAACTAGACAATGGGCAAAAAAATTAATAAATAAATAAATAAAAATAAAATAATTTTTAAGTTATTATGCATGTTATAGAATTAATTTGACATTTTACTTTAGTGTCATTCTATATAAAATCATAAACGGCAAAACATTATAAATTATAGTTCTGATTAGCATTTCATAAATTAAGGAATGCAATTTATTACTTGCCACAAGTTTGGAATCACGTCGCTGTTGGGGAATACCCATAAGTCATTTGTAGTAGAGCGCAGGAGCGCAGCCACAATTATTCTTGGGAGTTGGGGGAAAAAAAAATTAAAATGTGCTTTTTAACTTTTTAACTAAACTATACAAAAAAAAATCGAAAATCATATTTACATTATATCAAATCTGCAAAAAAGTCCCTGGATTCATTTTTTCAGAAAATTGTATTTCAGAATAATAAACGTCAGTAATAGTCCATTCACGATAGCCATCACCGGAACTAGTACGAAAATTGTATATTACATAGATAAGACCGCATTTGGAGTTTGCTGTGGCAGTTTGGTCTCCGTATTTAAGAAGGGATAAGTATAAACTTAATGGAGAAGGTTCAACGGCGTGCTACAAAATTGTGTCCAGTGATTAGACATTTGTGCTACGATAACAGATTAGCAATTTTGAGATTAACATCTTTAGAACATCGCAGGCTGAGAGGTGACATCATTACATTTTTTAAAATAGTGCGTGGCGATTTTAAGTGCGATTTATCGCATCTTTTCACCCTCAATAGTGATACCCTCAATAGTGCGTGGACATATTTTTAAATTAAAATGAGGCTTAAAAAAAAAAATTGCGTTCAAATTTTTTAATTAACCGTATTTTTAAACTTTGAAACAATCTACCTGTTCATCTGTTATGTCTTCGAATAGTGTGAACAATTTTAAGAACAATTTGGATTTATATTTAGCCATTGGACAATAAATTTGTTATTTTTTTAGTCTAAGTTTACTATTAAGGTTTAGTTTAACTTACTTTGTTTTTTGTATATTTATTGTTGAATGATTTTTATTTCCATAATTAAATTTCAGAATTGTTCCAAAAAGCTCATTATCATAAAAAAAAAAAATTAAATTTGACTTTGTGAATAGTGAATTTTCACACATTTCAGAGTTTTGTAGGTATTGAGTCAGTGAATGATGATTATTAGAAGGCCAAACGATGAATGCCTGGCACTACATAACACAATTACATTGTTTTAAATCCTTTAAATCAATATGCACGACAAGAAGGTTGCAGTTAGATTTTTTCTACCGTGTATCATATATTTTTAATAATACCATAATATATATTTTACACATATTTTTTTTTTATAATCGCTAAAATATCATTCAAATCCAGACCTGGCAACACTGCGGGCGATCTTTTGCCACGCAAGAGCATAACGCCTACAGAGACATTGTTCATATTGCGACTATATGAAAAATTAACAGATTCTCTACTTGAAATGGAATCCCAGCAACCGGCCAGTTATTTACTTATTTTCCTTGTCAATATTTACAAAATAAATTTACGTACCTCTTCTCTACCCATAACAAAATGTATCCATGTATATACAAATATATTTTTTTAATTTTAGCTAAGATTACGAAAATATACTTGGCAAAATTTAGTCAAAATGAAATGTATTTCAAAAATCAATACTGTTCCTTAATCTGCGTCTTAAGAGCTTTCTTTTGATACCACACAATAAATGTATAAAAAAATATTTTTTTCCGACGACACAAAAATCAATATTTTTCGAAAAACAAAAGTTTTTTTGCTATTATATTGACAAAAACCCAATAAAAAAAAGATTTTTCAAAAATAAAAATTTGTATGTGCATCCACTCATTAAGAGGTTTCATTTGTTACCCCTCAAATTTTAAAAAAATATTTATTTACGTATTTGTTTATGTTTGTCCCACGGGGAATTTTTGAACTCTCTATAGTTTTCCTATATGTGGGTCAAAATTTTTGTATAAGTATGTAAAATTTGAACTTTCTATGTTCAACCGTTTGCCTACAATTTGTACCGTACACACAGACAGATAGACAGACAAGCAGACACATGAGTGACGTTATAAGGGTTTTTTGGTGTCATACCTACAAAACCCTAAAAAACCGAATCGAACCTTTTAACCCGGGTACCAATTTTTTTTTTTTTAGAATTTTGTCTGTATTTGTACTCTCTCTAAAAAAGATACTTAAACCGAAACTAAAACCGAACCCTTAATATTTTTTCGGGGTGTCCAGCTCTGGTTGAACTTGCACCATGCGGATGCACTAGCTAACTCGGTAAGCCTGCACAGGCAAACCTGTACAGGTGAACTTATTCAAACATACCGGAACATGTGGAGCTGGCATAATATAAACAGTGATAAAGCTCTCTTTACTATGATAGACTGATTCTCTAATATAGGCTCTTTGCTCATAATGAGTACATTTAGAAGTACAAATGTTTTACATTTAGGATAGCTGTATTGCAAGAGTTCAATTTCTGTTGACCCCATCGTAATTTTCATCTGCGGATACTCTGCAATTCAACTCACGAAACGAATCATTCCAAACATGAATTAAATAATGAAATTATTATTATGGCTTTGAGAGTAAAACTTAATTTAATAAAAAATAAAAAAGGTCAAATGTTATTGCTGATGTGAATGCCCTACGAATGGCTAACCAAAAATACTATGATAATGTCCTATTTGTAAGCCCGTCAGAACCTTTTATTTTCTCCAATGTTCCTAAAACAAATGAGATTCATATTTCTTGTGAAATATTCCATAAACGCCTATGATGACAAGCTGCTGACAAATGACATCGTAAAATTACCATAATTCAAGGAGAATGGCATCATATTGACACATGACACCTTGCAAATTATACATAAAAATATGTTTTTATAAATGGAGGAAATGAAAAATGAAAATTATACTGAATCGAAAATGTACAACAAAAAAGACAAAACATGGTAAAAAATTGATGTTAAGTGTGAATTTTCACACATTTCAGGGTTTTGCAGGTATTTAGTAACTGAATGATGATAATTTGGGACGCCAAAACAAATTTTATGTCAAAATATTTTTTTATGAATTTTAATTCGAATGCCTAATACCATTATTTAAGTTTCTTAATATGTGCTGTATTTTATATAGCAAGGTTAAGTTAGATTTTGAAAAGTGCGCCTACCGCTTCCATTGGTTGCTTAAATCATAAGTCCCGCCCTCTGATTTCGTATACATTCAAACATAGAATTAAATTATAATTTCAACACTTCCCACTGGTTTAAATACCTAGAGAGAAAACATTTGGCATGCTTATACAACTCTTGACCCGCACATAGGAAAAATACTAAAACATCTAAAAAACATATCCCCCTAAAAATATAAACAAATATGTGCTCATCGAAAAAAAATATATTTTTTTTTAAATTCTGAGTAGGGTATTAAATATAGCCCTTAGTACGTGGATTAACGATCAAAATTTTATTTTTGCAAAATAAATTATTTTGAAGCTATTTTTGCCAAAATTTTGCTAAAAAATTTTTGTCCCACACCTGTAGCCCAGATGGTTTAAATTTAAAATCTGAAAAAATTCTAAGTAATGTACATTGGTGTGAACTGGAATAGTACAACGAGAATTTTTGATCAGATGCTTTCGGAAAATAACGCATTTTTTGTGTTTATAACTAAAATATGTTAAATATTTAATTCGCTATGTAACACAGTAGATAAGTAAGCGCTGATAGCGTAGTTGGTTTCGTCGTTGGTTTTTGTAATTAGCAAACTAGAGTTCGAATCCTGTCAATTTTAATTCTTCTATTTTTTTTGCATTTTTATTTTGTTTAAATTATTTTGTCAAAATTCTAGTTATATTTTGCATTTAATTTTTAAAAGCGTAAATTGAATAACCAGTGGGAAGTGTTGAAATTATAATTTAATTCTATGTTTGTATGTATACGAAATCAGACGGTGGGGCTTATGATTTAAGCAACCAATGGAAGCGGTAGGCACAATTTTCAAAATCTAACCTAACCTAACCTAACCTAACCTTGCTATATAAAAAAAAAAATACTGCACATATTTAGGAACTTAAATAATGGTATTACGCATTCGAATTAAAATTCATAAAAAAATATTTTGACATAAAATTAGTTTTGGCGTCCCAAATAATCATCATTCAGTTACTAAATACCTGCAAAACCCTGAAATGTGTGAAAATTCACACTTCACATCAATTTTTTAAACTATATAAACTAATACTTAATCTATCATATATATTAATAAAATTGAAGGCTATATCTGTTTTTTTATTTTTCGGTTAAAACGGCTTAACATATTTTCACGTAATTTGTTATGATGCTAGAGTAAAACCAGGATTCGAACATAGGCTATAAGGCATCTCAAAATTTATATTCTAGGGGATGTTTCGGAGTTAAAATTACTTATTAAAATCTTAAAATATCTCTCTTATTATTGGCTTAACAGAAGACATTTTTTTTTCATTTTGTTGAATGAGATGAATATAAGGGGAATTGTGGGTATGTCAAATGGAATGACACATTAAGAAAGTGACATTTATCATTTTTTAATATCAACAATTCAATTTCAAAGGTGCAAACTATTAAAAGCAAAATTTTCTCTTAGTTTGTTTTTACAAATTAACTATACCATACATACGTTTTAAGAGGGCCTCGGTTTTACTTTTGAAACTCTAAAAAATATTATTCTCTTTCAAAATACTATATAATTAAAACTGCAATTTTCTCCCAATCCCAAAACTAAAAACTGTCAGTAAAAGATATTGGAAATTTTACGAAAATTCCATTAAAATTTATGGAAGAACGTTATAAAATATTAAAAAAAAAGAACTTTTAAAGGTAAGGGAAAGCAAAAAATTAATAAAGATGTAAAGAAAAGTTTTGAATCTTACTTTTTATTCAACCTTTTAAAAAAATTCATCAAAAAGTACAAATTTTCTTTCCGAACTCATAAAGTTATTTTGATATCCATATTGACTTTTTATACGTCTCTGTAATCCAGAATGAATTTCAAAACTTGTTAACTTGTTCATATAACCAGTAACATGTGTTAATACTTCCTTTATAAAATGAAGAAAACATTGACATCCGGTGTTATTTAAGGTCTGTTATTTGCTTTATACCCGACGCAAACTGACAATATTACAAAAGTTTCTGAAAACTGTGAAAAATAAAAAAAGCATGATTATATAACTTGGATTATATGATAAAACCAAGCTTTCTGGGAAAATTACAGAGCTTTTAATGAAAGGAATTACTTTTATTTTATTAAATCTATTAAGTGGCTCTTAAGAGCAGTTTTGAGTTTAGTTGCAATATAGCTTTAAGTAGTTATCGGGAATTTGCTATGAAGTCGTAGTAGTTGCGGAAAATGTATTGAGATGTGCAGTTCATGGAAATTGCTTCATATTTAAGGTCGATTTATATATCATCTGTAATTTACTTTTAATCGCAAATGATATGAAAATATATAACGCAATTCGAAACATTGCCGACTGCCTGCTTCTCCAATCCGACTTTGAGCAGTTTCACACTTATTGTATTGCCCCATTATTATTTTTTAAGTATCATCACTGTATTATTTTCATTACATAATTATTTTGCAAGCATTACTAGGATACAATAGCTTCGTGACTATTTTTATTTCGCAGTTTATTTAAAGAGTATATAATTAATTTTGTTAAAAATTCAAAAACTGCAATATTTTCCAAAAACGCACTGAGATCAAAAAATTCCTTTCGTACGTTTCCAGTTTAGATCAATGTACATTACATAGGATTTTAAAGATTTTTAGTTTTATCTCTTTGGTGCGGGACAGTAATTCTTATTGTACAATTTTGGAAAGAATTTGATTAAAATTAATATTGTATTGCCTCATTATTTTTTTTGAAGTATCATAACTGTATTATTTTCATTACATAATTATTTTGCAAGCATTACTAGGATACAATAGCTTCATGTCTATTTTTATTTCGCAGTTTATTTAAAGAGTATAGTTTTTAAAATATTTTGGAAATGGTAAATTTTTGAAGATTTTGCTGATTTATAAATGCAGGCATTTTCTATACACTTATTGCTAAAATAAAAAATATATCGTAAACTCAAACCGTATGAGAACATTGTTATGAATTATACTTTAAAAAAAAATAAATAAATAACTGTTCTGTCGCTGCGTACATGTGCGGGGTGCGTTTGAACCTTTGGCCAAATCAGTGAAATGTACAGACGTGATTCATCGTCGACAAGTATCAGCTTGTCTTAGCCATCTAACTTTATTATTCATTTGTACTGTGTGTTCTTTCATAGTTCAGTATATGTATTTACAGAATAAGTATAGTGAAAATAAAAATTAGTTAGACAGTTGTCAAATGATAGTAAAATTTCTCTATTATAATTTCAGTCACAACTAGTAGTTGCTCTTATGACGTATGAGGGTAATGCAGATACAATGGATGTTGATAGAAAATCAACAAATTCAAGATATGGACGTCATTCAAACAACAGTTAACCAGATGTCATCAGATTTGAATGCAACAAAAAATAATTTGCTTATTACATGTTTACTTATATATAAACTTACCCTAATATTTGTTTCTCAAACCGGGACAATTTGCTATGAAAACAGAAAGTAGCGCTTTCTACGTTAAGTACATATGATTGAAAAGGCGAAATAACAGAGTGGTTAGGAAAAAACTAAAATTACATAGTAATAATTTTTATTTATTCTTAATTGAACATAACGTGTTAACATAAGTTATTAATATTTTTCACTAGCATGAAAATTCTTTAAAAATTCGTTATTTTTAATTAGTTGCCTAATCGCTATTTTCAGATGTTGCACTTTTTGTACTCCATATATATTCGGCATTTTTTAATTTTTACCAAATATCCGGGACAAAATGACAATCTGGCTGGGACGTCGGGACCATACCTTCAGACCGGGACGTATGGTAAGCCTACTTATATATATTGTTATCAGCGAAAGGTACGCATCCTCATATTCCTATTAAGTTAAGCATATTTATTTTTAATAAACGCAATAAATGTGTTAGTTGATGTATTTTAATTAATTTGCAATAAAATTTTTGTGAAAAATATTTTTTTTAAATACCTTGACCATTAATGGGTTAAAAACAATATTTTTTTTAGTCATGCGAAATGTAATTCCATAACCTTTATAAGGAATACAAAATAAACTATAATTAGTCGTTGGGAGGGAATACGTTAAAAAAGCTATCAGAAGTTACGAGAGTTTACAAAACCTACGTATTTTACTAGATAGTAGGTTCAATTTCGATAAACATATTAATAATATTTGTATCAAATCCTACAAGTTGATTGGATTCTTTAAAGTAAAACATATCAATGTTCTGCATAATTCTTATGTTTTTAACATCCTAAGCCAGTTATGGCGAACCTATGACCCACGGATCACACAGTGACCCGTACAAAAGAAAATCTTTGTAGTTCTGAAGTTTCTAAAGAGAGAACCTAAAATAACTAAGGTTGAGTCTAGGCGAGCGCCTCCACGAAACTGGGTAGAAAAATCGACAAATAAGATAATAACAACGAGATGGAATTCAACTATTACACAAGGCCGTTAGCTCAGTTAGAGTTAACGAGATTATCAGGGGATTCAACACAAATATTAACATCCAAAACGGAGACTATTATTTACGCATTATATAATTGAACCGCGATTTGAATATACAAAATTTCAAATTCAATTGTGACCCGGCTGGGGAAAATGGTTCGCAATCGCTGCCTTAAGCTATTGTAGTTCAGTATAGGATCATTAATACATTACTAAAAAAAAATGCTATGAAGTGTGAATTTTCACACATTTCAGAGTTTTGTAGGTATTTAATAAGAGTAGGAAGCTAATAAAATGATGGATGACACTTTTTTTTTAATAATAACATCAAAATCAACTAAGGGAGCTTTTTACCAAGCAGTCTAGCTCGCGTTTAAACTCGATTCTCAGCAGTTAAAAAAAGGTTATTATATTTTTAATTTCAAAAGAAGATATACTACCTTAACCAAAAGTACAAAAAATCTATAACATTATTAGCCATAATTTAGTAATGAATTAAAAAATAATTAATTTTGTTAAAAATTCAAAAACTGCAATATTTTCCAAAACCGCATTGAGATCAAAAAATTCCTTTCGTACGTTTCCAGTTCAGATCAATGTACATTACATAGGATTTTTAAGATTTTTAATTTTATCTCTTTGGTGCGGGACAGTAATTTTTATATTACATTTTTGGAAAGAATTTAAAATTAATAAATTTTAAAAAACTACTTTCCGTTTCATAATCTACTAGCTTTCTTTCAATATCACACAATAAATTAAAAAAAGAAAATAATTACTTTTTTCAATGACAAAAAATCTTTTCGGTATTCTTCGAAAAACTGATAAAAAATTCCTGTTGAGCTATTCTGGTACATTATTAGCATTATATAGCATTGTACATTATTGATGTTTTTCTCAGATTTTTGGATCAACCCTTCTAGGAAATAGGGTGGGAGACAAAATTTTATTGACATATTTTTTGGGAAAATCTCATATATATTTTTTTTTTTTATTAAAAATATACTTGCTTATCCTCGTATTAAGATCCATGCATCATTCAAAATTTAATATATATATATATTCATAAAATGCATATTAATCTGGAGATGAGTTTTATTGAATTCACGGTAAATTTGAGCTAGAGGTCCATTCTACAAATATGTATTTAGCTATTTTGCTCTATTGAAAAATTAGTTATCGTTATCGTACTTGGTGGGCTATCTTCACCGTCATATTGAAACTGCTGTAGTTTACTAATAGGTGCTACTAGACAAAATTATTTAATATTTATAAAGAACACAAGTGCGAAATGGCATTCCATTATCATCAAGTGCTGACTAATGGGAATTTCACCATTGATTACTAGGTAATGAACCACAAACGTCAGCGTTTGATCTGTTTTGGTATTAATAATTGTGGAGGAGAAGCGAGAATAAATATCAACAAAAACAATAAATTTTCTAGTCTGTTTTTTTACTAATTACTTAGGTACAAAGTCTCTTATGCCCTTCTCTGTCGGTTCCTAGATAGAGATGGCAACGATTAATCGAATGATTGAAATAATCGATTATTTTGTTTCAGTTAATCGGTAAATCATATAATATTTTTGGTTTCGATTTATTAATAATTATCTATTTATTTATTATTATCGAAAGCTTTATTTTATTTTTTAGGAATTACTTAGTTGTATTGTTGAAACACTGGTCGATAGATGACTTTGCTATCTTATTTCCAATAAAGTCCCTAGATAACTAGGCTTTCAGAACACTCGTTCTTGCCCATCTGGAGAATTAAACCCAACCGCTACTTCTGCACAATATACTGCTATAGTTTGCGTCCAGTCAGTTCAAATACTCACTAGCGAAAGGCAATCTTCTAACCGATAATTTGCGAGAAAAGCCTGGCAAGTTACAGGATACAAGCCCTTGTTTCCTCAATCGTCTTTGGACAATTTGTGATGAAATTAGCATATTTCGACCTTCTTCGAAATGACGTGTGAGAATAGAGGCCAGTTCGCGAAGACGCTTTATAGCTTAATTAATAGAGTTTTTAGCTACATCCAAAACACCAGCGATATTGCGATTCTCCGGCCATCTCCTTCTATTGGCGCAGGTCGTAAAACGTATTCCAGATACATTTTATTTTATTGCAAAAAAAAAAGATTGCACGGGTTTAGAAATCTCTAATATCTGTAGTACACGATGCGATTTCTCGTTTTGAATCTCGTACGATTTATAGTACACAAATTATTGTATCGTGTAGTACAGGATTTTCGTACGAGATCTTGTATGATATTCAAAACCAACCAATATTTATTGTCTCGACCTAAAATATTGGACAGAATGAACCAATAATGCAGTATAAGATGCGCAAATTCATGTTCTGTGCGAACAACTGTTCATCTGTCAAACATATTTCGAGGTTATTTAGTATCAACTTAAGCAATATTTTTTCTTATTTTGTTTAAAATAAATTTTATTTAGCTGTTCACATTCTTAGGACATTTATATATACGTTTGGATTTTTTCAACATCTTATTATCCAACATACTTAACTAGGGTGACCAGACGTACTCTTTTTAAGAGTATTATACTCTTTTTTGAGTATTATATTCTATACTCTTACTTTTTATAAAAAAAAAAACTGAATGTACTCTTTTTTGCTGGTTACTTGTTTTTACCACTTCTAGTTTGGAAGTGAGGACCTTTTTTTTGCTTATTACGTCGATTTTGGGAGTGAGGACCTTTTTTTTTTTGCTCACCACTTCTATTTTGGAAGTGAGGACCTTTTTTTGCTCATTACGTCGATTTTGGGAGTGAAGACCTTTTTTTTGTTGCTTGTTACTAGTATTTTTGAGTGATGACCTCTGTTTTTTGCTCATGCTTATGCTTTTTTTAGTATACTCTTTTTCTGTAAAAAAGTCTGGTCAGCCTATACTTAATTAGTGACTTATCTAAGGTTACCATTAAACATTCCAATCCAGGAAAAAAGTACCGGGGAAATTATTATTATTATTTTTTTTTTTGATAATGTTTGAAGATTTTTTTTTTAAACATTTCTTGTCCACAAACTACTCTTGTTTACAATTTCTATACTTCTCATTTATTTATTCAAGTTGGGTGTTATGCATAAAACAAATTCAACGAAATCATTACTAATATAATATGTTTTTATTTTCTTTAAACTCTTTTATAACGATAATAATGACAACAATAATATTTTTTGATGAAGAAAAATCGTTTTATAGACAAAAATAATAATAACAAAAAATAAATAAAATAATAATTCCTTTCAATTTCAAATGTAATAAATTAGAACAAAAAAAGATTTGGGGCAAAGATTAATATTATCAGTCTTCAAAAATTGGTAAGCTATTTGTCCGTTCTAGGTTAAGTACAATTATTTGAATTCTGTCAACTTACAAAAATAGACGTAGTGCGCATCAATTGGTACAGATTCAAAGCGATAAATATTGGATGGTATACTACAATAATTTTACATCCGTTAATTCTGAACAATATTCTCAATGCAATAATTATCGTACGACAAATCGTACGATATTCAAATCGAGAAATTGCATCGTGTACTACAGGCTTAAGAGGGGTAACTAATGGCAAAATTGTAGCAATGAGTTATTTATATGAAAACTTACCTACTTAATATACGATATTATATAGTCTTCATTCAAACGGGCATTATTTATTGTTGCAGCCTGATTAATTACCAACAAAAAATGTTCGTTTATGCAGACATTGTATTACCTCCCACTGCTTATAGTTTTCTAATAAAACGGATAAATAATTTTCTATCAGCCTTTAAAATATAACATTAAGACAGTCGATTTTTTTTTTGTCTGCGATTGTTTGTGTGATTTTAAATTTTTTTTATAATAGATTAATCGATTATTTTCTACCAATTTAATTATCAAATGATCAATTAATCGGTTCTATTAATTTTTATTGCCATCTCTACTCCTAGATCGCATGCTGTGATGGATTTTAAAGTCATTAAAAAGTCAAGTTTGTTATCTTATATTTTAAAACAAGCTAAACTATCGCTACGCAGTGAAAAAGTTGTGCTATTTTATTACAGCAGTAATGAAACATTTACTTTTTAATCTTAAGCTAAGTAAAGTTGTAAAAACTTGTAAACAGTCTTATAAGAGTCGTGATGGAAAAGACGTGTTATTCGAATGCAGTGAACGAAAAGTGACCACCAACTTTTCTTTTATAAACTTCCTTAATCATATTAATCTACTTACTTTCCGACCTTCCATGTCCTTTCCATTGATTTTGTCAATATCTATATATTCTTCTCTTCTCCATTGGTCCTTCATTATTCATTCTTTTCACATAAACTTCATCTGATTGGAACCGAACTGTTTCACAAAGTAGATTTTTTATTTATATTCCAAGCAGCGGAGAATGCAATACTAGATCACGAGACCGGCTTAACTTATTGATATCATTTTTGGGGTTTCAACAGATAAATCGATTTTCTCGCGCCCTCAATGAAATATTTCCGGACAATAAATTGGTTACTCATGTCAGCTATAAATTTTGTACAAATTTATCGAATTTAGCTATTCCAAAATGTATACAAGGGTTGATTAAAAAATAATGTGGTTGGAACCATTTAATTTTAATACTCAGTGGCGTAAATAAAGCCCGCTACGTCTGCAAACGCGGAGGGTTGAAAGCTCTTAAGCGTGCCACTTAAGGGCTCATCGAACCTATATATGGCGTTTGTTTCTTCTTTTTGGTAGCTTGTTCTCCGTAGATAAATTAGACAAACGTTGTAAGTTATGCGGGGGGTACGCCACTGTTTATACTTTACTTCTTTTTTCAGTATTTCTTGTACACTCCTTTCATACTTCTTTTTTCTAATTTCTACTCGCTACTACTTCAGAGTTTTGTCGGAATAATAAAAAATCCCTTATACTGTTATTCATGAGTCTGTATCTCTGCACGGAAGAAGTTATAATCTAACAACTGGATCTACGTAGAATAGTGAATTTTAAACTTTATGGCTCGCGACCCATTAATTAATTTATTAACTGTTACGCAACCCTCAAAATTAATTAGAGATTGGCGTAAATTTTTTGGTTCATCATGGGCCACGACGTGAACAAAAATGACACTTCAGGCCGTGAGCGTTAATACGAAATTATGGAATCCGGAAACTTCACCCCTAAAGTCCAAATTCCTTGAATTTGTAAGTAAAAGTTTGACGACTTCTGTATAAGCCAAAGAATCTCAATTTTGTAACAAAAAAGTTTCTGATCCCTGTACAAGTCCAAATTTCGCTGTCACAGTTCACTTTTCCAGGCAGTCTAGTAGCCACTACTCCAGTTGGTTAGAGTGAATGTGCGGTTAAATTACTTATAATATATCTCGGGGGCGAATTATCCGGGGGGCGAATTGTGTAGAGGCGAAATATCAGGGGGCGAAATGTGGGAGGCGAAATTTTGTAGTCTGTCTGTTTGTTCGGTAAAAATTGCTAAACCTAGAGAGTTGAAATTTGGCATGCTTATACAACTCTTTGACCCGCACATAGGAAAAATACTAAAACATCTAAAAAACATATCCCCCTAAAAATATAAACAAATATGTGTCAACGAAAAAAAATATATTTTTTTCAAATTCTGAGTAGGGTATCAAATGAAAGCCCTTCTCGCGTATTAATGATCAATATATAATTTTTGCAGAATAAATTATTTTTAAGCAATTTTTTTCCAAAATTGTGCAAAAAAAATTTGTCCCAACCCTGTAGCCGAGATGATTTAAACTAAAAACTGAAAAAATTCTAAGTACTGTATATTGGTGTGAACCGGAATAGTACAACAGGAATTTTTGATTGAAATCAGATTATGTTTTCGGAAAATAACGCATTTTTTGTGTTTTTTGGTTGACGATGTGTCCTGGTTAACTTGCTCGCTAGCTACGCAGTAAATTTAATACCGTAAATTTAATAACCAGTTGGAATTGTTGGAATTATATTTTCATTTTATGTGTCATGTATACGAAACCAGAAAAGCGGAGTATATGACTTAAAACAACCAATGGAAGCCATAGGCGCAATTTTCAAAATCTTAATGAACCTTGCTATATAAAAAAATACTGCACATATTTAGAAACCTAAATAATGGTATTAGGTATTCGAATTAAAATTAACAAAAACATATTTTAACATAAAATTTGTTTTTAAAGCTCTTAGATTAATAGACGATAAATTATTTTACAAATATCGTTCATTTCGCCGTGATTACTACAAAGCAAAATTTGTCCTACACACCCAGCATGCCATCTTCATTTATTATGTACCTGCGAAACCCTGCAATGAGTGAAAACTCACACTTCACATCAATATTTTAGATATAGTAGTCTGCCACACGTTAGAGGCAATTTATTTCATGTTACTTTGTGGGTAAACCACAAATTATAAAACAAGGAAGATAGCGGACTCCCACGTTACGGCTTTGAACAGCGATAGTTGCGACATTCGTGGTTGTAATGTGAACTAGGATTAGATAGTATGCAACCCGCAGTGCACACGAATATATTTTTATATTTAAATTGCTATGAATCGCGCGATTATTAATTTTCTACCAAAATTGAAAAATAAAATGTAATTTTGGTAGAAATATAAAGATTGCCTTGAACCGAAAATTATGATTAATTTATTTACAACTCTCCTATTATAATTAATTTCCTAAAATTAAAATTAATTACAATTGTTAAAAGTTAATACTTCAGTAAGCATTAAGTTTTATTATTTTATTTGCAAGCAAGCATATGAAATAAATAAACAAGTATTTATTTTTTACTTTTATATTTACTTTTATTGTACATATTAAATTTAGTCTGTGCCATTTTTTTATTACACTATTTATATTTCTTTTGCATTTACCATTTAAAATATTATTAATTACACTACACCATTTGAAAATAAAAAATTTGGTGCTAATATTTAAAATTTCTTATAAAATTCATCAATGTCACAATCACAATTTACTGTCACCTATCGTTACAACGTC
Organism: Liopterus haemorrhoidalis; assembly: GCA_963971575.1. Lineage (NCBI taxonomy): Eukaryota > Metazoa > Arthropoda > Insecta > Coleoptera > Dytiscidae > Liopterus > Liopterus haemorrhoidalis. The sequence continues at coordinate 32,890,255 of OZ020611.1, read as the reverse complement.
AAAAACAATTGCCGCAAATTGCCGATAATGAAGTGTTCTCAAAATGTTGGTTAGAAAAAAACGCTTTTAGCGCTGTCGGTGGATGGAATATAACTTAAAACCGTTTCAAGGCCGTGTACATGAGTTTCATACCCCTGGGGTAAACCATGCTTTCGGGTTTTGTTCAGCCATATTTTGACACTTTGTAAATATAATCACGACATGACCCGCCATAGAAACAGTTATGTTGTACCTCGCGAGTCACGACGTACGTGATAAGAAATTTTACAGTTAAGAGAGTGCCAGACATGAATATTTATTTATCCAGCATGCGTGAGTGGGCAAGAGTTACAATTTCATACTCGCGAGCGGGCGTCATCGTGACACAAAAATCGCTAAAGCTCTCATCTCATGAATAAATACATAGAGGAAGTCCGTGTAATTTGGACCAGTGTGTAATATTTGAACCAATAGTAATTTGTTCGGAGCTAGGTGAAAGATAACACTACATCTCGGATGATTGACTACTCTTGAATGTGCTTCTTCAGCCCAGCGTGAACTTTCAGTATAAACCCAATATTAAGAATATTATTAGGATTTGGTTAAATAAGTATATCCCAAGTAAATCAAATATAATCCTCATGTTTCATAAGTTGGAATAAATGTATGAGAGGATATTGTAAAAACTGTAGGAAGGCGGTTAACCAGAGTAGATATCGACGTTAAATAACGCTGATAATGATGATGAAAATGAAAATGACATAAAAATAATATTGTTTACCTTGAAGGCGCTCTTGGCGAGCCTGGGTATCAGGTTTTCGGGGTAGACCTGGTGCACACTGAATGAAGGCTGGTCCACTTGTGCTGCTCTCCGCACCTCGTCCCATTTTTCTTCCCCGTACGCTTTTTTGATGTATTCCACCATGTTCTCCAAAATAAGCCCGTACATGATGGCGGCTTATTAGGAACTGCACTGTAACAATAAAATATTATTAGTTGATTACTAAAAATAATACCACATATTAGAGACAACAAGACAATAGGGTATACGCATAGAATTTACATTTTCTTAAAAGTACATTTTTTTGATACGTTAATATTAGTTATGTCACCTAACAAAACAAAAATCACATTTTAATTAATATTTCAGCGAAATTTTTTAATTAAAATATTATAAATTTGAAATAAAGTCGACCACGTGCGAAGGTTGCCGACTAAATACGACTGAGCATGACGTCAGAAGCTACACGTCCCAGACTAACTACCTAAGCCTTTACGTTTGTGTTAGAGATGGCAACGATTAATCGAATAATGAAATAATTGATTATTTTGTTTCAATTAATCGATTAATCATACAATATTTTTTAATAAATATTTCTTTATTTTTTAATGAATAAAGTTTCAATTAATTTATTATTAATCGATAATTTTATTTTATTTTCAAGAAATTACTTAGTTGTATTGTTGAAACACTGGTCGGTAAGATGACTTTGCTCTCTTCTTTTCAATAAGCAAAAATTTATTTTAACAATAAATTATTTGTATTAAAATTTACGTACCTACTTAATATACAATATCAATATTATATAGTATTAGTTCAAACGGGCATTATGTATTGTTACAAAGTGTTTGTAAAAAAAAAAAAACAATTGTTTATGCAGACATTGTATTTACCTTCCATTACTTATGTTTTCCTAATAAAACGGTCAAATGATTTTATATCAGCCTTTAAAATACAACATTAAGACTATCCCATTTTTTTTGTCGGCGAATGAACATGTTTCTTTTTTTTTTTATTTCATAATCAATTAATCGATTATTTTTTACCAATTTAATCAAAATCGATTATAACATTTCGATTAATCAAATGATCAATTAATCGATTGATTAATTGTTATTGTAAACTCTAGCGTGTATTGTTTGAGAGTTTTATATTTGTTTTTTAAACAATTTTTCAAGCATTTATTATTAAAATAGCAGATAAAGATTTTGCCTCAGAGTGACAATTTACCCAACATTGATTCTTTTCTTTCTTTTCTTTTGTTTTTCACCATTAGGTAATGAAATAAATTGTTTTTGTGGAGTTCTAAATAAAGTATTTGTTCACATCGGTACTAAACAATATTTTCGATGTTTCGAAGTACTGGGCCCTGGATCTTCCATATTATATATATTTTAATATATAATTTAATTCAGTAAACATGTAAAATAACTTTATTTTAATTAAAATCACTCTAACTTTACACAATCTATAAAAGTTATACAAGCAAATAAGTTCACGACTGACTGTGTAGGCTGTACGCTGTACACAGGGTAGGCTTTGACGTCACACGTGGTTTTCGCTCGCTACACACACTTATGATTTTTTTAAGCCTTCCAATTAAAAAAAAAATGCAAAACTGTTTTTTTATGTAAATATGCAACAAGAGAAATATAATAAAAAATAAAATAAAAATCATGCCTATCCCCTATTGTCGAAAAGAAAAAAATCCATAAGAGTAGGTATTCAAATAGGCGTGTGGTGCTCTAATCTGTAAGATACTACATCCGCGAATTAAGCTTTTAAATATAATCAAAATATTTCAACTTTAAACGTCAGGAAACAATTATAAAACAAAAGAAAGATCGCAAATTCTAGACTCATTTCTTTGTATTTACTTTTTGCATTTTCTTTTGCTTTTGTTAAAAGAGTGAAGATTTAATTAATTTCATTCAGTTTCCATTTAGAACTACTTCTAGTGTTTTATTTTTAAAGGACAGAAGTTTGCAGTTTCTAGGTTTTCTAGAAAATTACATCGTCCTGTTCGTTGACCTCGGAAAAACGTGAAAACCCTATCGGTTTCTTACGACCAACACCAGATACATAAAAAGTTTTACAATAACAATTTTATTTGAACGGTTGCGCATGGACAAAAAACAAAACAGAAACAATTTAAATTGAACTATAAAATAGCTGACGATAAATGAGAAGTGGACTACTGTGATTTATTGTTTTTAAACATACACCAAAATGTTTGAATTAATTGATTTTCATCCTAGACACAGAGAAAAAGAAATAAAAATAACATCCGTCTGTTTTGAAAAGTCAAACTCAACATCAGTAATGAAAAATTGAAACTAAAATAGCTTGGAGTTAAATACTGAACCCTATGTGAAGTGTCTCTTCAATCCCTTTAAATATCTGGATACCATTACTAGAAGTTCAAGATCAGAAGATAAGATTAAGAAAAAAAAAAAAACATTATTACCAGTTGAACATTTGGAAGAGTTCGTTCTTTTATATATCTGGCTATCAGGGTGTTAATTTAAAAGTTAGCGACTGTCAGCCATTTTAGGCAGTCTCTAAGTTGGAAAGTAGTCAATGTACAGTAATTTTATATTTCTATATTGGTATTACATAGTGCTATATTAAGTTGGCATTGCAAGAGAAACAACAAACATTATTTTCTTTTATATAAACAGGTTCGACAAATTACGATGAATCGTAGTCGCCTAACAAAAAGTAATACGCTCTCAGCAGAAAGGGTAAGTTTTGGGGCTCCTGTTATTTTTAATATATATGTCTGATATTGGTTATGTCATCCGATGAAAAAGGCCTTTTTTGCGGACCATTAGAAAATTTTCAGTTTACCCCTTACGGCTGCCGAAAGAAGCACGAACTCTGCACGAGCTGAACGAATTACGCAAAAAGATCTTGATAATATTCCTGTGGTCAACAGATTGGATGCTAACAATTGACAGCAGTAAATCAACAATACTACATATGGAGCACAACAACCCACATGGATTATTTTATCGAAGGTCAAATATTGAGCAAGTCATCAGAACTTGTTGAGTGTTACAGTTTATAGTGATCTATCTTGGTATAAGCATAAGAGTTGAGACAATTAAAACGCCAAACTGCTTATATGAGAAGAAGGAGTTTTTCCTTAACACCTACCCTCCTTGCAAAACTTTTCACCAGGTACGTAACAGGAGTTATTCTAGAATTTAGTGCACCAGTATGGTACCTCAATCTTTTAAAACGTTTCACTTCGACAAACGAACAAAAAATATCAAAAATCGTTTTTCTTCAAAAATCAAACACTTCGTAATTTATCATATGAAGTGCGGTTACGTTGGCTGAGGCTACGTAAACTGAAACATAACTGAAAGCTCGTCCCGTCCGTGGAGATCTCATTGTTTTGAATCGAATTTCCACAAGCTGCTTCAACTGAGATATGGCTTATTACACTTAAATTACGATGAGCATCTTCGAGGACACAGATTTAAGATGACACATGACAAATATAAATAGAATGTACGTGCTAATTTTCTGAGCAATCTTCTATCCCTTCATGGAACTATTTACCTGCTGAATTCCTAAATTCTCCAGATGTTGATGCGTTCAAGAACAGACTGGATGTATATTGAAACCTACACTGTATTAGCTGATTTTTTTTATTATTATTTCATTATATGTAATCTATGTTAATAATAAGTATAATTCTGTTAAGTTTTACTGTAATGAATTATACCTATTGTATAATAGGTATGTGTCATGATCTACAAGTCTTCGGATTACGTTATTAAACACTTAAATAATAATTATAATGATGGTAGTTTGAAGTAAACAGGTGTGCGAAAAAAAATAAGCTGAGTAAAAATTATTTATCGAACGATGGTGTAATAAAAGTACAGATACAGAATCTATAGCTATCGGAGAGAACCAGATAGTGTTATCCCGGGTGGACTCCAAGTGTATCCTTTAAAAATTACGATAGAATTATAGAATAATTTTTTAGGTGAACTGTAAATTAACCAAATATTGTTAAGAATATTTCAATTCATTAGCAATAGCTAATAGAAAAAAAAAAAAAAATAGATTTGATCAGGCGATTTACTAGAAAGATCAACCACTCAGCAAGTCGAAGTCTGCAACACGGAAACATCCAAAATTGTAATAGGCTGCCACCTCAACGCAGCTGTAAGGCAGGACACAAACAAAAGGCGCTATGGACACCAATACTCTGAAGGCTTTAGAAGGCCTTCTTGGAAATCTCAAAACAGACCTCGATGCAAAACTGGACCTAATAAACAACAATATCGACACTAAATTCGATAAATCGGAGGCTAGGTTCATAGACTTAGAAAACAAAGTGGAAGAACCAGAAATCAAGATCAAACGATTTGAGAGGGAGTCCAGAAGAAGTAATATAATTATTCACAGGATGGAAGAGAAAGAACAAGGTTACGGAGAATTGGAAAAGTCAATAATAATTTTTTTAAACGAAACCTTAAAATCAGATGTGGACATCACGGAAGTATAATAGATTTAATTCGCAGAATTGGGTGGCAGAAAAAAGGAACAACACGACCGGAACTGGTAGGTTTCACAACAAAATGAAGGAAGATCCTAATTATGATGAGCAAAGTATACCTACAAGGAATATATATAACTGAAGATTTTAATAAACAAGTCATAGAGAAAAGAAAGCAATTAGTACCGGTCAGCAGCGCACCCAGGAATTTTTTTTGCGGGGGGGGGAAGACAAAATTTAAATTATGAAAATATAAAGTGATGACTTAAAAAAAAGGTCCTCCTTCTCTTCTAAAGTCCTCATCTCTATTTTAAAAATTTTCTTGTGTGTTTGTACGTTTTTATTTTTATTTCCTTCCTTCATAGGGGGCCCCCTCCCTGGGTGCGCCAGTGGTACCGGTAATGAAAGCAATGAAAGAGGAAGGCAAGAAAGCGACAATAAGATATGACAACCTTATCGTAGAAGGTGTCAATAAATAACGTAAAAGGGTTCAAAGGACATCTGGAAAAGAGACAGCAGAAGAATGAAAAGAAAATGAGTGATGAATTTCTCAGGAAAACCGAGTACATCGGGCAAATCAAAGAAGAGAAATATCCGAAGAAAAAAAAAATAAAAAAACCAAGATTTAGAGCCACCATTCAGAAGATCAGATATGGAAATATTGAAAAAAGGCAGACAAGAAGTATAAATAAAGAACAAAATGATGGACAACTTCATAAGACAAAGAGCAAACTCGGTACCAAACCATAAAAATAAGGGCACCGTCATGCACAAAACATTCGGAAATTTAGAAGAAGCACATAAAGATCTTCAAAAAGCTGCCTACGATAAGTAGCAACTAACAAAAATCGGTGGATCTATGACAACTTTTGCTAGAAATACGGTTAAAGAAAATTTACTTTGTAACAATAAGGCTAGAAGCGAATTTCAGATATTTAATAGAAACAGCTTGCAGAAAGCACTGAGAAACAGATCAGAAGACAAAAAAGAAACTACAGCTTCCCCAGAAGGCTGGTCATCAAGGGAGATGAAGACCAACCTTGCAACCCCTTTAAGAAAGAAATTTCAAAATTGAAATAATAAACAATTTTAATCAAAATTCTTAAAAAACAGTAAAATATAATGTTTCGTAAAATGGTTGGTACTTTTGGATTTTCTAATTTTTTATGAAGGGCTGCACAAGAATATAAGAAAAGGGCGGTGCAGTTCTTTTTTCAGATGGGTCAAAATTGAATTTGAAATTTTGTAGATTCAAATTGCGGGTCAAAATATAATGCATAAATAAAAACCTGCTGCTATAGGGTGTAAGCATTTGTGTGAAACCCCCTGCTAATCCTATTAACTCTACATGAGCTAGCTTTCTTATGTTTGACTTGTATAATACAGGTATATAACAGGTAATACTTGAAATCCATCATCATGTTTGTCGATTTTCGTTCCTTGTTTCGTGAATGCGCTCGCTTAGACACAAACTTAATTATCTTAGAATCTCTCTTTAGAATCTTCAGAACTAAAAAGATCCCTTTTGTACGGGTCATTTGAAATCGCCATACGGATCACTGTATGACCCGCGTGTTATTCGTTCACCATCACTGGTATAGGGTATGTTTTGTTATTATTACTTATTTCTTTGTACATTTACAGTATTTCCAGCGTATTCTGTTCAGCGTTACTCAGTTTGCAACGCTAAGTATTTTCTTATTTAAATTTAACTATAATGATGAACCAGGTGATTTCGTTCGAGTCCTTTCACCATCTGAAGAATTATAGGATCTATTATCCATTATCTAGATCTTGAAATGCGAATATATCTTAGGAATACTTTTCTTGAATCCAAGAAGGAAAAACTGTTTCCAGTTTAATAACAAGTCTTACGTTTTAATTCGAATGCATCTTACTCGTAAATTTTATATCACAATCTGACAAAATCGATCGTTTTCTCGAAAGCTTATTATAATCTGAGATAGGAAAGAACGACAACACATCTGGTTTTAATGTGATATCTCACAGACCGAAACGTTAGAAATTTGAAAACGAGATAAATTTAATTTAGAGTTAAATAAACCCTGCTAAATTAATTCGTTTATATTTTAAATTAATCGTGGTGGAATTATTTCTTTATTATTTAGAGTTTAAATTAAATACATTTTCAGTTATCAGATGTGCAATTAGAGAAAAAGGCTTAATGCTTTCCTATATGCTGGTCAAAGAATAGTTCAAGCTACAGTCAACTCTCCAGCCATTTGGTCAAAATTTCTATCGTACAAACAAAGAACCATACATAGAGATAACAGTATAAGGGTTCCTCCATATAAGTTATGGCCTAAAGAGCTACGTCTGAAGAAAACTCGAAGAAAAGTATGAAATAGCATGGCAAAATGTCGAAAATAACCGCTTACAGAAAATAAAAGACAGTGTAGATAAATGGGTCTCCCGTACAAATAGAAGAGAGCAAGTGATCTTTACAATACTAAGACATGGGCACACACCCATAAATATATATTCCAAAGAACCGACCCGCCACAATGCAGTACATGCATCACTTGCCTACTAACCGTGGAACATATCCTTCTAGACTCTCCAGAGTACCAAATACAGAGAGCAAAAAACTCCCTACCAGCAACCCTAAAGGACTTGCTAGCCAACAACACTGACATAGAAGCCAGAGTCATACAATACCTTTAGGAAGGCATCAAAAATATACCTTGAAATAATACTTTTGTATAAATTTATATACAGGCATATAATTTATATGGAAAGGGCAACTAGGCTCATAGACAATTTAGGCCTGGGAATGTTGCTAGGCATAGCTAGGCAACTAGGCATATTCGATGACACTGTTATTCAGTACAATATTTAGATAAAATTATCTAGAAAGCGATGACATGCATTTTGCTCATACCAATTTATCGACATAATGGATATCATAGCCAACTATACGGACTTAATTTTTAATTTCAGTCCAGTACAAATTATAAATATTTCAATATTTTTGGTAAGGATTATTTAATTATTAAAGCTTTTGTGGCGCCTTCTCCTGGCCCTAGGAATCCAGACGACGACACACAAGGGTTGATTTTGAAAGTCAAAAATATGACGGCGCGGTGCGCGGATCGGAGAATTTATTATTATAAAAATGAGTTGATAAAAGAGAGGAAAAAGTTTTGGGGATCGCTAATATGTTAGGGACATTTACAGTGTAAAATTAATAATGACAGATGGTGCAGCGGTGCCAGGAATAATAATAATAATAAAAAAATTATTATCAAAAAAAAATAGTTGAAAAAAAAACTAATAAAAAAAAATAATTTGTACAAAAAAAAAAAAAAATTAAACAATTATAATGGTTGTGGACTGCAACAATTAATAGCGTTAAGCGCAGCGGTGAATACGGTCAATTACACTGTAAATTAATCCCAAAATAAATTCATAAAATCTTAATTCTAAATTTAAAGAAAAATTTATATTAAATTTCTACAAAAAAAAATATGAATTTAAATGATTTCTCAACGCAAAATGTTGAGAAATGGGTACAGATCTACTAGTAAATTTAAACAAATGAAAAATTATTTAAGCAGAACGAACGGCAGGTAGAAACGGTGCAACACGCGTTCGTTCTGAGTTACAGAGACTTATGACGCTCTCAACAAAAATGAAAAAATTTGAAATAAATATAAATTTGACAATTTTTATAAATAAAATTTAGAAAATAGTTAACAAACCGTGCTCTCTGATCCCACAAAATAGTAGGTAATTAATTACTGCAACAGTGACCTGGTTTTGAACACAAAACTTAATCTGGAGGGAAAACTCCAGAAAAAATAGTTTTCAAAAAAATATAAAATATTAATTAATATCTACTGATATGATAATTAAAATTCAACAAAAATCAGGGGATCCTGAATAAATTGCACTGATTTTAACCTCTTATAAAAATGTAACCAATAAAAGACACATGTGCCCACCTTCTTCGAAAAATATTAATGAATAAAAAATGGATGATTTTGGCTAGCAGGTGTCTTACCAGCGGCTCTAAACATGTTTTATTTTAATGAAAACAAATGGTTATTTTAAATAAATCAAAATTAGGTTTAAACTAATACAATAATAAATTATTATAGTATTATATAATATTATATAAAATATTATTGTAACGGGTAAAGTATATGGTAATATATTTGTATTTTGGAAATAAAATATAATTTGGGATATAAAATGAAAAATACAAGGTGGTACGCCCTAAGCGGGCGCTTCAGCTTTGACAATGCATTATTAACAAGACACAGCTTATAGGTTCAGTCATTTATTAACATTTGAACACAATACAAAAATATTACTATTAAGCTTCTTGAAAAAGAAATGCATGAAACAAAAACTAAATTTGTAGATGTTCAAAAAGGCCTCATTCACCTGCTAAGCAGTGTCCCAACCTATTATAAAAAGCTTCTCTAACATTTTGTAACATTTTGGTTGTAATAGTTTCAGTAGACTCAATAATTCTTCGGCTTATTAGTCGATTGGGAAACATAGCATTCAAGTTTTGCCGTGCAACTGCACTGTCATAGGCAGGACAGCCATCCTGTTGCAACCAAATGTCCTCCAACCTGATATTTCTGTTTTAAAGTGCAGGGATTATTTGATTTTGTAAGAAGAACTTAAATAACTCTCGCTCTTTAAAGTCTGGTTCAGAAAAAATGGCACAATAATAATGTTTCCTATAATTCTAGTCTACACATTTAGTTTTACAGGGTATTGACTGCGATAATCGTGTTGATTTTTCCGTGACCAGTAACGAATTACAGAGGGATTATGACGTCCATGTAAGGGGAATGTACTTTCATCCGTAAATAAAATGTTTCCTAAAAAATTAGGATCTTGATTTGACATTTCCATAATTTTTTCACAAAATACCATTCTTTGAAATTTATGTTCAGGAAATATTTCTTGGGTTTTTATAATTTTATATGATTTATAACCATTTTTTTTAAATATTACCTACGCTATAATTGCTAATATCCATGGTTTCTGCAACTTGCCTGCCAAAAACAATTATAAGTTAACAACATTATGACAGCTGTTGTCTAGCAATATTCCCAGGCCTAATTTTCTATGAGCCTAGTTGTAAACCTGTAATTAATTTAAATTAAAAAAATGGTTTATTGGTTTCGTAGGTTAACGAAACCATAGAAACTTCGAGAAATATTCGATTATACATTTGAGCTGATTTTGTCCGTCTAAGGTAGCGTCGTGGTCAAGTGAAGAATCACTAAAAACTGGCGACAAAAATTTTAAAAGAAATTTTTATAGCGGAACTAACCCTATAAACCTAACCTCACAAAAAATAATATTTTAAGATTTCAGATCGCGTATAAAAAGTCTTTTGTAAGGAAAATTTCTGTCAAAACAAGCTACATTGCTGTAAGATCAATAAGGTAGGCTATTTTACTTTTAAATCTGCAATAAAAAGTTTTGTGTTAACGTCTCTGAAAGCCACAAAGTTGCTACAGAAGATGCTCTTAGAAATGTCGCATATCAAATGGGATAATAAGCAAATCGGAAATACAAAGAATCAATGTTCTTTACGAACTGAATATCTCAGGAAAAAAAAAACATAACAATGCATTTCTTATAAAGAATGTTTTAAAAATAAAGTTATGCAATTCTTTATTATGTTTTTGCCAAGAATTGTTTGAGTTATTTCTAGATATATATAATATTGAATTATTGTTTCAACAGTTCTTTTTCAATTTTCTATGTTATTGTTTAGAATAAAATAGGAATATCATATATCAATGAAAAGAGTAAAAAAGTATCTTTTCATATTGCAGTACAGCTAGGGTTTGCAATCCCGGGATCCAAACATCCAAATTCCGGGATCCCGTAAGCACTACCACCGGGTCTTTGTGTTCCAGGTACAAGTTAAGATTTATCAGAGCGTCATTATGCAGGTTTGTATGTATTGTGTTCGACAGTATTCTCTAATCAGCAGCTGAGAACAGTTCCTAACACGTTAGGCTACGGATGCAGTGCAAGCGTGTTCGCCCGAACTGTACTTCGCTCGTACTCGACCGTATTCGGTCAACTAATTCAAGCATTCAGGAGTAAACATGGATGGTTATAGTAGAAGCTTATCAGTCGCGCGATTAGCTGGCTATCTCTAGAAGTTCAAACGTGTTTGTTTTCTTCGCGCGACCTATGCGAAGAGCCCTGCACATCCGCGGATTACCCGCGGTTTTCCGCCATTTTTCTGCGGATGCGGATAAATTATCATTTTAATCGTGCGGATGCGGATTATATATCATATCCGCTTATCCGCAATATCTGCGTGAACATAAAATCTTTGGGTGGACGCCTCTTCCTACGGAAGACGCGTTTAGAACCCCAAAAATGTATTGCTGGCATTTGTATTGTGCTTATGGCAAGAGTGAAATAATAATATGTTACGGCACTTTTTACTTTTTTTACTCTTCCCATAAAAACCTACTTTACGTTTAATTAAATAGTTAAATATAGTAGAGTTTATATAACAGTCGTAGATACAACACTTTCTTTGGATTTATTGCGTTTATAAATTTAAAAATAATTATGTATTGCATTTTTGGAAATATTAGTATAAATTAACCATGGTAATTTGCATTTGAATTTAAAAACATAGAAGCTCATATCAAAATAAAAATATCTTAAAATTCTTGAAATCGTCATATAACTTTCATCTTTTAATAATAGGATGAGTTTAAGAATTTAGTTTTATTATTAAGAACTTATTTTTTTTAAATTTGCTGATCTTATAGGACTTTCCTTGTTATTTATTGGTCATAAATGTGATAAATTAATCTGTTTAATTATTTCTAAATATCGATGCTCTAAAATAACAGTGAGGTATCTTAAAAAAATAAGTTTCTGAGATATTGCTGTTTTACATTTTATAAAAAACTTGGTTTAAGAATCGAATAATTGTAAATTCCATCTTTTTTAATCTATATAATCTCAGTACGACGTCAGATAGAAAATATATTTCTGGACCAAGTAATATTAATGTGAAATGTAAAACATGTAAGATATTTCCAAACAGACAGCAAATCTTGTGCGGATTGTGCGGATATTTTTGCGGATGCGGATTTTATATTTACAAAGGCTGCGGATGCGGATCGGATGCGGATCCTATCTATGCGGATGCGGATCGGATGCGTATACAGAAAAACGTATCCGCACAGGGCTCTTCCTATGCGTTCTCCACACAATTGTAATTTGTTTTTGTAATTTGTGAATGAAAAATTGATACTGAAAAATTTATATTTTTGGTTTTGGACAGCAGATCACTGTCTATAGGACGAAAAAAAAAAAAAAAAAAAATAATAATAATAAATTAAATAACTAAAAAAATTGGAAGTATTCATTAAATTGGCAAACTATGAATGTTCTGTTAATCCAATACCTTTTTTATTGCTCAAATATAAACGAATTCAGTTTATGAATTTTCTGTTAACGGTAGGTAATAGCCCCACAGATTATAAGTTTCTTAAACAAAACTATCTAAAATAAAATTAGTAACAATATATGTATCAAAATTTGCAGCGATTTTTGATCTATCTAATAGAATATTTTTAACTGTGGGAAAAGTTGTAAAAATGTTACAGCTCAATAATTTAATAATACATATCACACAACAATTTTTTAAATATATTTCTAGGTTTCAAATAACTTTAAAATTTATATAATTTTGTCAGAATAATATATAACTTTTTTCAACATGATTGCTTATACTTGGTACACTTGTTCCTTACGAAAATTAAATCAATTTTCCCGGAGATCCATATAGAGAATCGCGAAAGATTTAACATGGTTTTAAAAATATACCACTAACATATTTGTAGAATAAAGATTTAGCTACAATTTGCGGCGTCATACGCAAATATATGTCGATTGGTTTACAAGATGGCATCTATAATACAATTTGTTTATTAACAATACATATTTTTTACTGTTAAAAATATCCTATTAGATAAATTGAAATACGTTGCAAAATTATATGCATAGTTTGTTTTAAATTTAATTTAAGATTGTTAGTTTGTATAAGAAACTTGAGACTAGACTGTTGTGCAAAGTTTCTACCACGCCCACTTCACTTGTAGAGAAAATTGCGTGTAATAGTCAGTTGCAGACACCACCTAACTACTCGCCCGCATACGGTCGTAGACGAACGAAGTGCGTTTCGCGAGAATCTGCATCCATTGAGTATCGGCATAATGAAAGCTGGTTGCTGTTTACTGACTGCGTTGGCGAAGGTCAAACTGCGAGCTGGAATGTGCTATGTCTTATCAATTACACAGCGCATAGTAGAGGTTGACGCTGGTTTCTCAGCATAACTAGCAGAGTCTTGGCGAGTATTATGCGCACCTGACCAGCACGAACTATTGTTAGTAACAAGTGTTGTTGATGCTGGTAACCAGCAACCAGCAATCTTAGGAAAATGTCATCGAAATTAAGGTAAAACGGCAATATTGTATCAGATTGACCCATTGATAGTATAATTGTTAATCAGGTGAGATTTGTTTGCAACATATTATTATCATTACTCTACACATATTTTTTCCTCTTTTATTAAGATAAGTAGCTATCGTCCACTTACTTAGAAAGAGAATTCGGAAATCACTTATGAATTATGGGTAGATATTGAAGAATTTGAAGAAAATGGTGAAAATGTACTGCTACAAAACAGTAGCAAACTAGAAATTTGTACACAAATTTTGGACTATGTAGATGAAATTGATAACAATGAAAAAGACGAAGAACTTATAAGATCAGAACTTCGGAATTTAGGCCATCTCCTGGAATAAATGCGCTTGAAATCAATGTAATATAGAATTGGAAAATATACTCCATTCTTTCATATGCTTTACATTATTGGGGTAGCAGTAGAGAAATTATCAGGGTCTTTAGATTACAAAGACTAGCAGACTAACTTCCTGCAGATCATATTTTAAAATTTTTAAAATACTCACTGTGTCAAGCTTGTATATGTTACGGCCAAACTGGGAAGTGGCCGGCCAATTCGGGTTCTAGCCAGTATCGGCACACATTGACCGGCCAATGTCCGATATTATCTTGGTTTTGGGATTTGGCCAGCTAGTTTGCGAAATGGCATGGTGTGATCGGCCAAAGTCGGAAAAAAAAGTTATGAGCAGATTTTGGGTGTTTATATAATCATAATAACATTATATTGATTTTTAATTATACTAAATTGTCAAAATCAATCAAATTAGTTTATTATAGTAAATTATTCATTATGTTCAGGACGTCGGGGAGTCCCGAACAAACTCGTTTTATCGCGAACTTACGAAAAAAGTATCCCTAACCTTTGAACTGAAAAGCATTCATATAGAATAATATACAAACACGAGGAATACAGCACTGACAATGAAACCGCTATGTCAGCGTAGCACTACCCTTGCTACCACGTGCAGTCTTGCATCACTAATATATGATTCACTGTAAGTTCATCGAAAATCAATTCATCGAATATCAATTCATCGAAAATCAATTCATCGAAAATCAATTCATCGAAAATCAATTCATCGAAAATCAATGCATCGAAAATCAATTCATCGAAAATCAATTCATCGAATGATCAATTCATCGAATGATCAATTCATCGAAAAAAAATATTTTGTAAATATTTGAGAGGAATGCCGAGGGGATCGGAAAGCCAAAAAAGTCAATAAAAGTTGACAGACTACACTTATTAAATAACTATCATACTTGGTCTATTATTAATTTTCTATTTTCCATTCCGAAAATACGCCAGGTAAAAGATATCTGTTGGATTATTTTGAAATCGAACAGGGCTCCTTAGATCAGAAAAACCCGGTTAATGGGATCATAAATGTACGTAATACACCCATTCTTAAAGAATTATAAAAATGGTATTTCCCCATCTGTTAAGTCTTAAGGGTTTTGTGTTATGTACATAGTTTTACTATTCATATTTACTATACCACACATGATTTGTTCAATGTACGGTGATTCTAAACAGGTGGCATTGTTATGTTAGTGTGAGTTTGTTTTGTCATTAAACTAGATGATGGGTAGCTCGCTTCGCTCGGCTTCTTCTAACAAAACTCTTACTAACCTAACCTAACCTAAAATAGTGCTTTGTCCTTAAACTAGAAGATGGGTAACTCGCTCCGCTCGGTTTTAGACTTTTACTAACTAAACCTAACCTAATTACCTTGTTTTTAGGCGCATAGTACTTTATTTACCCCCATATTAGCCCAATTAAAATGCGTATCATTGTGTATGAATTTATAAAAATTATTTGCGTGCAATTGCCCATAACCTGTCTTATTAAACCTTAAAAACTAAACATTTATTTGTTTTATTATATAAGTGTTCTTATTATATTTCTTTATTTATATTCAAACACTATGTCACTTTATTTACCTTTTTTTAAACCATATAAAAAAATTTAAAAAAATCCCCTCGGCATTCCTCTGAAATATTTACAAAATATTTTTTTTTCGATGAATTGATCATTCGATGAATTGATCATTCGATGAATTGATTTTCGATGAATTGATTTTCAATGAATTGATTTTCGATGAATTGATTTTCGATGAATTGATTTTCGATTAATTGATTTTCGATGAATTGATTTTCGATGAATTGATTTTCGATGAACTCCTCGGATACCCTACCGGACAGTATCGCATCAGCACATCAAATATTGGCCAAGGATTTCCCGGCACTTCGCGAAGTGGCCGGCCAAAGTAGCATATACACAATACATCGGACATTGGCCACACGCTTCGGCCAAAGTGCGAAATGGCCGGCCAATTTGGGAACTTTGGCCGTAACATATATACTGAAAGCATGCTTACTGGTCAGAAACAACATGCATAACATGCAGAAGCAATGTGACATTCACTCCTATAATACCAGATATAAACAATTAGTAACCGTTCCTTTTGCAAGGTACGCATCAACATTCAGAAGTTAAGATCAATGTAGGATTTTATACAATAAACTGCCTTCCACAATAACGGACGCAGATAACAATATAAAAAATTAAGGAATCCTGACAGACTTTTTAATTCAAAATTCTTTTTATTCTATTGACGAGTATTTACCAATGTAAAGTATGTCTTATTGTACTCTAAGTATGTTTTTATGTATAACTATAAGTATATAAAGAAAAGAATATTTCTTTATAGAACAATTATGTATGGTAAATATTATTGATGTATTTTTCTTTTCTTTTTGTGACGTATTGTACGTCTTATTGTGAGATCTAAGCAATGAAATAAATATTAATATTGGAAAAAATCAAAGTCTCTAGGGAAATCAGAAAATATTGTTAAAAAGTTTAGGGTTAGAGTTTTGGTTAAGGTATTGTGATTTTTGTGAGATTCTCGGGGTTCAAGGGTTCGGTTCTGGTTCAGTTAATATAGTTAACTTAGATTATTATTTGTTTTTGTAACTTTTTAAAGTTAGTAATATAATAATTGTATTTTTCTTTAAAATGTATATTTTTTATAAAATAACATTACAGAGAAAACTGTTTTTGACTTATAGTCTGAATCTTTGGTTTAAGCGGAACTAAATGGGAGTTTCTTTCCTTAAGGTTGTCACGAGATTAGGGAACTAGGTTAGGTTATTTCATGTTTCATATTGGCATGTGAAACTTTAAAATTCTAACAGTGAAACCATGGAAACGAGTGTCATTTATTATAAAAATATACATTTTTACATTTTTTGAAGACAAAAAAGTTAATAAATGGGAAGTTTGTATTAAGAACTAGCAGTGTACCCGATGCTTCGCTACCGGAAAAAATACAGCCGTAGCCGGTTTAGACCGGGCCCATGTCGGAATGGGTTCAAATTAGATTTGGTGCGAATAGTTTTAGTATGGTCCAATTATATATTTTTTGTTTTACTCTACCATTTTATAAATATGTACTTGTTCACAAATAATTTAAGTGAGATAATTCTTTAGCGTTTTCAAGGCGAAATATCATATTTCTGGAGGCAGCAAACTGTTTTAAAGATGCCTATACTAATTCTCCCATCGGAGTGTCTCCCGATCTCCGTCATATCCCGTGAAATCTTAAAATTTTGGTAAAATAGTAGACAGAGTAGGTACTATTTTTTCCGTTGTATGCAGGTCTAATATAGTTTTCTTTAAAACTCCTTTATCAAAATCTTCTATATTTCTTTTCGTACGATCCTTTTGTACACTTTTTCTAGGTGAAGAAAATTTCGAGGGTTCACCTTGCTAGATTTTTTTTTTTTTGAAATTCTTGTTACGCCTGTTGCAGCAGCCACTCAAGCAAAAACAGATTTGAAATGAATAATAGGTTCCCCCAGCCTCATAAAAGTCAAAATATAAGAAACTATTTCGCGACTTTGGCTAGTAATAGCACGACCATTTAACTTACTTTTAAAAGGCATATTTACTATTGCTAGATTTTCTACCGACTGTACTCAAAGCGATGTTGCCCGCACGAACTACCGAGATTAAATGCGTCCCCCCTCCTACATATTTGAGCCATTTACGATTTTGACCGAACACTCCCGATCTCAATACAATCGTACAACCAACTATTGAAGGGAAATTCCCGTGTTCTCACTGACGGTTTAATAGATATTCCAATGGTCCAATTTAATTAAAAACAAAATTATTAATTTCCCGTTTCTAATGGGACTTTTTTGACATTTTCGATTTTTCTAGTTATGATAAAGGCATTTTCTACCTGTATGCCCAATTTCAACTCGGTACCATATCTGGAAGTGGGTTAGAATTTCCGGACATATCCACAAATATTCTCTTTTATATATAAAGATAACATAAAAAAACAAAATGTAATGTAAATTGCATTTTATAATGACAGTCAACTTAATCTAGAATTTGCAATGTTAGATTGATTTACAAAGCTTAAATAAAATGACCAAAAGCTCGATTTAATGGATAATTACTAGATTTCAAGATCTAGTTCCACTTAAACGTTTGGAATAACCTATAGTTGAATGTTTGTAAAATATTAGGAACAAACAACCACAGCGATTAATTGAACACGTGGCAACATAGCTCGGTCCCAGTGAGACGACCGCTACGAGCTGCCCAAGTCGTAATATGGCATGCATATTTTCAATAATTAAATCATGGATCAAAATCTCTTGATTATGGACTCAAATTAATATGAATAACATCGACAAAGCTTTGTTCTCCAATTTCAAAGTGCAGAGATTGGAACTGAGAATATCTTTGTTACCATTGCCGCGTTCTCAACTGCGAATTCTGCAGTAATTTGGTAGTGTTCATTGCAGTTGTAACTTGATTTAGAACATGTATCGGAATCCATGGTATGTGCAAGGTAGTGACAATATTAACGATCTAAATTTTGCTTTGGATCATTAAGCATGCATCTACCGTCATATATTAGGAAATTACCGCGATTATTTTAACTAGTACAAAGTTTACTCTGCAATATATTTGCAATTAATGGTACGTAATTAATCTAGTTTCGCTCATTGATGCGTAATTTCTGAGTAGGAAAATTAGTAAACATTGAAATCGATTAATAAAATAAAATAATGGATTTAAATATTAGAAACTAATGTTAATTGGGAATTTTCAATTATTATAGGATTTCGTAGGTTAGCGAAAGAGGTTGACAGAGGAATCGAATACTGCATATTTGGGTCAAAACGTGTCAAAATGAAAAGATTTTTAAAAATAGAATTGTGTTGTTTAATACACTTTCATTGATGTAATAAAATAAATTT
The DNA here is from genome assembly GCA_963971575.1 of Liopterus haemorrhoidalis. Classification (NCBI taxonomy): domain Eukaryota; kingdom Metazoa; phylum Arthropoda; class Insecta; order Coleoptera; family Dytiscidae; genus Liopterus; species Liopterus haemorrhoidalis. Next base: position 32,871,194 of record OZ020611.1, on the reverse strand, counting down.
ATCAATTTTTTTTAAACAAATCTCTTATTCAAATTCGAAAAAAAAAATCGGACCGAGCGTTCTATTATGCTTTATATCAATGTACATTGAACTGTTTTTTTGTCAGATTTAAAATCAGGTAGACCGGGGATTTTTGACAAAAATTCGACAATAATCGAGTATCATTTCCTTTTCTTAAAATTCGTCATAATTGGCGATCCCAATCATTTAATGTTTTCTTGCCCACTTTACAACCGATCTAGAAACATTTTTCTGCAAAAGCTTGTAATCATGAGCATTCAATGCCATCTTACCGTTTCAACCTTTTTGGCTACTCACAAACAAGAAATTCTAGAATCTCTTTGGACTTTTATAATAAAAGCCAATATAAGAACGTGAATGTTATTGATTAGATGAGTTACGTCCGTAAGTTAGTAATTATAGTTGAAGGTAATGGGATTCGGACCAGTCAGAAAATAAAAACAAATTTATTAACTTCGCTAACGTTTCGATTTAATTTAAATCTTCATCAGAGCTACAAATATATATAGAAAAATAAAAGAGCAAAAAAAAGAAAAATAAGCATTACAAAATTGTCGGAATTTAAAATATAACATAAAATAATGTTAAATTTACATTACCTTAGTTAATAGTCACGATATAAAATAACAATTTTAAAATTAATAGAGAACACATCATATTGTCCGGTTATTGAAGTCAGAGATAAGCATATGAATAAGCCACGTATGAATTTGAAAAAGGGTTTGAGATGGTTGAAACAAGTAAGTAACGCTATCTATTAATAAATTAGAATTTGATTATTAGGTGAAATATGTTAGATTTAGAATTTTTTTAATATATTACAATAGATGGCGCTTATATTATCACAGTCGGTTTTAAAGTTAACTAATTTAGGGTTCTGAATTATATGTATGCTCTCAGTAATCAACCTTTTACTGAGATTGTCTACTTTATCTAACATTTTAGTTTGTTCAAAATTAAAATTGTGGTAAGTGGTGAAGAAATGGGTACTGAGTGCCGTGTTTTCTTTTTTATTTTTAAATTTATCCTGACAGCTATTTTTATGTTGGTATACTCGGTTTTTAAAATATTGTTTAGTCTGTCCAACATAGCCTAAATCACATCCTCCACAAGGAATGTGATTGACTACTGACGACATTTTATTAAATTCAGTAGGTTGTTTAATTTTTGAGTGGAGTTGATTAATAGTTTTAAGATTATAGAAAGCTATATTATAGGGCTTTATATTATAGGGTTTAAAAAGTTTAGCAATTTTAAATGAAATATTTTTGATATGTGGAAATTTTAAATACGAACAATCAGTGTTGATATCTGGAAGTGAATTAATATTGGTGGGATTATTGCGATTGTTATAAAAAATTCTATTAATGATATTTCTAGGGTAGTTATGAATAATTAGATTGTCAGTGGCGTTTTTAAAATTTTCCCTATGGAATTTAGGGTCACTCAAACTGAGTATTTTATGTTTACATGATTTTATAATGGCAATTAATGTTATTTGTAGTGATCTGTACATTTTATTGTATGATTTTATGTAAAAATTTAACTGTCTGGCCAATAGTCTCAGCAACTTAGGCCAAATAATAAATTCGTCGTAATAAGTTCGTCATTTGGTAAACAAGTATTTATTAATTATTTTATTTTTACAAACAAAACCCCATTTTACAACATTTCTTGTTATTTTACTAATATTTCACATTGGCCGTTTTTTTACATTTTTTGGTGCACATAGTTTTACATTTTCCTTGTGTAAATAGGCCTCGTAGTTTGTGTAATCAAGTTGTTGGATAGAGTATAAGATGATTGATATGAGATAAAAATGTCAATAAATACAGGAATTAGAATTTCATCATCTTTGAATATACAGTCGATTCCGCTTAATTGGGACACATCGGGACTTAGGCATTTTGGCCCAATTAAGCGGCTGCCCCAATTAAGCGAATTTCACATAAAATTAAACTATGCATATTTTTCTTTCAATAATTTTATTTTATAAACTCTTGGACAAAACTATAAATTACATATAACCAAAAAATATAAACTTTTAAGAAAAAATAATAATAAATTCCAAAATAAAATAATAAATAGGTACATACAATTAAATTCAATGCAAAAATGAGTCAAGTGTAGTCTGTTTTTTGTTTTTGTAACATTTCACTTCTACAAAATCAGCACAGGTATTCAGTGCGGATGTAGGGCTCTCTTCATTTCCTTCCTGCATAAAATAACGCTGTAATATTAAATTCTTTGTACATTTTCTTGCGAATATGTGTAACATAATATGTACTGTGATCTTAACTGTCCCAATTAAGCGGAATGTTGTCCCAATTAAACATGTAAATTTACTGTTGGTTCCTTGGTTTGGTTTCTGTTCTTTGAGATTTGTCCCAAATAAGCGGCTGCCCCAGTTAAGCGTTGGCCCAATTAAGCGGAATCGTCTGTATATGTATTTGTTGTTTAATTCTCTTATTGGAAAAGTGATATTGACAAAATTAAATATTTTTAACTCAAGTTTTCAATATTTTTAATCCGTAAATCGAAAATAAGTGGTCTAGACCAGCGTTTCCCAAAGTGTGGGTCGCGACCCGGCACCGGGTCGCAGAAAAATTTTGCCGGGTCGCAAAAAAAATTGTAAAAACACAAAAAAGATTTTTTTTGTATATATATATATTTTTTTTACGTCAATTAATCACTAGAATAGTGTGTATTTGTGTTCTTTATTACTAAACTATATTCTTTATTACTATACTATACTCTTTTTTACTATTTATTACTCTTTATTACTATACTATACTCTTTTTTACTATTTATTACTCTTTATTACTATAAAGCTACTGCTTTAAAATAAAATTTGTTTTGTATATAAATGTTTTTTTTTCATAAGGTGGGTCGCGAAAAATTTTAAAACCTCGTACCGGGTCGCCGTCAGAAAAGTTTGTAAACCGCTGGTCTAGACTATAATGATCAATTAAAAATTTTGTTTAATTTTAAGTGATGCTATATGCAATATACAAATATATATTATTAATATTAGATATTATACCGCAACGAGTCTTTTTATTACAATACGATAGCTAGTCTATAATTAAAAGAGATCTTGGCAGCATGCTAAAACCATGGTATGCTGCCCTCCAGAGTACAGCTTCTGCCATAATCCCTCATATCCACATGCTATCCTTACCACTCTTACACTGCGGAATCATTAGAGAAGATCTTTTGTAACAAACAATACAAAATTCTATAAATTTTACAAATTGCTAATTACACATAGTTTTTGTTTCAAGAAAATTTCATTACCATTGTTATGATTTCATACAGAGCTTATTTTCTTACTAGTTATGCAATTAGACTTGTAAAGTGACTAGATCTTAAGATCTGTGAAACCTTGGAAAATACAAACGAACACAAACATCCTGCTTAAAACAAATGAAGTCAAACGTCAGAGTCATTCTTTGTTTTATACGCAGTGAAGTAAAGTGCAAAGAGGAACCTTTAATATAAAGAAGAGAAGGAATTTTAAAGATCTGTGACCTGTGCAAAGATCATAGTGTTGGTTTAGTTAGCAAAACCAACGCTAGTTCTTAGAGAATTTAATTGTATTCTTGATAAGGCACAAACAGAGAAATTCAAAATGTTAAGAAAACATCAATTAACAAAATTACTAAAATGAAATGTCTTTCAATGTTTCTTCTTTAATTATATAACTATTTTTCGATTACTATGCAGTTGTAGGCAGTAATTGTCTTGAGAACACAAAAGAAAACAAAAACCAAAACGAGAAAGAGAAATAATGAACTAACAAAGCGTGTAAATAAATTTCTTACAATGGTATTTTTTTTATTGTTTTTCGAATTAAATACTATTGCAGTTGTTGATGTGATTGTTTACGGAAAACTGTTGTTTAAATGAGTAAAATCTTAATCGGTCGGGTATCGAATGCCATTGTCATTTCTAGTAAATAACGGACGCTCCCAGATTATTCGTAAAGGAACTTGACGCATACAATGGTCGAGCTACTACTTCTCGCCGAAAAAAGTCTTACATTATACGAGGTGCGTCGATAAGAGATGGCGCTCAGATTGCAAGTTTGACATTATTTATAACATTTACCATTCTGTGCAAATATACGGACTAAGTTTCAAGTAGATCTGTACAATATTACATTTTTAACAGCGTTGTGTTTAAATGTGAATTCCGTGTGTTGCTAAAGCAATTTTTGCAAAGAAAAACCATTAAGGAAACTAAATCAAAGCTAATAAAGTGTTATGGGAATTTTGCTCCGTCGCTTGGAATGGTTCACAAGTAGTTCATTGAATTTCGTAGTGGTCGTACAAGCCCGAATGGTGCTAAGCGGCTGGAACGTCCGAATGAGGTCACAACTGAAGAGCTGGTCAGTAAAATTCATGATATCGTGTTGGTCCACTCCAGAGTGAAGATACTCGAGATAGCCGAGATGGTAAACATCTCAGTTGAACGTGAGTTTCATTACCTGCATGAACATTTGAGACCGAAAAAGCAATCGGCAAGATGGATGCCGTGTCTTCTTGCAATGGATCAAAAAAGGAATCACGTGATCATTTTGAAGCAATATTCGGATATGTATAAGCGCAATCCAAGTGAATGCAGTGTTTCAGAACCTTTGATAAAACATGGATCCATAATGACCCACCAGAAATGAAAAAACAATTAATTTCTCCAGGCTTCTTCAAAGAAGGCAAAAAGGTTTCCTCGGCTGGAAAGGTCATGGCCACTATTTTCTGGGAATCGAAAGTCATAATCTTCATCGACTATCTGGAAAAGGGAAAAACGATCACAGGACAATATTATGCTGCTTTATTGGATCGATTACACGCTGAATTGATCAAAAAGTGGCCCAATTTAGTGAAGAAAAAGTTCCGAAAATGACAATGCCTTAGCTCACCCGCAATTGCAACAGCCAAATTGTTCGAATTGCGCAGCGTACTACTGCCTCATCCACCCTATTTTCCAGATTTGCCCCCCTGCGACTTCTTACGTTGCAAATATGAAGATTCGCATCAAATGAGACAATTTTGAAGATTTCGAGAAATGGTAATTTTTGGATGGCTTAAAGAAGTTGGTATATCGTTGGACAAAATGTATCGAGCTAAAAGGAAGCTATGTTGACTAGAAGGAAACTATAAATAAGTCACATTTTAGTAAAAAGAATCATTTCAAAGAACTGAAAAACCGAAGACTGGCCTAAGTTAATTTTCCATTGCTTGCTGTAAGTTTTTTTTTTTTTAAGTAAAATTTATAAGTAGTTTCCTATTCATGGGTAACATATTTTTGTCCATTACTGTATTCCAACCAGTTTCTGTATAAATTATTAGTAAAAGAAAATGCCTATTGAGAACTGACACGCTCGGATACGCAGTCTGGTGGTCAAATATTGTACTAGGCACCAGTAGTACTTTTTGAACTTATTACATATGTTCTAATGTTGATTTTTTGTTAGAATGTCTATAGATATTGTGAAAAACTGTAAAAGTAGAACAAATTGTAGTGTTTTTGGCTGTCATTCAAGACAGGACAAAATAAGCATCTTAGTTTTTTCTTTTCTTAAAAAAAAAAATGGAGGGAAAGTTAAAATTAAGTCCAGATTGGAAAAGATTTGGCTATGGACAGGAGGAAGGCATGGGAATATATTTTGAGTTAAAAGGTAACTCATACTATGCGAGTTTGTTCATTACATTTGTCGCAGAAAAACAAAATTACACTAATATGCTTGCACTTGCAAGTTGCATTTTAACTTTTAGCTGCCCCTGTCCAACTAAAACTAATTTTATTTCATGAGGCAATGAACATAATGCACTTGTTTGCAAACAGAATCTATATATTGTAAATTCAGATGACCGACACTCAGATGTACCGCATAAAATTACGTGTCCGGCATTTACACCTGCTCATCTACAAATTACACTTCAATAAATCAACTGAAATTAAACTTTAAATACTGTAATTTGATGTCCACGTTCTGTTATATACCTCAATACATGTGTAGCGCATAAAAATTAAAAAATTTCACAAATATTTACTCGCATTTTCATAAAATAAAAATGTACTGTGATTAAATTAACTTGTTCGTTGTTAGCATATTGACAAATGAATACTAGACACGACAGCCATATTGCCTTGGAATACAGCGCCGCCAACGGTAATTTCACTTCTCAATAAATTAAATGTCACAAATTTTAAATCTCCATGGAGCAATTTAAACTTACAAATTGCAGTTTTATAGTCTAACAGGTGTTCGTTAGATTTTTTAAAGCACTGAGCTATACTTCTTGCAAGAACATCGTTGTTAGTTGGCAATCTTGTCTGGTAATAAAATTTTTTGCTCATACGCTTTAAACTTTTTCTTCCATATAAGTTTTTTTTACGAGATTGAAACATTCAGTACGTTACATTTCAAGTAAAATTTTTCCAGGCCATCTAACAAAACATTTCTTTGTGTGTTCCGGTCGGAATGATTTTCTTTATATTTCACTTTTGATCATGTTATCTGGGCACTATACTTATATGTCTATCACTTATTCCTCGGAATATTTTGCATTTTGTATTGGAAAAATAGTAAAATAATATATAGTTTACATGTTCATAAGCAGGAAAAAGACTATAATTTTAATATACTTTTACGAAATACGGCTTTTTATTACATGTCCACCACACGAATGAATCGAAACACGCTTCTATAAAACAGTTTGAATTTGAATTTTGAATTTTATTGGATAAATATTATTTGGATAGATTTAGAGTATTCTAGAACAGTGGTTGTTAACAGGACCGTTTTATGAGTTGTTAGGACCCTAGGCCATGGGTATTTAACGGGCCCTCCTCCCAGGAGGGCCAAGTCAAATTAAGCCAAGTCAAATTAAGAAAAAATATTGCAATATAAGCGATTACAACGATTTTGAGATTAATTTTTAACCTTGATTATTCATTACCGCTATATTTAATTTTACCACAATTATTGGTTGATGCAAAATAGAAAACGACGATTTTTTTGGATTTTTCATTTTGAGTTGAAAAATGACGTTTGTTTTATGTAATAATTATAAAAATATTCTTCTGTTTTTAGGTGAAAAAAATGCGTGTCGAAAATCATATTCATGTTCGTCATATAATGCTCTACCACTTCGAGAAAGGATGGAAAACGGAACAGTTATTTCGCGATCTCAACCATCTTTTCGGCAAAGCAACAATCAGTCAAAAACAGGTTGAAAGATGTTTCCACAAGTTGGTGACACAAGTCTTAAGAAGGAAGAAGGAAGAGTACGGCCATCGGATTTTAACGATCAACCACTTTTGTCATCCGTGGAAGAAGACGATAGCATGACAACCCGACTACTGGCCGAAGACTTCAATGTCGACCAATCCACGATCGTCCGTCGCCTAAAAAAGCTTGGAAAAGTGTGGAAATTGGCTGGTAAGTGCCTCGCGAACTGTCTGACAACAACAAAGCCGATCGAGTTCGAATTTTCACCGAATTGCTGCAGAGAAACGAGCAGTTTTCATTTTTTAACTGGTTTATTTTAATCTTGTCACTGGTGATGAATCGTGGTTGCTCTTCAAAAACGTCAAAAGAAAGAGAGTTCTGTATCTCTGGGTCAAACACCGAAAGGAATAGCAAAAGGTGCCCACAGTAAGAAGGCAATGTGGTTCGTATGGTGGGATAGAAGCGGAATCATCCACTGGAAGTTCATTGCCAAAGGCATTTGCTTTTGGTGGAATTGAAGATGATGAGTGTCAACAGAAGCGGATTCCGCACAAAAACGGCAAACGGTAATTCAACATCAACAGCGACGTCTATCTGGCTCATCTCGATCGTTTCCATACAGCAATTTTTTTGTTGAATAAACTTATATACAAAAAAAATCGTCGTTAATTTTGCATTAACCCATACATTTTACATACATAAATTCTATAATGCCGAACAGGAGTTCGTCTAAAATATGAATTTCCTGGTATATTTATAATGTTAAAGGCGGATCACCTAAAGATTTTCTATAATATTTTTGTGGACCCCTTGAGAATCCTTCGCAGACCACCAGTTTAGAATATAAGAAATTTTTAGAAATTATGGCAACACCACCCCAAATTAATCATTGAAAAGCTTTTATTTTCTTTAAAAATACCGATAAATACTAATAAACATACACGCGTAAAGTATATAAATTCAAAATATCACTTGTTAATGGTGAGGGGCAAAAATTCAAAATATCAAATTGGGGAGGCAAACATTTAGTGTAGGCCGTTTAAAAGTTATTTTTGGGCCTGACACTATAGGTTTTCTGTTGAACCCCACTGCAATAGAGTATAAATATATTACAGCAATTATATAAATTAATACAGTCATAAATTATATAAATAAAATTTATTTTTATATTTTCTATAATAATCATAAAAGAAATATAGAATAACTGGATTGTACATAAAATAATAAATTGACAGATTGAATTAATTCAGTTGTCAGGAAATACTCTTATTTGATTGGCTAAATATAAAACATGTACAAAGATCTGCAGAACGTATTAATGTTTGCGTGAATTAACTGTGGACAGGTCACTCTGAGATTTGAAAATACCGATTTGACATTTGATCGTAACTATGGTGCCAGTTAGTTAACATACACGTAACTTAACGCCAGCTCTCAGAATCCCACAGTATCGGGTCTATTCTGTATCTTGTGTGGTTAAAAAGATTTGGTTAAAAATATTGGTTAAAAAGTAACATTTTAACTAGGCGTTAAAATGTTAACCTTGTTTCATATTCTATATCTCAGGTTATAACCCAAGCGTTAAGTTCTAACTTTTTAACCTTATGGTTAAAAATATGTTGTGAAATTATCTACAAGGGAAGGTATTTTGCTTGTGTATGTGTGGATTTAATGTAAACAAGTGTTATGGTTGAATCGTGAATGAACTACGTTTAAGTATAATAAATCAATGTTGCCGTACAATATTTATATATAAATAAATATGGGTGCAGAAAGAAAATAATATAATATTACCATAACATGCAAATGTATCAATATTTTTTCTGTCCTATCTTTCTTCTATAACAAGATACTTTTATTTTCAGGTTATATTTACCTTATTTTAATTTTTAAACAAACTGAAAAATCAAAATTTAGTAGTGTAACATAATTTTAAAGGTTCAAATATTTACTTGCAATATATCGGGAAAACTTTTTTTTTTTTCGGATTTTCAAAAAAAAAAAAAGAATATTTGTAAAACGAGATATTCCGTAGAAGTTTTAGACAACTGAAAATCTTTTATAATGTTTATTCAGATAAATTTAAGGGATCACACATATCACTCAGTTGCTTTTGTTCAATTCGAGCTGATCTCCTGAAAAGCATTTGTTTATATTTTTTATCCATCTATATTAATTTTTCACTTATTAACTTCATCTTCAATTTGTTATAGTAATAACTGGTTTAAAATAAACTGACTTGCCATGATTAATTCTAAAAATGGCTTTTGTTTCTGGCTATTTCACGTTTAGAGGTTAGAATTACAGCTGGTTAAAATTTAACACCATGTATTTGGCTGGAGTTAATATTCCAAAAATAACCTACTGAATTAACCACATCGAGGTTAAAATTTTAATGCCATAGAGTTACAGAATAACAAAATATTGTAAAGCGTGGTTAAATTCTTTTAACTTACCTTGAGGTTAATTTTTAACTTTTTAAGATACAGAATAGACCCGATTATCTCTTAATTTTTAGTTCCATATCCCATATAATGTTGTTGACGAAATTTAGAACTTTATTTTCTGTCTCCAGTTTTATTTTTTTCTGTAATAAAATTATAAAAGACAGGCTGTTAAAAATCTTGTTTCATCAGTTTTTATATATACTAAGAGTAATTGAACTAATTTTCTTCTTGAACGATCCTCCAAGCTTTAAAACTGACAACTACAACTCTCAAAATTTGAGAGAAACATAAAAGAAGTTTTTGCCTAATTTTTAATTGCCTTAATTTTTAATTACGTGAATAATTTAATTGGTCTATAGCTTTAATAAAACTGTTAAACACAATATTTTTTTCTTGTTCTATTATACACAGTAATTTATTTGTTTAGGCCAGGAGTCGGCAACCGGCGGCCCACCGAATGAATTTATGCGACCCATCCGTAAGAAAATATAATATTTATAGGCTATTTCAAATCTTTAAGAAGAACCAAATGGTAATTTAATTTTCTTAAATTGTCACAAGCTATTTTCTAGAACTTAACATAGTAAAAATAGAAATTACAAAAAGAAGTATGGGCCGCCAAAAAATTATTATTGATTGCGGCTAGTAACGTAAAATTAAAAAAAAATTGTATGCGGCCGCGGTATAATAATAAAATTGATATTGAATGCGTCCGCGACGAAACAAATGTTTATGACCTCTGGTTGAGAATAGAGTCTCTTAAACTTTTCTGGATTATCGCCCCCTTTTAGAGCATATATTTCATCCCACCAAATAAGGTCATGCAAAAATGATATATTAAAAATTAAATTTTAATATATATATATATATATATATATATATATATATATATATATATATATATATATATATATATATATATATATATATATATATATATATATATATATATATATATATATATATATATATATATATATATATATTAAAATTTAAGCATTTATTTTACAAATAAAAAATACATTTGTAAAAAATTGTTTAAATGTATATATATGCTGTTCACTTTTGTAATGACAAGCCAGATCTTGTTGTTTTGGTTACTTTTATAGTGTATTACTGTCTTTAAATGTCATTTAAAAAATTTCCTTGCGGCGTAAATCAGATTTGTTGGTTATGATTATTATAATTAAGATATCATTTTTTACTATGACATATGTCAAATTGATATTTTTTAACATTTTTTAATACCATGATAACATGATATACAATTTCAAAGGTGCAAACTGATAAGTAAAAAAAATCTGCTTCTATTGTTTCGGGGGGGGGGTTCTGGTAAAAACGACCAGAACCCCCTCCTGGCAGCGGCCTTGATATGATTATTACAAAATAAGGAATAAAATGTTCTAAATTATAGTAGAAAATAAATTTCTAATACAAATAAAAGTATTTAAATATTTATCACGAGGAACTGAACCGAAAACCGAAAAAAAAAACGTTATTTTTGCCGGAACGAAAACCGGAACCGAACTGATATATATATTTTTAAATTGAACCGAAACAAAAACCGAAACGAAAAAAATAACGGTTCGAAGCCCTGGTTTATATTAAAGTTATCATTTTTATACATGACACTGTATGATTTTCTTCTTTTCGTTAAAACCAAGGTCTTCTATTTCTTTTTTTTTTTTCTTCTATCAGTTCCATCGTTCAGTTCTTCAAAATTAATCTGCGTACATAATTATGTTCCACTTAATATGATTTTTTTAAAAATAATATTTAATTTAAAGTGTACTTGCCTTTATACATATAGAAGTGATAACAAAAATTTTTATTCACACTAATTTTTCACACTAATTATTAATTTTATATATTTATAAACTTATTAGCTACTTTTAGTACCTAATAAGAAATGTACCTAATAAGAGTGATTGTTAGGTAAATTAAATTTATTAGGAAGTGGATATCCGAAAAAAATATTTATGTAGCTATTAAATATATTAGGGATATAAATATAAAGTGGATACCTCGGCCCTTAATGTGACTAATTTTCCACACGGCAAATTAACCTGTTTACTAAACATGTTAATTTTTCATCAAAAGCCTGTAGTAGCACTAAATCCACATTCAATGATGCAAAAGTAATTAGAAACTTTTTCACAAACGCCCATAACACAGAATGAAGATTTACAATTTGGTGTTTTAACTATAAATGATGGTACCTGTTCTTAAAATTGAGCTTCAACTCTTTATCTGCTTTTAGTTCAATCAATTCTTCTTGTAATTGTATTTCAACTGCTTATGGTAAAATTTATGGTAAAAATCCTCACGTCCCAAGTTACACTTAAACAGAAAAAGTTTGGAAATAAATGCAGATGTAACAGCTTTCGTTATAATCAACTTTAGTTCACCAACTTGCAATATCAATCTCACACATAAGCTTTTTGTGTCGATCACACATACCGATTTTATTTATTTGAGGGAAGTTGTTATATTTCCGATCAACGATTATAACTTTCGTTTTTCGGTAATTTATTTCGAAGCCATAATCCTTACTGACTTCTTCGAGCTTCTGCAACAGGATTTGAACTTGTACTGAACTCCCAGTAACCAATGTTGTATCATCAGCAAATCTTAAGTGAGAAATTTTCTGACCAAAATTTTTGCATCTCCATTCATTCCATTCTTCAAGTCTTATGCCCGTATTCACCAAGATCCGTTCGGGTCTATTCTGTATCTTTTGTGGTTAATAAGATTGGGTTAAAAATGATGGTAAAAAAGTAACATTTTAACTAGGTGTTAACATTTTAAACTTGATTCTGGTTCTGTATCTCGGGTTATAACCCAAAACTTTTTAACCTTATGGTTAAAAGTATGTTGTGAAATTATCTACAAGGGAGCGTATTTTGCTGGTGTTAGTGTGGATTTAATTTAAACAAGTGTTATGGTTGAATCGTGAATGAAAAACGGTTAGATATAATAAATTTATATTGCGAAAATGGACAATATCTATATATAAACAATTAGGGGTGCAGATAGTAAATAATATAATATTACCATAACATGCAAATGCATCAATATTTTTTCCTTTCTTTTCTTTCTTTTATATTAAGATACTTTTTACCGACCGCCAATATATATAAGGGAGGTATTTTTAGTTAAAATTTTTGGCGCACAGCAAGAAAGGCTATAAAGGGAGGTATTGTACGAATTGAGGTCCCTACATAACGTTTTGACTATTTTTAGCATGATGTCTGTCTGTCTGTCTGTCCGTTTGTCCGTCTGTCTGTCTGTCCGTCTGTCTGTCCGTCTGTCCGTCTGTCCGTCTGTCCGTCTGTCTGTGTACACGTGCAGAGCAAATTCGGCTAAAAGAATTTTTATGAAACTGCATATTTAAGCTTTTGACATCAATGGCACGAGTTGATCAACTTTTGGTAAAAATCGGTTGACTAGATATGAGAGTTTACTCGTGTCGATTTTAAGATTTTTGCGAATATTATAGCAACAGAAAAATATTTCGAAAAAATTTATTGAACAAAAGTTGCTATAAATGCAATAAATAATAACTTTTATTTGAGACGTTTTTTGATAAAACGAAAAATTTCGAAAAATTTTTGTAAAATTTTTCAAAATTTCAAGTCTCAATTTTTCCATACCTACATGTAACGTTTCCATGGTCATGATAAATAATATCTCTGTTAGAAAATATTAGGCCAACTTATTTCTACTCTGCTGCTAGAATGTATTTTATACAAGTACTTTATGACGGCGGTCGGTCCTGTGGTGGCCACATCTGATTTTTTTATTTTCAGGTTATATTTACCTTATTTTTATTTTTAAACAAACAGAGAAATCAAAATTTATAAGTGTACCTATCACTATTTTTTAAAAGTTTTAAATATTTACTTGCAATATATCGGGAAATCTTTTGGTTCTTCTCGGATTTTCAAAAAAACAACATTTGTAAAACGAGTATATAGTATATCCAGTAGAAGAAAATATTTTAAAATGTTTCTTTAGGTAAATTAAAAGGCAAAAAATCACGCAGTTGCCTTTGTTTAATTCGAGCTGATCTCCTAAAAAGCATTTGTATATATTTTTTATTCACCTATATTAATTTTTCACTTATTAACCTATTTTTGTTCAATTTGTTTTAGTAATAATTGGTTTAAAATAAATATACTTGCCATGATTAATTCTAAAAATGGATTTTTTCTGGCTATTTGACATTTAGAGATTAGAATTACAGGTGGTTAAAAAACACCATGTATTTGGCTCGAGTTAATATTCCAAATATGACCTACTGAATTAACCATATCGAGGTTAAAATTTTGACGTCATACAGTTACAGAATAACAAAATAAATTCGTTTTTAACTTCGACCTTGAAGTTAATTTTTAACTTTTTAAGATACAGAATAGACCCGAATAAGAGTTATGGAACCCATAAATGAACCAATGGGGTAAATTTGTATTCACAAAACCTCAATAGCGCTATTGCTTCCTTAATTCTATATTTAAGCTACATAACTGAAAATCGCCCAAAAACTGTCTATATAATCTATAGATTATATAATTTCTTACAAGAAAATAATTTATTAGTTAATAAAAGATATATAATAATAATAGCACTCGATAATATCGGATACAAAACAACCTTGAGGGGACAGTACAGTGTGCATGGGTGAAGGGATAGTGTGCAAATGACTGTCGATATATAGACCACCTAACAGTTTTGTCCAATTGACGTTATTGGAAGCCTTACTACTTAATGGTTGCGTTACAGCAAAAATGTATAAAACCAAAACTGTACGGAGTAACGGCACGTAAGCTAGTTTCTAGTTAATTACCTCACTGCCAACACAATAAAACCAAAAATAAAATATGTCAAACAAGTTTTGTCAACATCGAACAAAGTTTAACATATTAATTAAATCAGATACAATAATATATCATCAACATTACAAAATATTTACCCACGTCAACACAAGTACAGCCAATGCGAATATGTCAACAAGTGTTTTATACCAACATCAACACCCAACAATAAAATATTCATAATAACACCACAAATAAGCTCGAAATAAACGATATGTGTAAACATAAACTTACAATGAATACGATTTGTAAACCATATCCATTATACTAAACTGCATGAGTTTTATTTATTGAATAAATCTTTTCTATTTTTTGGTAATACAAACAAAATATTGACACACAAGGTTATTTTAAAATACTGAATTTATGCGTTTTCTTTAAAAGCCTCCATGATCAATAATGAATGGCGTTGATAAGATCTGTATTGGCAGAGAATCAAATATAGAAACATATTTTGTAATATGTAATAATAATAGGAAATAAATTGAAAAGATTTCAATTATTAGAAATTGTTTCTCCCTTTTAGATCGTTATACAAAATTCTGTAAGAATTGATTCTTCTTTGATCGAATCAGAAATTCCATAAGGTGGTATACTTAGTCCATTATTGTTCATCATATACAAAAACGACTTACGTCATAATCTATCATGTGACTCCTTCCTGTATGCTGATGACACAACATAAGTCGTAAACGACAAAGATGACGAGATATTAACAATGAAGGCTGTTAATTTGTAATCAGTCAAATGGTTAAATGCGAATAAACTTCTTTTAAACAAAGATAAAACGATGAGTATTATCTTCACATCCGACAGAAGAAAGACCAGGTCGTACACCGGAGACTCTCTGGGTCTGCGGCTGGACTTTGGATTATCCTGGAAATATCACATCGACAGATTAAGTGGAAAACTGAACAAAGCTATTTATGCCATCGACGAGTAAGAAAGATATCGAATGAAACATAACGCATACAACATACTATTCGTTATTTCATTCGGACATGACTTATTATCAATCTGAGGTAATTCTCCAAAGGCAAAAATGATATTTTTGCTTAAAGAAAAAAAAAAAAAAAAAAAAGTCCGGGATTGTAAATGCACTAACAACAGTATCCTGTAGAACAATCTTTAAGTAGTTGAATATAAAGGGTGATCCAAATTAGACTCCGGGATTTAAATTGCGCGCCATTTTCGTTCAGTGAATGTTGGAAGTTTGCATTTTTACAGTTGGTATCTAAACACATTGCAAATTCATCATGACGCCGTATACTGTGCAGCAACGCATAAATATCCTGCAAGTTTATTAAGAAAACAAGCGATCAGTTACGATTACGCGAAGAAAACTTCGACCACTTTTTGAACGGAATAATTTTCCAAGTGAGCGTGCAATTCGTGAACTACTGCAAAATTTGAAACAAGTGGTATGCTTATTGATACACCAAGAGTTCGCTATAAACGCAGAGGTCGTTCAGGTGAAACTATTGCTCGTATACGTGATAGTGTGCAAGAAGAACCAAGCACGTCAATCTGTCACCGTTCACAATAATTAAATCTTTCATATGGCACTACTCAACGAATTTTAAAAAACCCGCATTTAAAGGCGTATAAAATTCAACTGACGCAAGAACTGAAAGCAACGGATCACCAGATACGCCATACGATGATGCTCATTTTATTTTGAATCGGTTTGTTAATCGCCAAATTTGTCGCATCTGGGGTAGTCTTGGAGGAATCATTAGCCCGTACTTTTTTGAGGACGAAGCTGGTAACGCTGTTACTGTCAATGGTGTACGCTATAGGGAGATAATAAACAACTTTTTTTTTTAATGAAACCAACGATTTGAACTTAAATGACATGTCACACAGACCGTGTAACACTCACTTTAATTCAAACCAAATTTCCTGGTCATGTTGTCTCTCAGAGGAGCGACACCAATTGGCCAGCGAAGTCTTGCGATCTAACCCATTAGACTTTTTCTCTGGGGCTATTTGAAGGAAAGGGTCTATGTCAAAAAGCCTGCTACGATTCCAGAACTAAAAGAGAAGACGTGAAATTGCTGAAATCGAACCGCATTTATTGAAAACGAATACAGAAAACGTCGCTAAAAGAATGGTATCATGTCAGTGGAGTCGTGGAGGGCATTTGGCCGACATCATATTTCATAAATAATTGCCAAGTCTGTACTTTACGCTAATAACAATAAAATTCGGGTTTTTCCAATATGTTGTGTTATATTCAAAAAACAAATCCTATAGTCCAAATTGGATCACCTATACTTATGTTTAATTCGCATATTTACAATGTACGATACAAAGAAAATCTAATTGTGCCTCAATCACGACTGTAAGTAACGAGAAGGATGAATATTGGGTTCAATAGTTTCAATAAAATCCCCGTCCTTGCTAGAACTATAGATACGAAGAAACTTAAATATCTTTTTTTTTTTTAAATGTCTTGTCCAAAAAGCCTTTTGTTCTGTTCAAGAAAATTTAAATGAATAAGCATTGTAATTATTATAATGCTAAATAATTTTTTACTTGTAGACTTTCTTTTCCATATATTTTAGTTTTGACATAACATGTATATATCGTAAAGTTCAATAAAGGATTATCAATAGTTATACGGTAGGTAAATGATTTATTACAGAGTTTCTTAAACCTATGTAGTCCGCGGACCCCCTCTTGAACAACATTTTTTTTGCGGACCCCATCCAAACCCTAGGTATTTTACGTTGTTCTTGAGACTTAATTTCTGGCTCAATAATCTCATAGGCACTGCGTTATAATAAATATTGGTAAAAATGTATCGCTGGTTATTTTAATAAATGGTCTTGCGCATTTATAGAGATGAACATTTTTATTAGCATATAGAATAAAAAACATAAAATGAATAAAAATAGTAGTAACAAAAAATTAAAAAAAATTAAAAATTATAATATGTTAAACTCATGCAAACATTTATTTGTCAAATATTAGTCAAAATAGATCTGATTATAATATGTTTTCTGTAAATAATTTGCAGTTGAATAAAAATAATTAAATTTTTACTAATTATTGTTTAGTTATGTCAATAAGTAGTTAGATAACAACAAATACAAAAAGTCTTGACCATGTAGGATTTTTATTTAATAAGTTATTTGAATAAAAGCGAAAAGTTGGGGGATTTAAAGTTAATGTCAACATTGTTTCGCGGACCCCCAGTTTAAGAACCGCTGATTTATTACATTCCTATGCTTATTCTCTGCTATAAGCTTATTTAACTATAATATATCGTTAGAAACAGGTTAATTATACTTAGTTATAGGTAAGTTATACAGTCTAGTCTGTTGTCTAGAAATATTTGTTTGTGTATAAAGCATAAGTTCTATCAAAATTCTTACTTATAATTATCGGAATATCAGAGCCGAAAGCCTTTGCCTTACTGAAGCATAAGTAAAGCGTCTTGAGGCGAACGTAGATCAAAAGATATGCGTGGTTTGTCAATGTTAATCAAACTTTGCACAGCTCTGAGGTTCAGACATTGTTCTTTGAGATATTTGATGTATGTTATCATTAATTTTACATGTTGAACATACAAAAAACAAGCGAAGCTATTTAATATTTAAAGATACTGTAGCATCCTATACAGTGTGTTTTTGAGAACTGTTTAAGCATTGCTAACCTCTTTATTATAAAAGATGCGAATCAGCTAAAATTAGAAAAATTATTATTAGAGAAACAATTGAACATTAAATTCATGAGTTCAGAGTACAACTATCACTGTATTTGAAAAATCCAGTTTCACCTCTGAAATCTAATCCGCTAATAGTTTTGGACGATATGAAGATCTTCCATAACTTAAATAAAATAGGGGATAGGCATGATTTTTTAAATTTTTTATTATATTCCTCTTGTTGCATATAACATAAAAAACAGTTTTGCATTTTTTTTTAATTTGAAGGCTTAAAAAAATCATAAATGTATGTAGCACGCGAAAACCACGTGTGACGTCATACCCTACTTAAGTGTACTGCGTACAGCCTACCCAATGTACAGCGTACAGCCTACACAGTCTGTCGTGAACTTATTTGCTTGTGTAACTTTTATAGATTGTGTAAAGTTACAGTGATTTTAATTAAAATAAAGTTTAATTCTATAAAAACAATTTATACATGTTTACCGAATTAAATTTTATATTAAAATATATAACCTATATTGCAGTATTTCAATTATGCCTCTTACGTTTTGTAACTTCATGTAAACAATGTAGTAAAATTCTGACATCTAAATTACATAAATATTTACATTTTACAGAGTTGCAGCGTTTATTGTTTACATAAAGTTATAGAATACATAAATGGTTTACTTACAAGTCTGTTTTGACACCACGTATTTCTTCAGCACTGTAGCATTCATTAATTTTCATATATTCCATGAGCATAAAAGCATCAATGTTGGGTAAGTTATCACTCTGAGCCCAAACAAAATCTTAATCTGCCATTTGAATTATAAATGCGTGAAAAATTGTTTAAAAACAAATACAAAACTCTCGAACAATACAATATACACACGTAAAGATTATGTTGTACTTTGGGCTGTCTGGGGTTTGACGTCATGCTCAGTCGTATTTACTCGGCAATCTTCGCGCTGTGGTCGGCTTATTTCAAATTTACAATATTTTAATTAAAAAATTTGGTTGTAATATTAATTAAAATGTGATTTTTGTTTTGTTATGTGACATAACTAACATTATCATATCAAAAAAATGTAGTTTTAAGGAAATATAAATTTTATATATTATCGTATCCCTTATTGCTCAGAAATTCTTGTCTGTAGTAGCGACGTCAGTTCCTTAAGAGCGCTTATTTTCGAAAGCAGGAGCCACTGTATTCAGAGACAGACATAGGCTTTCGGACAAGAGACTTACTAAACTGCTTTTTCTCTGTGCTTGCAATGAAGAAGAGTGGAGTGTTTAATTATATTTTAAACAATCACTCAGACCTATAGGCGCCATTGCCTTACCATTTTTTTAATACCAACCTGACATACAATTTCAAAGGTGCAAACTACAAAAATCAAAATTTTCTCTTTGTTTGTTTTTACAAAAGTGAACAACATATGTAGGCTATTCCAAACGTTTAGCACAACTAAATGGGAATTTTGTTCTAATAGTCTTTATACTTTAATTTACTTATTATTGTAAAACAGTTAAATTGTTATTATAAGAATAAAATGTTTTTTACGTTTTATAGAAAATATATTCATTTTTCCTTTCGATACTTGAAAATATCGATATTTTGTTTCGATACGATACCTGTTTCGATACTTTTTATCCGATATTATCGATACCCAAATATCGATACTTTCTCAACATCGCATATACCTAGTTAAAGTATAGGAAATTTTAGTTGACAGATGACGGTTAATTAAAGCATATGGTTCAATGGGAGAGAACTATAGCAATAAAATTTCCATTTTTGAATAGAGCCATATCATTTGTTCACAGACAAACCTAGAAATAGAGAAAGAGATACAATTTGTTTCACTCATCTCTATGAGTCTTTCGTCTATGAGTCAGGCTAATGGTCTTTCCTTCTCTAAGGAAAGACCATTAGCCTGAAGGCGCGTGCGTGTATACAAAGGGACATACGTTGAAGTTACCATATTATAATATAACAAAAAAATCAGCTGTGGCCACCACAGGACCGACAGCCATCATAAAGTACTTATATAAATTACATTCTAGCAGCAGAGTAGAAATAACTTGACCTAATATTTTCTAACAGAGATATTATTTATCATGACCATGGAAACATTACATATAAATATGAAAAAATTGAGACAAAAAATTTCGAAAAATTTTACAGAAATTATTCGAAATTTTTCGTTTTATCAAAAAACGTCTCAAATAAAAGTTATTAGTTATTGCTTTTATAGCAACTTTTGTTTAATTATTTTTTTCGAGATATTTTTCTGTTGTGAAATATTCGCAAAAATCTTAAAAACGACACGAGTAAACTCCCATTTTTAGTCAACCGATTTTTATCAAAAGTTGATCAACTCGTGCCATTGATAGCCGAAGCTTAAATATGAAGTTTCATAAAAATCCTTTCAGCCGAATTTGCTCTGCACGTGTACACAGACAGACGGACAGACGGGCAGACAGACGGACAGACAGACGGACAGATAGACGGACAGACAGACGGACAGACAGACGGACAGACAGAAGGACAGACAGACGGACAGACAGACGGACAGACAGACGGACAGACAGACCGACAGACATCATGCTAAAAATAGTCAAAACGTTAGGTAGGCCCCTCAATTCGTGGAGATCCATCGAAATCTCGAAACGTCAAAATTGGTATGATCACAATATCTCCCTTATATATGTTGACGGTCGGTAAAAAAGACAAAAATTATGAACGTACGTTACAGTAAGAAGCAGAAATACGTTCTTGACATCTTACATAAAACTGTGTGAAATAGATATATATTTCTTTATCGGTTCTCAATCGATCAATCTGTCAAGTAAATTCTCCTTTACTACAATATAACCACTTTGTATATAAGAACGAGATGAATTATGCAACCAACATTGCACGCGTGTATTACGAAGTAAGCCTTCATTTACATTACAACGCATTGTTATTGTTCTCCGTTCTTATTAACACAATTTGTAAGTAAGTCAGTGCATATATAATCTCATTTCAAGTGTTTTGCAAGTGGGTGTGCATCTTGTGTTTGTTTTGTTGATAACTGAATGCAAGTTAAACTTGATTTGTGTAGCGTAATCTAGTTATGCAATATATGTACTCAAATAAAATTAACTGAGAGAATTATTAGATATGACAATGTAATATATGTTAAAGAGAGGAACTTTTTGGAAACTGCTGTGTTGTGGTTTTGGTGCAACCAGCATTGAATTTAACCTAATTACTTTGATTATTATGGTGGTATACACGAGTAAGGACATTCAAAACCGTATGCAATATCGATGAGGTTTCATTACAATAACATATTTGTTCAAGCACCAGCTATAAAGTAAAAAAGAAAATACATATGTACATATTTAAATTTTCTCACATTTCGTAGGTATTTAATATGGGATATTTTTATAAAATGGATACGAGATTATCTGACGGAACGCAGTTCTCAGTGCGAATAGGCAACTCTGTCTCTCAACCTACACTGCTTACAAGCGCAGTGGCGCTCCGTAGGGATCTGTATTAGGCCCAGTTCTCATTCTCAAGTACATTAATGATATGAGAGTATCGCACGACGTAAAGGTTTTTAATGACCCCCTAACAAATCGGTACATAATTCAAGAATAACTGCAGAGAGTGACTGAATGGAGTGATAAGTAACCACTAACAGCTAACGCGGAAAACATTAGTGTTTTTTATATTGGTAAAAATAACCGTCGTGCTTAATACAAATTTAACAACACAAAATTAATATCGGTAAAGGATTTGGGAATCATAGTAAGCAGTGGGACAGTCAAATAACAAGTATGCTGAAAAGCAAATTTCTTTATGTTCAACATAAAAAATTGGTGTGAATTTTCAAACATTTCAGGATTTGTAAGTATCTAGTAAGTGATTACAAATTGTGGGTACGTCTAAAAACTATAAGGGTTGTCTATCTCTCCTGAAGGGCATATTATATGCGAGCGTTGCTTTCTCCCATACCCTTTTTGTGGCAACCATCGTTCAAATTTTCTTTTATCCTTTATTGGCGGTTCAACAAATACATTTGTTATTCACAGCAGGGCTATAGGTGTTAACAATGGTTATTAACCCTTAGGTGAGGATTACAGAACTTCTCTAACTTAAATATTGGTTTCTTTTTTTTTTTAATATTTTTGGATTTAGCTACTAAGGCTACTAAGGACTTACTACATTACTACTACATTATCCAGTGGATGCAATTTATTTTGAAAGTTTTTACAGAATTTGACATTTGTACAGTTTTTGCAATATATCTATGTCATTTAAGTATATAATTAACACAATATATCTATGCCATAACCGGGATTCGAACCCGAACTCCCCAGTTATGGCCCAGAAGTTAGTGCACTGCTACTTTAACCACTGCGTCACGGTGACCGGCTAAATATTAGTTATAAAATATAATTATCAAAAACTTAATATTAATAAGATTAAAGAGCTAATTTTCTATGTTATAAAAATCTGATCAGAGATCTTGGGGTAAGCGTCGCTTCAGTTTTTTATGTAAACTTTTGTTACCGATAAAATTTAATTATTTTATCTTGTACCTTGGATATAAATAAACAAATTAAAATTAAAATTAAATATTGTAATATTCAGAACTTTTACAGTTCTTTGATATTTCTAGAAAATTTTGAGTTTGTTTTTTGACTTGGGTGGATATTGACGATATTAGGAGTTCATCATGCAATTGTTTGTTTCTAATAAACCAAGGGGCATTAACACTAATCTTTAGGATTTTATTTTGGAGTACTTGCACTTTGTTTAAATTAGTTTTAGAGATATTTCTCCATACTTCACAGCCGTACAGTACTTAAGGTTTTATGAAAGATTTATATAATACGAGTGCACACTTTATTTTAATGGCGGATTTTCGATTTAATAGGGGTTATAGTTTAACGAAGTCTGCTGTATGCTTGTTGCAGTTTGATGTTGATATGGTGACT
This sequence comes from Liopterus haemorrhoidalis, assembly GCA_963971575.1. Lineage (NCBI taxonomy): Eukaryota > Metazoa > Arthropoda > Insecta > Coleoptera > Dytiscidae > Liopterus > Liopterus haemorrhoidalis. The sequence goes on along the minus strand of OZ020611.1, from coordinate 32,847,959 downwards.
CCAGTTTAGACGGGTATCTAAATGTTGTCCTAAATACCTCACAGTTTTATCTTTTGCATTCCATACTAATGTTGGATTATTTATAATAATATTGTTTGGATTTCGGATTCTCTTTCAGGCAAATATTTTAGCTTTGCACTTGACGGTATTTAAAGTTATGTTCCAGCTTTTGAGCCAACGACAAACAATATCTGCATTGGCCTGTAGCTCATGAATTGCTTGTTGTAGTTCAGAGTTTTGCGTGATGATCAAATTTTTGAGAGGGAAATGTTTGCAAGAACTAGAAGCCAAGTAGTTGCTTGCAAGAACTAGTAGGTCGATTTTCTAGTACAAGAAAGCTACGCGATTACGCGAGTTAGTAAGGAACAACCAGCCTGGTATCTGGAAAAATAGTCTACGGATGTTACATCAAGACAACGCATCAGCTCATACTTCCCCTTATGAATCAGTAAATTTTAGCGAAGAAAAAAGTCACTCTGATTCCCCATCCACTATACTCATGTGGCTTTTTTTTATTCCCAAAACTGAAGAGTTGGTTCAAAATACGCTGTGTTTAAACGAATAAAAATGAGTTTCCATTAGTGTAAAACATGCTGGCAGCGATAAATAGCCACAGAAGGAATAATTTAAATATAAAATAATTTCTTGTTAATGAAATCTTAAGACGCTAGTCACCGAATTTTTTGATCAGATTTCGTTATTCAAAAACTAATATTCCTTAAAATATTTAAAAATTCATAAAAATTTAAATTATTCTTAACAATTGATTTTTAAGGGCATTTTGAGGCATATTCGTGTGCTATATCTTTTAACATCGTCTTGTCTCGTAACATTATTTAAAAACAAAATTGGATTGTGAATATTTCTCGACGCTGTTTCTTATTTAGCATAAGAAAATACTATATTTTCTTGCAAATTGAATACGTCTCGCAAGAAGGCTGATAGAGAGAAGAGTTCTCACGCATTTTTAGAATCGTTTTAAATGAATTGACGGTTATTTAAATAGAATGGAAGAACTCCAAAAGACAAAAAAAGAATAACACATTAACTACAGACATTAACAAAATGTATGTATTTATGTATACATTGAATTCTTCAGCTCCCTCAATAACTTCTGGGGCTTATCTATAATATATATAACAAGCAGACTTACCCAGCGATGCTCGGGACAAAAATTATAATTTATCAAAAATATTTTTATTCGGAAAAATAAATTATTGTTACACAATCAAAAATTTCAAATTATTTCAATGATTGGTTAATTATCAACATACGTTATCTTCGATTTTATTTATTTAATTTAAGAACGTTTAATTTATCAAAATAGTTTTATATAGGGTTTTAACAATGTACGATATCTCATCAATTAGTACGTGTAACGTGTAAACAGCACTCTTTCGGCATTAACAATATTTTTACTTTTAACGGTTTCATTGTTGCTAAGGCGGAAATTCTATTGCGCATGTTAAAAACAAATATGAGAAATGCTAAGCAAAGGATCTAGTATAATAAAATTCAATATTGAAGGAAAGTTTCGATGTTAGTATTCAATATAATCAGTACAATAATATCCCAGCAAACATTGAACTAACGGCCGAATGCCGGCAAACTGTTATTACGCTGGTACATTGCTGGCACCAAAAGTAAGTGCAACGCCAGTATTAATAATGTACTTCACATTTGTATTTCGCACTCCGCCTATACGAAGTACTTTACCAGCATTTTATAAGCATTCCTTATTTGTATTAATCCAAGATTATTTCTAGCGGGCCAGTTCTTATGTTTATAACTTTTTTTGAATGTAATAATTTGAAAAGTCGGATCGTTCTTAGTCATAAAACACCCTAATGGCGTGGCCTTCGAGGGTCGGTACAAGTGATATTCTGTGAGTACAAGTTGGGACGTGTTGGTGGACAGTTTATCAAGATTATACAGTTTTTTATTGTGATTTGTGTGTGTTTTGTTAGATTTAAGGACGTAGTTTACACAAACTGTTTCATATTAAATTGTTTAATTTTTAGTTTAGTTCAATCATAGTTTTTTTCATGTAATAAAATTTTCAATTATTAATAAAACTGATACAAGATTATAAATATGTCATTTAAAAAATATAATTTGTCATATTTCATTTTGAATAGTGACATGATAAATATTTTGTAAAAATAATACTAACCTAAAATAATACAAACTTAATCCAAAACTGTAAAGCTTTTTTTACAATATAACCAAGTTTCTAAAAGTCAGTAATACACTATAAAAATCACCAAAATAATCAGATCTAGTTTGTTCTTACAAAAGTGAACAGCTTATAGCATTAATGCTTATAAAATTTGTTTATTGAATTTATTTTAACAAGTATGATTTCTTTAGGTTGGCACTCTTCAAGTCAGGGGGAAAAGATGTGGTAGATAATACAAGACGAATATTGGCGAAAATTATTAGTCACAAATAGAATAAGAAATGGCAGAAAACCATTTTCTTAAAATTCTTCATTAAATTAATAAATTAAATAAACTAATTCCTGTTATTCCTGAAATTATATTTATTTAATATTTATAAATAAATCAATAAATTATAATTGTTAATTCAATTTACAATCGGTCAGTTTTACCATCGTTCAATAAATTTATTTAACAACTTAAGTTAACAATATCGCATCATTCTATTGACAGCAATGTTAATTTCTTCATTAATAGTTTAAAACCGATGCGATATTGTCAACTTTACTTGTTAAATAAATTTATTCAACGATGGTGAAAATGGCCAAATGAGTATTTATTTTGCACCTAACCATTAATTTATTTTAATACTGGGTAAGTACACATATATTACATTTGAAACACTAGAGAGTGGGTATAATATAAGCACTAGTCTGTCAGAAATAAATCTTGCAACTAATGCGATTATTTTGCACTTTACCGTTGCTGGGCCAGCAACTGATACATCAATGGGCCAGCTAACGGCCACGGGGACACCGGGGTACTGGCCCAGTGCAAAATGCCAGCACTGGCCCAGTGCGAAATGCCAGCACTGGCCCAGTGCAAAATGCCAGCACTGGACCAATGCGAAATGCCAACACTGGGCCAGTGCGAAATGCCAGGACTGGCCCATTACTTTCAATGCACTTTACCATTGCTGGACCAGCAACTGATACATAAATGGGCCAGCTAAGGGCCACGGGACACCGGGGTACTGGCCCAGTACGAAATGCCAGCACTGGCCCATTACTTTCAATGCCGGCGAGTATGTGCTTTACCAGTACTGGTCCGGATAAAAATGTTTGCTGGGATACAAATAACAAATAATCAAAACACAATTTAAAATTTACTTCAAATAAGCACAACTTGAATTTTTGAACCAGCAGTATTATTAACCCGCCTGCACCTCGATGTACCGCCGAACAATCAGCCGTAGCGTCTACCAATACACGCATCAGATTAATTTATTTACTATGTTCTTTCTGTGTTTACCTCTGATCTATAATCGATAGGTACATGGGCCAAAAGGCTTTTTTCGGTAGTAAATACTCTTGCCATTTAAGTAATTTTTCTTCGTAAATCTTTAAAGGTAACGACGATATTCCACAGTAAACTGAGTGTTATAATTTTCGCAGAAAATGAAAACAAATAAATGATAATTGTGATTGACCTACGATATATGCTCTCGCGGACTTTTTGTAGTATTATTAAACCTTAAAAATCTGTCATATATATTTTCGATATATCTCTTCCAGTTTAGCCGTCGTAACGATTTTAATGTTCCGCACGCAAAATTCATTTCCGTTCGTAGGTCCAAAAACATGTAGATCGTTGAAAAACCGATTATTTTGCACCATTAGTTCCGCAGAATCCTTAAGAGTAACTGTGCAAAATTTGGTCTAAATCGGTTAAGCGGCCTAGGAATGTATAGCGAACAAACAAACAAAAAATTTGCTCCTTATATACAGGCTGGGCCATGGAAACCTGACGATTTTTGAATGAACATTACATAATGATTTCTCAAGACAAAAACATTTTATTAACATATATTAATAGTAAATTATATGTCATTCTAATTTTTAAAAATTATATCATTATGTGATGACCATTCTGCTCATAACATGTTTCAAGTCTGTTCTTGGTGTTCTTGGCGAATTCTTGGCGAACGCGGTCCAGTAGAGCTTCGTCAATCGCCCGGACTTCTGCACGAATGGCATCCTTTAGTTCATCCAATGTTCTGGGTTTGTTTTTTATTCATGATATTCCCGCTTGTTCGAAAGTCGTTGACCCATTTGAGAATTGTGTTTCGGTTTGGGATGCTTCACGGCGCTCAACATTAAACTCAATTCGAAACGCTCTTTGCGCCGCTATTACTGATTCACCGTTTTTGACAAATGCGTCATACACAAACACACGATGTCTTACATCCCATTCAGCCATGATGTACACTAAACTGCACGAACTGACGGTTGGAATGGAACCCACCGCTTGCTTCTACCCCCCCTAGCTGCAGAGTACTACCCGTTTCAATAACGTCAGGTTCCCATGGCTCACCCTATAGAGACGACTAGTGGATTATAAAGCTAGCCATTAACGGTGAGGATTTCCGCAAGGAAAAAGTCTCAAGGAATTCCTTAAGGAATTCCTCTACCGAACCCTCGCCCACACACGGACAGGATTGGCCTCAAGGAAAAGACCTTGAGGACCACAACCTAGGCTTGTGCGTAGAATATACAGATGCTCCTGATTTCATCGATTCCTTAATTTTTTTATTCTCTTTTCGGAGAGCACTTCAGATATTGTTTTTTTAATTAGGTCATTTTTTGTAGCTTTCACGTCCACTTCTTTTATTTTTTCCAATAATTTCGCGTACGCAGCCTCCTTTTTATTTCTATCATGGTATTCTTTAGAACTTACTTGCCACAAGCAAGGTTCATTTTCATACATTAGTATGAATTCCGATAAAAATTCTCTGTAAAAAACGGTAGTAAGAGTCTGGCCTCAAGGCCAATTACAATCTGGCCTCAAGGCCAAAATATGATTTTTGTTCGGGATTTTTTGGCCTCAAGTACTGGCCGCGGTCTCACGGACGCCGTACACGGTGAGGATTTCCTCAAGGCTTGGACTGTTCAGGCCAAACCTTAAAGGTAGCCTTACTACCTGGTGGGTGCTGTCGACAGTCGGCCTTGAGAATTTGTAAAGTGAGTGTCGAATTTATTTAGTCTTGTCTAGAGAATTTTTATCGGAATTCATACTAATGTATGAAAATGAACCTTGCTTGTGGCAAGTAAGTTCTAAAGAATACCATAATAGAAATAAAAAGGAGGCTGCGTACGAGAAATAATTGGAAAAACTAAAAGAAGTGGACGCGAAAGCTACAAAAAATGACGTAATTAAAAAAATAAACAATATCAGAAGCGCTCTCCGAAAAGAGAATAAAAAAAATTAAGGAATCGATGAAATCAGGAGCATCTACTGATTCTACGCACAAGCCTAAGTTGTGGTCGTCAAGGCCTTTTCCTTGAGGCCAATTCTCTCCGTGTGTGGGCGAGGGTTCGGTAGAGGAATTCTTCAAGGAATTCCTTGAGGCTTTTTCCTTGAGGAAATCCTCACCGTGTATGGCTGCCGTAAGAGTGAATTATACGCAAGTATGGACTTATTCTCACATGAATATTCTTTGCAAAATATTCAATCAATCGTTTATTGATTTAACAAGAAATTTGCACTTGCCTTACGATATAAACTTGACTTCTGACATTTATTTCAAAATTAAAAGTAAAACATCAGAAAATAAACAGTTATTAATTAAATGTCACGACTTTTCCAGTCAACTGTTTTTCCATTTTGTTTTTATTGTAGTATTTCAATTTATATATTTCCACATCGATCTGAATACCGAAAACTGAAAGACAGAAACTTGTTCAGTATGATGTGGCTTACCATCCATAGAGAAGGATTTTTTTTTTGTGAATTCACCGAGTTATATGCCAAATTTAACATGAATAGAAATACGATTTGACCTTTTTTAGTTTCAGATGAGGATATTCTGCGATAAAATGTATTCTTTCATATTTTTTGCTTATTTTTCATTATAATTTTTACAAGCTCGAAGCTTATATTTTATTTTTCATAACGTAAATACCGTAAATTCTTTAAAAATATTTACAAATTAATTTATATTTAAAGAATGATATAAAAATGAAAGGCATAAGATGATAATGAAAATGAGATTTTCATTAATATTTTCAAATTTTTTCCATTACATTAATTTACATTTTATGAATGATTTTCTTAATGATTTGTTGATTTCTATTTCGTTTGGGGAGAATATTTGAAAATATTGAGATATTGTGAAAATTTATAAGAAAAGAAGTTTTGATATTTAAAAATTGATGTAAAGTATGAATTTTCACACATTTCAGGGTTTTGTAGATATTTCATAAGTGTAAGAAGCCAACAGAATGCTGGATATCTAAAAACATTTTTTTGATAAAAAGTCTTTTGATAATCATTTTAGTCGTTATTTGAGTACTAAGAACTTCCATTTAATTTTTTTACTAAATTTAAATAATTTGCGAAAATTTCATCACGATAAAATTTACATTAAAAAATCCCAGTAAGTTTTTCTGCATTTGCTGCTTATCTAAGTCTTCATTAAATTAATAAGAAATATATTGATAATTGGCTTTTTTTTTAATTTTAAAAACGTATTTCTATTTATTATCAAGGTGTTATTTGTTTTATAAGTATTTTATTACTAAAATGGTTTATTCTTGTTTGATACCTTAAAAACAAAAAACTAAACTAATTCAAACAATACATTGAATCTTGGCGTATAACAGTAGCTCCACCTGTAGATTCTTTATACATAGAACTCGATTCTCAGCAGTTTTTTTAAAAATATTATACAGACGATTCCGCTTAATTGGGCCACCGCTTAATTGGGGCAGCCGCTTATTTGGGCCAAATCTCAAAGAACAGAAACCAAACCAAGGAACCAACAGTAAATTTACATGTTTAATTGGGACAGTAAATTTAAGATCACAGTACATATTATGCTACACATATTCTCAACCAGGAGGCAAAAAAATGTATGGCCGTTTTGCAGCTTTATTTTATGCAGGAAGGAAATGAAGGGAGCCCTACATCCGCACTGAATACCTGTGCTGATTTTGTAGAAGTTAAATGTTACAAATCAAAAGACAGACTACACTTTTTTTGATTGAATTAAATTGTATGTACCTATTTATTATTTTATTTTGGAATTTATTATTATTTTTTCTTAAAAGTTTATATTTTTTGGTTATATGTAATTTATAGTTTTGTCCAAGAGTTTATAAAATAAAATTATTGAAAGAAAAATATGCATTGTTTAATTTTATGTGAAATTCGCTTAATTGGGGCAGCCGCTTAATTGGGCCAAAATGCCTAAGACCCGATGTGTCCCAATTAAGCGGAATCGACTGTATTTTTAATTTTAAATGAACACATTTACTAGCTTTGCCATGAATAAAAATAAATCATAAAATTATTAGCCATTAATTAAAAAAATAATTATTTTGACAAAAACACAAAAACTGTAATATTTTCTAAAAACGTAATCTGTTCAAAAATTATTCTCGTACGTTTCCACCTCAGATCATTAATGTACATTATCAATAATGTACATTACCTATATTTTTCAGATTTTTAGTTTAACCCCTTTGGGTAAAAGGGTGTGGACTAGAACTTTTTTATGAAAAAAAAAAATGTTTTTTTTCCAACGACACAAACAAATCGATATTTTTCAAAAAACTAATCTGATCAATAATTCCTATTGAACTATTCCGGTTCCCATCAAGGTACATTATAAAGATTTAGATTTTTAATATTTTTAGACCAACCCCTCTGGGAGATGAGAGGGTGGTGGACAAAAGTTTTTTGACATATTTTTGGCGAAAATTCAATAAAAAAAATAATTTTTTCAATAAATAAAAATTTGCTTGTTTATCCACGCATTAAGAGGTTTAATTTGAAATGCCAAACAAGATTTAAAAAAATATTTTTTTTTATTAAATACATATTTGTTTATATTTATGTATATGTGGTTTTTTGAACTCTCAATATTTTTCCGATATGAGTCGAAGAGTTGTATAAGCATTCCAAATTTAAGTTTCCTATGTTTAGCCGTAACAATTTCTACCGTACAGACAGACAGATCGAAAGACACATGAGTGCCGGGTTTAAAGAGTGACGGGTATAAAGGTTTTTTGGTGGTCATATCTACAACACCCTAAAAATGAAAAAAATTATGAGTAGTGTGCATTATCATTAATTTCAGGGCGACGTATCTAGTAAGCGAGGGAGTATCATCTGGGAGCCAAATGTTGAACGTTTGCCAACAGATAACCATAGGCCAGAAGCCGAGTTAATTATATCATTTAATACCAAATCATATCCCAGAAGCAGTGTAAATTATGTTGCATAATACCAAATTGTGGTTCCAGTGTCGGCTCTTGCATTGGTTTGCAGGTTTGCGCCACCCCCAAAAAATACAACGAAAAAAAAATAATTTAAATACCAAGTTTAATATGAAGGGGTGGAAGGAAACCATTTTTGGGGTCGATTAGAGGTTAATGTTTAACATTTTCTTTGCCAGGTAAGAAATTTAGCCTAGCAGGCCAAGTTTGTCTTGTGTAGTGCTTTTCGGTCGCACGACTATCCCATAGGCACAAAAAACAACAATTTAGTGAAACCACTTTGCAAATCAGTCACTAAACCAATCACTTTAAATCACGGATTAAGTCACTTAGCTCTTCTTGTGTCCCCAAATGTCTATTTAAAGTGTTTTTTCCCACCAAGTGTATTCTTCTATGTCGCCACTACACGTAGTCGCAATTGGTATCATCTTCTGAATGAATAACTGGCTTAGTTACAGATGAAACATCAGCGTATTTAAGTTTATGTTTGCTTTTTGAACTAATTCCGAACACATTGGTTAAACAAGAATATCAATCCAAATTGTAATTTCTCGGCTCCCTCCAAAGCATCGGTGTACTATATGGTAAATAAATTTGTTCTCCACTTGCCCATTTATGGAAAGTCGCCCTAAAAGAGTTACAAAAAACATGTGGTGTCCAGTGTTAGTTTTGGTTACCAACCGCAAAACCAAAGTAATGTAAATAAGCAAATTTTAGCGATTCTGTAAGAACACAAATCTTTTTCTGACAATATATTGTCCACACACATAACAAAAATACTTTGGATCAATTTTACACATTTTTATGCACTAATCTTCAACAAAACAACGTTACTACGCGATATTGTTTTAAAAACCGCTACAACTACTTTAAATGACATGCAGTGCTGCCAACTAGCGATATCTGGAAAACTAGACGTGATGGAATTTTTTTGGCGGCAGATTTGAATTCAGCGCACCGGAAAATGTACATTTCACTCTTTGCTTTTAAAAAGTTAAATTTTGTATACTAGTTTAATTAGTGATGTGCCGGATCACACAAAAGTCAGAATCGCGGATACAGATACGGATTATTTGCGTTCTGACCTGCGGATACGCATCTTGCATTCAAGTAGAAAAACCAATGATCTTGAAGCGATAACGTAATGTGTCGCGCGGTTCCTACAAACAAAAACATGACAACTGACAAAAAACTTAGTTGATATCCAAATCACTCACTCATTTAAGTGAAAGTGTTCTAGGGTAGGGGTGGCGAACCTCTTGGTGCTCACGTGCCAGACAGCATTAACTATCTTGTGTACTATAAGTGACGCCGTGCCTATCTTCTTCTTCATTTATCACATCCATTCCAAATGTTCGCTATCATCACTATACTTGCTACTATTCGTAATAGTTCTACAGATGTAACTCTGAATCATTCTCTCACGTTATCGTGTCAGGAGATCTTTAGTCTACCACAACCTCTTCTTTCTTCAACTTTTCACGATATAATATTTTCTAGGATATGGTATTTGTGACACAGATCAAGAACGACAAAAAAACCGTTGTGTACCAATATTTAATTAATTAAAATGAATCGTTTTCCAAATCGTCTGTGTGCCAATAAAATTTCTTGCATGCAAGAAACGAGTCGTTTCTATGGAAAATTTCCACAAAAAATTTTGTTTTTAACGATTCGTTTTGATATTACGAAACGTTATAAAGTACAGAACGTTATGAATGCGGACATAAGTGTTATACGGTGTACCCGAGCAATATTTGGAAACGCCGTCGTGGACTACAAAATTCCTTTCGTTCACCTTACTCTACAGATGTTACATAAGGATACCACTACTTGTTTTTATCTTTATGAACTTTTTTGAATATCATGAATACATTGTCTGAATTCTTCCGTTAAAAAGATGAGCAATTTTTTGCGACCGGAACTGATAAGCTGCCCATTAAATTAATCAAATTGTAAATAACGAAAACCAATATAATACAAAAAGCCTCTTGTTAAGTAAATACTTGTACTTAAATTATTTTAGCATTTTAAATTAAGTTATATAGTATTTTATATACATATTTGTACATTTAAGGTTTAAAATGCATGTACAAAAACATGTACAAAAGCATATTTTTGCCTCAAAATGATCCAATAATGGCCCAGATTCGTTGAAAAATGTTTTCTGATGCCTCAAAATATTATCTCGCACGTCAAAAAAGCTATCTTGAACCATTATCACTACTTAACACTTTGATTAACCCTGAAATTTTTAATACATATAAATCTTTTTTTAACACTATTTTATGGAAATTCGCCCTGCAAATGTCTTAAACTTTATTGTTAATTCACCTTAAATCCTTAATTAGTATTCTTCTGTCAAGAAACACGTTCAAAATGTGAAATCTCGTCCCATTTTAAAATGCAAAAAATTTGACAGCTGTCTCCTTTTGAAACCTTGTAAGCATATTTTTGCCTCAAAATGCTCAAATAATGGCTCAGATTCTTTGAAAAATGTTTTCTGATACCTCAAAATATTATCTCGCACGTCCAAAAAGCTATCCTGAACCATTATTACCATTTAACATTTTGATTCTCGCCGTAGATATTCTGGACCGGCCGTCTTGTATTAAGAATATTTTTGAATTATCGTCTAATAAAACCTGTCCGTGCCGATCAATGGTGACTTTGATTCGACACGGATTCGAGGAAAAAATACATGATTTTTATCAATAAAAATTAGTTAGTGTCCCCTGTCGAAATAAAATTAAGCCAAAGCACTAAAAAATATCACCCGGATAAGACGGCGGTTCATTTTCCTTTCTTCGCGTTACCGGAAAAATGAAGATACACCAGAAGTTGAATAGAACATATGTACCACACTTGTACAATATAATAGTAGATTAATTAAATAATTTTTCAAAATTTTCTTCTATCCAAATATGCGACACAAAATAAACCGAAAACTTTTAATTAATATACTAAAACTTTGGCACACACACAAATGCAAAAACGACGATCTTAACCATCGTTATAATTTTTTACTTATATAACAGAGTTTAACGTCACCTCCTGTGAAATCTTAGTAACAAAAACATTGTTTGATAAATTGAATCTGGTTCTAAAATATAGCAGCATTGACCTCAGTGACGCAATAGCATTGTGTTAATGTGAGCTTTTAGTGCTCCACACTGTACCATACAGCTTCAACGTCTCCAACAGATAGAATTTGATACACATAGAGTGGAGAGACTTTGTCACAGACAAAGATGGCCTCTGTCATTAACTTATGGGGACACTGTTCTTTGTTTTAGAGAAAGAGTTTTTTATTTTGCTTTACAGAGGCGTATTTGAAGTGAAAGCTTAATGGCGGAACATGCTTTGTTGTTTTGTAGTGGTGTTTATAGGAATTTATCAGGGTGAGATTAACAGTTTTTGAAAAAAAGAGATTGAGTTTTTTAGTTTTTTGAAGGCAGAAGCGGTACATGAATAAAGGAAGTCTAGTGCCTGTTTATTTCAAACTATCTTATTTTTTTTTTTTTTTCTTAACAAATGGCATTAATTTTCGTTTTATTACTAATACAGGCAACACAATATAACATAGTTTATTATGCAAATTAATTTATTATTTTTAAAATTAATTTCTTAGAACAAGATTATTTAATATATTTGACTTTTGTAATAATGTTTTGGGAGCTTTTTGCTACACCGCGCAAATTTCAGATCAGTATAATTCAGGACTGTATAGCACAGGGATGGCCAAGGCGTCGACCGCAGTCGACCGTAACCGCAAAGGTTCTGGAAGTCGCCCGCAAAGCTGACTTGAGAAATCATAGTGATAATTTCAGAGCGTACTTAGATGAAAAAAAAAAAAAAATAATAATAAAGTAAAAATTCAAAATTATTCTCTGCAATTAGTAGATGTTTTTAAAAATAATTACGCGAATCAGCATTTTCCAGCATGAATGCGGCAAAAACTAAACAGATCACAACTATCGGATCTACACTTGTAATCGTGTTTAAGAATTAATTTAAGTTCATACGAGCCAAATTTTGGCATATTTGTCGAAACTATCCAATATCAAATGTCATCAAATTAAAAAATTACCATTGTTTTTATTTATTTTATTTTTTTCTTACAAAATTAGCTCTTAATTTATTTTAATAAAATTGTAAAACAATATTTTTCTTTTTTTTTCCCTATATTTTCTTAATTTTTTTTAAATTCAAGACCTGGTCTGTTAAACAGTTATTTATATGTAATTTAATAGCAGTCATAGTGAAAAGTCTTCGTCATCAGCTCGTAAGTATCTTCTAAAAACGTCACCAATTCATAAGTATTTAAAATTTCATTAAAAAAAGACACCAGTTCGTAAATAAAAAAAAATCTTCAATTTTTGAGTACCTAAAAAATCTTTAAAAATAACACCAATTCGTAAGTACCTTCTAAAAAAACGTAGTCGCCCTCGGGAACACCTTCACCAAAAAAGTCGCTCCCAACGTCTAAAAGTTTGGCCACCCCTAGTATAGCAATACGACGTCGAAATTGGCCTCACACGAAATCTAACGTCATGATTTATCGATTTAATAGATAAGTGAAACACATTATATACATTTGATATTATAAGTGAAATCGAATACAGTATTGGTCATGATACTTTGGATCGCAGTTGAACAATTACAAAAATTTCTCATTGCCGGTACATACTCGTCGAAAAGCCAAGCAGACATTGATGTAACGATCAAAATCTAAAACATCGTATTCTGAAAAATCCAAAAATGTGCAAATGCGGATAGGTACAGGGCTTCCAAAATGGAATGAGAACTGACGCCGAAAATGGAACAGTACAGTACAGCAGGTGGAGCGCGCGAACGTAGGTATACACGTAAACCTTGGCGGTTATGTTCCCGAACACAATCCACTTGATTTTTTAATTCCACGTAGAGTCAAGGAAAACTACTTTTCTAGTACCGTAAAACGGGGTAAACTTGACCAGTTTTTAGGTTCAAATTATCATATCTTTGTGAACGTTAACATGTGTTTAATTTTTTTCATACTAGGACATAGGTATGCAGGCCTTCTGTCGATAACTATAACTATTTTATTTTTTGGCCATTAGCAATGTTATTAAGCGTTTACGTTTATTCAATCCACAATATTGCTCAGACTGATCTGGTGACGTCACGAGATTAGTTGGATTGCTCAGATTTTGTCAACATTGTCGTAAGCAATATAATGGTGCAATTCTGTGGAAAATCTGTAAGCTTACAGACAAAATCTATAATAAACTGTTTATAACAACACATAAAATAGTCCTTAGATACGATCGTCTGTAGCTTATAGATTTACCACAGAATTGCATCATTAGTTAAGGTAGTGCCGCCTGGTGACGGTGGCGCTGAATGCAACAGTCAAATTTCTGTCGTTGATTACAACTACTACCGCATTTTATTTTATAAATTTGAGTTTATTATCAATATTAGAATTCTATCACAAATTATACTTATTTCGTCCATTTTGTTATGTTTATTTTACACTTTCCAATTAACTGTTAGATTCAATTTTCACGTTCTAACCCCCACCACCAGCAATCCTTTAATCCCAGTAATCCTGATAGGTCATCAGGTTGTTTAGAAACGCTCGGAGCGCTCTGGTGAATCCGACAGACTTTACGAACGAATCGGGAACACTTGGATTGCTCGGATTAATCTGACCGACTAATCGTAAAAGCCTATTATTATTATTAAAAGAAAAAACTTGTCTTTTCTAGTTCACCCCCCGGTCGGGAGGAATTATTCATACTAACAAAATAAGTCCAAATATTCCAGAAATATACTTATTTTGAATTTTTCATAATGCAACATACAATACTTACTGCAAAAACTATGACTTCAAACACTAGAAAACAAAATCAAATAACTTATATTGAAATTTAATGCTACAAAGGCATCTTGACAAAAAGCATCTTTTTCAGGCCAGGTAAATTGATATGTTTTACATATTTTCAAATATTGTATTGCTGTAATATCTTCATCTTAAACTCTTGTTATTTGACCAATGAAATGTTTAATTTTCTTTTTTACAATCCACTTGCCCACTTTAAACTTAGTTCTCACCATCAGGGTGAGGCTTTCTTCTTGCACAACATGTTCTTGTTCATTTTGTCTATTGTTACTCCAGACGAAGAATCCGAATCTGACTGGAGCACTTGTCTTTTTACACCACTGGTAGATGGTTCTAAACAAGTTCAGATATAATTCACAGCGACTGTACCTATTATAAGTGCTTATGTTCGTGTCGGTCAAGTTCACCCCATTTTTCAGGAATTTTGCATAATTTCATATTTAATGAAGATAAAAATATATTTATGAACGTAGAGAAACACTATCTATGGAGACGTCAACCTGATAAATTTCGCCACTGAAAAATACCTCTCAAATTCAAATATTGTCACATAGGTAATCCTAGGTCAGGATTACGACATCTAGACATTGTGACGGTCAGCTGTCTGATTTAAAACTATTCGTCAGCGTCTGACGTATGTGACCTGATTACGAAATTGCAGATCATCACAATTTCATAATGAGGAAATATTTGTCATGACGAATGAATATTGGAACTGGGTTAACTTTCGGTACTTAATAGATGGATGTCGAGAATATTGAGGTAGTAGAACATAGCCAACTCTACTGCACATATTAGTCCCAAAGGTGAAGACCACGACACCGACGCCAGATTCTAGTATCGAGAGGGAAGCCAAGCAAGTAGTGACCATGTGAGTGGGAGAAGACTTCTCCAGGCTCCTCGACTCCCGGATGGGTAGCCCCCGCCTCGGAGATAGGTCCAAGCCGATCCTGGCCAACACGGGGTGGACCGAAGACTTCCCCAACTCCATGGACCAATTCCAACATTATTTTGTAAATGTTATATACTTATTTAATAAATTTGTTATGTTGAAACCAGGAGTTGTGTCTCAATCAAACCACCCACGTGACAATATTATTTATAATGTAGAATATATTGATAGATTATTTTAAGGTATGGTGTAAGCATTCAAATCGGAGATTACTAACACTAGCTAAATAAATATTTTTTCTGTGTAACATTTTAAACTAAGCAACCAAACCGTATTGTATAGTAAGACATTCACGTAAGGTGACACGTTAACAATATTAAACCAGTGGCGAAGGGAGACCTCCGCAAGACTTGCCATCCCATAAAAAAAATTATAATAAAAAAAGTACATAAAAAAAAATTAAATTAAAAAAAAAATTAAAAGAAAATTTAGGTAAATCTTCAAAAATACATCAAATTATGTTCTATACAAATTTTTGTCCAAGGCTTGGTTTACTAGTTACGAATTTTTTTAAATTTTAAAGTTTAATAGGGTTCTTCCCAATTATTAGGAGAATTTTTTAGTACCAGAACGGTACTAAATTCTCCTAATAATTGGGAAGAACCATATTGTCTTTTATTGAAATCCGAAACTAGAAACGGAAGTTATTAAACTTTAAAATTTAAAAAAATTCGTAACTAGTAAACCAAGCCTTGGACAAAAATTTGTATAGAACATAATTTGATGTATTTTTGAAGATATATAAATTATAATTTTTTATTGGACAAGATAATTAATCTATAAATATTCTAAACATTTTTGACTTTTTGATCTAGTTCACCCCGGTTTACGGTACAGTAAAACTTACAGAATATCCGTGGGGGCTAGACTACAGAAAATTACAGAAAATTGAAAATCCCGGTTAATACAAATTTTGTACAAAATGACCTATGCAAAAAATCTGCTCACACAGACTAATCTATTCTTATTGGTATATTTGATTTTTAAAATATATAATTTTTGAGATAAGATTACATTCAGATGACCCCAGTTAATCCGATTTCACGGATAACTGAGGACCGGATAATCGAGGTTTTATTGAATGATACATGTTGAAGTAGAACACATTATAATCATCATCAACCGTACTAATTTGTTTAAGAATATAAATTTTTTGTATTTTGTGTTGTTGTGTTTTTATTGTGGTAGTAATTATCGGGTACAGCTCTGTTGCGCAACATCAACTTAAATTAAAATAAAAAATAAAAATCATCATTTGCTCCAATACTGAACGTTTGCCTGTCCAGATTAGACCACTGCTGTCGGTCGTTAACAACTCTGGTCCGCATCTTTCCTGTAGCTTTTAAGATGTCTTCTTTCTATGTCACACTATGTTGTTCGTGATCACGTTTGCTAGTTCTAGAATTCCACACAGTAGTTCTTTTGTCAATCAACCTGCTTTACTAATCAGCTGAACACTATTTTAATTGAGCAAAGACAAGTTTGAAGTTTTACATCCAAGTACTTTTACAGTTAATAAATCTAAAGTGCTGTTATAAAACTAAAAGAGGTGAAATTCCAATGTCTATATTCTTAAATCTTACATTTCTCAATTTCCAAAAAAACTCATTAAACGCATTCAAATTACAGCAATAGACGTTAAACTCATAAAAACTTAAGTCTACCATTCCAACAGAGATTTCCACAGATTCTACTTCAAATTTTACGATAAGTTCAATGAAAACAGTTCATCTTATTGCCAAATAAAGAACTTTTATTATCTGTAGTCGCTGTTAGCGGCCAGAGTTTTTATTACTGGGGTGAGAAAAGTGATTCCGTGAAATATGACATAGAGCAGGGGGGTCAAACTTATTTCAACCCCGGGTCATTTTTCTAACAAATAATAACCACGCGGGCCACATAAAATGTATTTATTTTATGTATTACTCTTTCCGTTTTTCATTTTCAACCATTTTACAGAATATGTATTTGAAGGAAGTAAAGAAATAACATTTATATAATAATTAAATTTTGCCAGAATTTTTTCTTTATCGAACAACAAAACAAAAACTGGTCTTAATCATCGTATTGGTGCTGTACACAGCAGTTGCACCTATTGGTTCTGTGACAGGACCCCCCAATTTGCACACTTTTACATACGTTTTGAACATTTTTGCTCCTATATACTTTTAAACCGCGCAGTCAGCGAAAAAATTAGGGGGAACATTCGTTGCGGGCCACCAAATTGCAAAAATTGAGCCACACGCGGCTCGCGAGCCGGCAATTTGACACCACTGACATATAGAAACAAATATACGGCTTGTATGCTTGGTTAAATCTGGACGTTGTTTTATGGGCTTAAATGCTTGCATTTGCTGGGTACAATTGAAAATTTGCAGACATTACACAAAAAACTAGTTGGAAACTATAATTTATGTTGCTGAAATAGAAACTTCATCTCTGTTTTGTAAGTTTGATTTATAAAACGAGAAAAAATGCATATTTTCTCTGTTATCTATCTCTCTTTGTTTGTCAGTTTGTTTGTCAGTGATGGATTAAGCGAGTGCCGGATGTAGCGACCGCCAAGGGACTAGTAATCATAAGGATCTACAAGCGACAGCGAACATATTGTGATGTAGTAACAATCAAATACAGAATGTCTGGAGTTTGAGTTTCACTATTGGTATCTTATAAACCAGAGTTTCCCAAAATTTTTGAGTCACGGAGCACTTTTCACGAGAAGAATTTGTCGCGGAGGACTATTGTTGCTTTATATATAGCAACATTAGTAGATCGCGGAGCATTAGTCTGATCTATCGTCTCAAATCGTGGGTCGTGAAGCAACAGAGTGTCGCTAAAGATTTTTAATATTATTTGATATTTTCAGAAATTATATTTTTTGCTCATTAAGTTTCCTAAAAGTCCTTTTGTATATTTTTGCTAATCATATTTACAGACTTTTTTTACTCGTCAAGTTTATCGAAACCCTTTTTTTGCTCATCAAGTTTCCCAAAAACCTTTGTTTATTTCTGCTCATCAGTTTTTTCGATTTTTTTTTTTTTTTGTTCATCAGTTTTTCTAAAATCGTTTTTCTTGCTCATCCCGTATCCTGAATTTCTTTTGCGTATCAAGTTTTTCGAAATCCTGTTTTTTGCTCATAAAGCATCCCAAAATCCTTTTTGTTTATTTCTGTTAATCAGATTTTTCTAAATCCTTTTTCTTCCATATCACGTACTTATTCTGATTTTTCTTTTTTTGTACTAATAACATTTTTTTAAAAATATTTTCAACGGACTTACTTTTTTTACTTATTAAGTTTTCCAAAATCCTTTTTCTTGCTCATTGCGTATCCTGAATTTATTTTGCTCATCAAGTTTTTCGAAATTCCGATTTTGCTCATCAGGATTTCCGAAATTCTTCTTCTCGCTCATCAAATATCCCGTTTTTTTTTTGCTCATCAGATTTTCCGAACTCCTTCTTCTTCCTTATCATTTATCCTGATTTTGTTTTTGCTTACGAGTTGTTCGAAATCCTTTTTTGCTCATCAAGTTTTCCAAAATCATTTTCGTTTGTTTCTACTAATCAGATTTCCCGATTTTTTTTTTTTCTCGTCTAATATTTCGTTATCCCTTTTCTTGCTCATAACGTATCATGTTTTTTTTTATTGGATTATCAAGTTTTTCGAAATCCTTTGTTTTTGCTCATTAAGGACCGGTTTCTGAAAGCTTAGCCGAGTTTAACCATTTGGCTAAATTTGATTACAATATAACAGTCCCATAAGTAACCATAGCAACAATTTTCTAACCCTTTGGTTATAATTAACTAAGCTTTCAGAAACCGGCCCTAAGTTTTCCAAAATCCTCTTTTGTTTATTTTTGCTCATCAGATTTCCCAAAAAAAATTTTTGGGCTCATCAGGTTTTCCGAATTCCTTTTTCTTGTTCATCACGTATCCTAATTTTTAGTTTCCCAAAATCCTTCTTGTTTATTTTTTGTCATCAGATTTGAATGCTGTAAAATAGTAATTTTCCTGTTTCATTTTGTAGCATAAATTATTAATTTAATGCAAGATATGCACTTGGGAAATTTATGAGACAAAAGAATACACTGTTTAATTAAATTAAAATATAATTAATTTTCAAGAACGTACACAATTTTTAACGAGAATAATAATATTTATGCGTCTCATTTTAGGAAGGGTCTATAATTTCACAGACCCAAACATGTTGAGGGAGGGATCAACATGTTTTCGCGTTATCGCGAAGATATGTGTGAGAATATTATAAGGATAGTGTTTCTCTTTTTAGGGTTTTGTAGATATGACTACAAAATCCTTTATACTATTACTCATTTGTCTGTCTGTCTCTTCGGTAAAATGATATCTGGCACAATATCTGTCAGATTATAATTTTTTCTTGTAACTTTTCAGCTAACCAATATCATAAATTTTAATTAAAAATTTGCAATTAGAAAAAAAAAAGATATATACATACATTTTTATACAGCTGTCTCTAATTAAAAAATAATAATAATAATAATAATATTTGATATTTTTGAAGTAAAGAACACGAATAGACTTAAATTGTTATCAGAGTACTCTCTGATTCTTTTTTGGACTGCATGGATACGACTGCAGTCCTTGGAGAAAATTCTGTCGCCCTCATAAGCTCATGTAAGTCCGTTGAGATCGTCGTGTAACCCCCATTAGCCGATATTTTATGCTTATGGAAAGATCGAAAAATTGAAATGGTTAACGGCTAGTTTTACAATCGGCAGTTAAGGCTCTGGCTAGTGGTTACCGTGGAAACTTATGGTAATTATTATATTGCAAATATGTCGTTAGCCATTGATTTGAGCTAACCAACAGGTAACCATGAATTGTAAAACCGGCCCTAAGAGACTTTCTTAACAGTTTTTACGTTTTTTTAACTGTCACCATAAACACACATTTTATGCTCAAAAGGTAGTATGTGTGCACAGTCGTAGAAAACTCTATTTTTTACTTTTTAATGTATTTCTAAATGAAATTGTATAACTTAAAATTTTTGTTTCCCTTTGACGCCGGAATTAATTAACTTGCATTTAAAAAAATAAGAAACAATTATAGGATTACATTAACATATAATTCTGAAATGTGAACATGCATGTAATATATTTTTCAGACTTTGGTTTCAGACAGGTCCTGATCCGTCCTTGGTATAGTCACAAGGTAAATTACAATGTCAAAATGACACATGTCGCTTTTTATTGCAAAGATATATTTATTAAAATTTTATTAAGGGTAGAACAAACTACATAATTAACTACACCCCACTAACCACGACATATAGTAACAACCTTATTTATTTAAATTAATTATAATATAATATAAAAGTTAAATAGTTTTGTATTTTTTTACGTTTTAACACTCAACGCACAATCAACAACCTCCTAACCATAGCAACCCTCATCCCTTACCCTCACAAAACTGGGCACAGTCGCGTCCCGGTACAGCCTCCCAAATACCGTTCCCAAATCTTGTGTCGCGAAGCAACAGAGTGTCGCAAAAAAATTTAGTACTTTTTAATATTTTCAGAAATTATATTTTTTGCTCATCAAGCTTCCTAAAATGAGAATTAAGACTTGAGAGTACACAAACAAGAAAGTTGTGTGTGCAATTTTTTTTACCCGTACGAAAATCCGTGCGTGCACATAATCCGTGGGCACAGAAATGCTCAAGTCAGTACACACCTTAATGTTTTACAAATTACTGTTTCACTCATAGTTTTTTGCTCCAACATACCTGTTGAAAAAAAATAAAAATAAATAAGAATGGCCCATTATCGAAACCGATTGATTGGCCAAAATAGCCGATACCGGTTAATCGGCAAAATGGCTGATATGGCCGATTATCGATTATCTGTCGATTAATCGGTACAATCCTACTTATTATTTTTACTTATTTCTAAAATTTTGAGCTTATGCCTCATATAACAATTAGCAACAAAAACATAAATCTAAAAAAATAATTAAAAAACTTTTAGGTTCATGTAACTCTTTCAGTTAACTCGTTTGTAAAACTTTTAAAATATTTAGTTCAACAAATCTCTGTAACAATCCATTAACTTTCACGGCTGTTAGTTTTTTCTGCATTCACTAAATACCGTTTTTTATCACGAAAATTCTATCACAATATATTTTGCTATCAATGGCCCTTGAAACATCGAATGATAAATGTTATCAAAATTAAATTCTAGAATCTAGTTTTTGTAACATTATTTTCTGAATTAAATTTAAGGAATTTTCTAGAAAATCTAATAAAAGGATGGAAAATTATTATAATATTCATCATGTTACGAAATCCTCTTATAAATATATCATATTCGAGCTAAATTCCAGAGATATTTTCAGATTAAGTGATATTTTATAGAAGAGTAAAATCGAATTTTTTAGACTTAAAGGTTTACCCCAAAAGTAACCAGCAAAATATTATAGACTAGAATTATTATAATTATTATTTTTTGACGTAGAACACGTCTTTGCCCACAGCTGTTTTTGAGAAGAGACATTATCGGTGGCGGCACTGAGATCGAAGGAGATATGTTTGACCACAGTAGTACTTAGTCGTTAATTTGCATATAGCAAACACGTTTATTAAAGAATAAGACGTTTTTGTTTTATTAAAATGGAAGTAAATAGTTGCAACCTTTTTGAATTTTTAAGCGCTACACATGTATCGAGGTTAATAACAGAACCATCTCGCGAAAATCTGGACTTTATATTAACTTTCCCACAATTTTTCTCAGGAAAAGTAAAAAAAAACGTCGTTTCTTAAATGACAGCCAAAAACACTACAATTTGTTCTGCTTTTAAATTTTTTCACAACATCTTTCGATATTGTTAATTCAACACTAAAATATACATAATAAGTTCAACTGTACTACAATATTTAGTACAGTAATTTGGCCACCAGTTAACGTATTCGAGCGTGTCACATCTCATTACCTAGTGAGTAACTATCTATCTATTTATCTATTTATCTATTTATTTATTTATTTATTTATTTATTTATTTATTTATTTATTTATTTATTTATTTATTTATTTATTTATTTATTTATTTATTTATTTATTTATTTATTTATTTATTTATTTATTTATTTATTTATTTATTTATTTATTTATTTATTTATTTATTTATTTATTTATTTAAATTTACATCTGTCCTACGGAAATAATCCAAATACGGACAGGTACATGGTAATAGCATATTTAAACTATCATTGTTCTACGTTATTTTTGCGCGCAAATTTGACCTTTTTTTTTTTAATTTGTATATAGACCATTTTTAGGGGAAGAGTCTAAAAAATATATTTAAAGCACCCTCTCATATGTATTTTTACCGACCGTCAACATATATAAGGGAGGTATTGTGATCATACCGATTTTGACATTTCGAGATTTCGATGGATCTCCACGAATTGAGGTCCCTACATAACGTTTTGACTATTTTGAACATGATGTCTGTCGGTATATCTATCCGTCCGTCTATCTATCTGTCTGCCTGTCTGTCTGCCTGTCTGTCCGTCTGTCCGTCGGTGTACACGTGCAGAGCAAATTCGGCTAAAAGGATTTTTATGAAACTTCATATTTAAGCTTCTGCCATCAATGGCACGAGTTGATCAACTTTTGGTAAAAATCGGTTGACTAAAAATGGAAGTTTACTCGTGTAGATTTTAAAATTTTTGTGAATATTTCACAACAGAAAAATATTTCGAAAAATATTATTCAACAAAAGTTGTTATAAAAGCAATAACTAATAACTTTTATTTGAGACATTTTTTGATAAAACGAAAAATTTCGAATAATTTCTGTAAAATTTTTAAGTCTCAATTTTTACCGACCGCCAACATATATAAGGGAGGTATTGTGATCATACCAATTTTGACGTTTCGAGATTTCGATGGATCTCCACGAATTGAGGTCCCTACATAACGTTTTGACTATTTTCAGCATGATGTCTGTCTGTCTGTCTGTCTGTCTGTCTGTCTGTCCGTCTGTCCATCTGTCCGTCTGTCCGTCTGTCCATCTGTTCGTCTGTCCGTCTGTCTGTCCGTCTGTCCGTCTGTCTGCGTACACGTGCAGAGCAAATTCGGCTGAAAGGATTTTTATGAAACTTCATATTTAAGCTTCTGTCATCAATGGCACGAGTTGATCAACTTTTGGTTAAAATCGGTTGACTAAAAATGGGAGTTTACTCGTGTCGATTTTAAGATTTTTGCGAATATTTCACAACAGAAAAATATTTAGAAAAAATTTATTTTACAAAAGTTGCTATAAATACAATAACTAATAACTTTTATTTAAGACATTTTTTGATAAAACGAAAAATTTCGAAAAAAAAATTGAAAAATTTTTGTATCTATTTTTCTATTTATTCCTACTTATATGTAACGTTTCTATGGTTATGATAAATAATATCTTTGTTAGAAAATATTTGGCCAAGTTATTTCTACTGTGCTGCTAAAATCAAGAGATACTCACTGTACTTGTACACGTGTACACGTGTACTTAACAATGAGTTGCATTACAACATTAACAAAAATGTCTAGAAATACCTTTGCAATCATTCCAGTTTTGATCTCTATGCAGTCCAAACACCAAAGTCCACACTATTCCACATTTTTACCACTTAAGCCTTGCACTTTTACCACTTAATAATAACTAAACACGCCAGAAAAAATGCAATGCCTCTTGTAAAAATCACGTATCTACAAATCAAGATGGCTATCACTGATAAAGCTCATTAGGGAATATAGTCACTAAAAATTAATAAATAAGATAAGTAACAGAATTGTTTAAAAATATTATTAATGGGAATAAATACATTTATTCCCATTTATTTTGGGATTTTGGCGAATATTTCACAACAGAAAAATATTTCGAACAAATTATTGAACAAAAATTGCTATAAAAGCAATAACTAACAACTTTTATTTTTTATTTAAAACGAAAAATTTTGTAAAATTTTTCGAAATTTTTTTAAGTCTCAATTTTTTCATACTTATATGTAACGTTTCCATGGTCATGATAAATAATATCTCTATTAGAAAATATAAGGCCAAGTTATTTCTACTTTGCTGCTAAAATGTATTTTATACAAGTACTTTATGATGGCGGTCGCTCCTGTGGTGGCCACAGCTGATTTTTTTAATATTTATTCAAAAACGGTAAACCGTAGTTTATAATGGAGATTTTTTTTGTGATCTACAGCTCAAAATACATAAATATACACATTTTGAAGTAAATCAGAGAAAAAATTTTTGCTCTTTTTTTCGATTTTTTCGATTTTTTACAATTTTCAAAGGTTTTGTTTGAACGTTCATATTTATTGTAAAAATTGGGTTATTACGGCTTATTGGGTTATTACGAAACAATATACAACGATTTTAAAAATTGAAGCCGCAGTACTTTATATTTTATTGTTCTCAAGTTGGATTTGTTTAAATCCAAAAAATAAAAAAAAAGCAAATTAAAAATTTCGCAAAAAAAAATGTGTTTTGGGAATTGCTTTAATATGAATCCCAACGCCCTTTAGGACCTCAAGATTTCTAAAATTCTAACCGCAGGTCCCTATCTCATGTAGTTTTTGAAAATGAAACGGTTTTTCGAAAATGAAATATTTACAAAACTACACAGATCAAAAAGGCGTTAACTAAGGAAGGCCAAATTATTATCTAAGTAGAAAAAAGTCTGTAGATTTCTAAAATTCAAACCGCAGGTCCCTATATGTATGTAAGGATCAGATCTAGATCTTGGACGTCCTTCGTAATATGTTACGTTAGTAACCATAACATTATGACATATGTGTGACAGATTGTAAATAGACGTAGTAATAAATGCTTATATGTACTTGGATTTGTGTGTTTTAATTGATATTATTATGAACGGGATAAAGCGTTCTATCATGTATATTATTGTTCTTAAGATAAATTTTTTTTAAATTTAAAAAATTAAAAAATGGATAATTAAAATTTTCACAAAAAATATATATATTTAGGGGTTGTTTTATAATAGGTCTTGAGGCTCTTGAGGCTCTTTAGGTTCTCGGGGTTTCTCAAATTCCAACCGCAGATCACTATCTCATGTAGTTTTTGAGATACGGTTTTTCGAATATGAATATTTACAAATTACACGGATCAAAAAGGCGTCATCCAGGGCAAAATTGAAGGTACCGGCCAAAAGGAAGACATTGTAAAAGATGGATATTCCAAATAAAAGACTATACCAGGTCTAAACTAGAAATCAGCCTCAGAAATGCAGAAGACCGGTAAAAATGATGCGAGATTGTACATACAAACTGAATTTGTAACTACACGCCTGACGACTCTGTGACTCCTCAATACTGAAGAAAACAACTAAAAATAAAAGAATTAACCTAACTTTTACAACTTAATTTCAAATGACAAGTAAATAACTGCATAAAATTATAGTACAACCTGTGTATTTCCCGGTCTACCTGATTTTCTTATTCTCAATAATTCTAGCGTGACCTTTGTAATAATTGTTTTATATAGATATGCAAAATAGACGTGTTATACACAATAAGTAATATTAAATTTTGAAATTAACCAATTATATCGCAACGTGTTCTTTTATTTTCATTTATTCTAGGTAATCAGGTTCTTTAGGCTTTGCAACCCCTGTATACTTCAACATTTTATCCCCCAAGAGACTGCAATTTTCCTAATGTTCCGTCCAAGGTTGCCACCACTCGTGGAAACCGGGAAATTTCGTAAAATTCTCGTAGAAGTTAGTGTATTTCATTTTCCGTACGCTTCGTAATGAAATAAGGACATAAATTGAATATTGCACAACAATTTTTTTCACAATTTTTCTTACTTTTCCGGCTCAATACAAAAATTTCCCGTGGCAAAGAATGGCAGTGCTGTTAATAATTTTTGCTTTGGGATTAAGGTATTATTTATACAATTTGTAAATTTCAAACATACATGTTCAAACAAATAAATTATATTTTAAGGGTTATGTACATAGGTACGACCACCAAAAAACACTTACTCACGTGTTTGTATATCTGACTGTCTGTCTGTCTGTCTGTCGGTCTGTCTGTCTGACTGTACGTACTAAACGTCTGAACATAGACAGTTGAAATTTGGCATGCGTATAACAACTCTGACCCACATATAGAAATAATACTTAAAGTTGAATAAAAAGCATTTTCGAAGGTTTAATTTCCGCCATCTATCAGTTATGACAGAGAAACCTGACAAAAAAAAATAAGTGTAGCTCCAAATGAGTTCCACTCCTTACTTAACCCCGAAGAACCTCCGAATGGATTCGAGCTTTCTAGGAAAACATAGGTATCAGACTTAAAAGGTGCCACGGTAGAAGAGGCGAATTGTTCAGATGGGGAATGCGGCAGACTCCAAACTGCAACTGTGGTGCAGAACGTCAGTCAATGAGACACATCGTCTTTGAATGTTCCAATAGAGCTTTCTAAAGAACGGCACAAGATTTAGTACTGGTGACAGCAAGTGTTATTGTTTAGTTGATACACACTGACATATTTCATTGTAATTTTTTTAGGGTTTGGTAAGTAAGAGCACTAAAAACCCTTATAATGTCACTCATATGTCTGTCTGTACGTTACGACTTGTAGCCAAACGGCTGAACATAGAATGTTGAAATTTGGCATGCTTATACTGAAAAATACTGAGAATTCAAAAAAACACATCCCGGGATAAATGTAAACAAGTATGTAATTAATAAAATAATATATATATATAGTTGCGAGGAAGTATAACGAGCTACTTCGTTGAAATACAAAACAATAAATAGCAGTGTGTTAGCTCTGATTTGAAAATTGAGTTGTTAAAATTCAATACAACATTTTTTTCTTTAATATCCTATATTTCGGCAGTTTATGTCCTTGCCTTCATTCAGGGAATTCTATAAACAATTTTAAATTATAAGTTACATTTGTAAGTACAGAGATTTAATAAATAATTAACAATTTTAAATTTTGAAAAACATTTTGAAAATTTTTATAAAAATATATGTGGTAAACTTAAGTACTTAGTTTTCAAAATTTACCACATATATTTTTATAAAAATTCCCTGAATGAAGGCAAGGAAATAAACTGCCGAAATATAGGATATTAAAGAAAAAAAATGTTGTATTGAATTTTAACAACTCAATTTTCAAATCAGAACTAACACCCTGCTATTTATTATTTTGTATATATATATATATATATATATATATATATATATATATATATATATATATATATATATATATATATATATATATATAATTTTGAGTGGCATATAAAAAAAACTCAATGCTGATACATGCATTTTTTATTTAAAAAAAACTATTTTTTTATGGGATTTTTGCCAAAAATATGTCCAAAACAAAATTGTCCCCACCATATCTCCCAAAGGGGTTGATATAAAAACCAGAAAAAATATCCATAAAGACAATTGAGGGAAACCGGAATAGCTCAACAGGAATTTTTGTTCAGATTAATTTTTCGAAAAGTGTCGATTTTTATTTATTGATAAGAAAAAATATTTGAAAAAAAATTATTATAGGTTATCAAAAGATAGCTCCTAAGACGATTAAGGAACGAAAAATAGTTGTTTCAAAATTAATTTCTTTTAATATGATTTTGGCCAAAAATGTGCAAAAATGTTCTTGTCCCGCACCCTTTTACCCAAAAGAGTTAAATTAAAAATTTGAACAAATTATAGGTAATGTGCGTTAATCTGAGCCGGAAACGTACGAGAGGAATTTTTGATCAGATTGAGTGTTTTAAAAGTATTGCAGTTTATGTGTTTTTGGCTATTAATTATGAATTATGGTTATAAAAGTTATGGATTTTTTGTAGTTATGGCTCAGATAGTGTGTGCTTATTTTGAAATTAAATATATATATATATATATATATATATATATATATATATATATATATTTTAACTTCTGAGAAGAGTTGGTATGTGTAGACTCTATGCATATGACCACCACACTACACTCTACACTGTAGAATGTAGTGTGTAGTGTTCAATTATTTTATTATACTATTATAAATTAACCTATTGTTTGAATTACTTTAGATTTGTGTTTTTAAGGCATCAAAGAGGAATAAATCATATGTGCTTATGAAATACTTATAAAACAAATAGCACATTGTTAATAGTTAGAAATACGTTTCTGAAATTGAAAAAATTAAGCCATTTATCAATATATTTCTTGTTAATCTAATGAAGACTTCAATACGAAGCAAATGCAGAAAAAAACGCTGGGATTTTTGGCAAATTATTTAAATTTTGAATTTCAAATTACGAATAAAATGATAATTAAGTGTTGATTTTGATGTGATTATAGAACAAATATTCCTAGACATCCAGTATTATGTTGGCTTCCCACACTTTTTAAATAACTACAAAATTCTGAAATGTGTGAAAATTCACACTTCACATAAATTTTTTCATTCCTGATGTGGAGTCTTACTTTTAAACTCTAACTTTTGTATAAATGGTTTCAATTTATACTGCAATGTGCCTTAATTTTATACCTTCGTAGGAGGATATATTTTTGGTTTGACATTTTTACTATAGCAAGTTTCAAACGTTTTACTTGCTTTTTACAATTTGTAAAGTGTCAAATAGTGTAGTTTGGTGTCACAAAAAGAATGATTGAAAAAAGTTTGCAGACTCCATTCCAGTGAATTTTATAGGTATAAAATGAAACTACCTAAGCATGATTCACAGACAGAAAATGACAAATAAAATTAATAGTTTTTTTGTGCATATCTTTTTAAAAATTAAAAAAGTTTCTCAACTGTTACTTTTTTTTTCATAAAAAAATTGACTTTGTCAATACTGATTTCTAATTAAAACAAGTAATTAGAATTCCAGATTTAATAAATTGATATTAAAATTTTAAACAGAAACAGATTTAATCAAAAGGCTGTCGAGACGGTACTTCTTGCCAGGTATCAGACTGGAGAAAAATCGATAAAATAGTTTAGCCACATAAGTTCAGATATAGAAAACATACAAAAGTATTTTATTTAACAAACATATAATGTAGGCTATACATTGGCGCAGCCATGATTTTGTCTTGGCCGAATAAAATTTGAAGAGGGCAAGCGGGCCGCATACGTCTCTCAACCTATTTTTTTGTGGCCCTTGAAGCGTTAATGAAAAACACTTGAGCTTATTTACGGGGAAAATATATTTTAAAAAGTAAAATATACTCTTCCACTTTTCTGTTCATAAAAAAATTTCCGTCATTGCTTATCATTTTATATGAAAAATAGACCGCGACCCAAATCAGTTAGACATCTCTGCTGTTAGATATTGATGTATATATCAAATAATAATTCCATTATTTGTTGATAAAAAAATAATTGTTAATCCATGTATCACATTTGATATCCCTCAAAATTTTACAATTTTTTTTTCTTCGATAAATACAAATTTGTTTATATTATTCGCGGGATATATTTTTGAAGTCTCAATATTTCTCGTACTTAAGTTCAGTTCTCTAAATCAGCTGCTTGGCCACAATTTCTACCGTATGAGGAATAAGGATTTCTTGATCATACCTACGAAAAACTAAATATAACATGTATATATGCATTTTCTGTTAATCTCAACACAAATCATAATAAAATATAGTTATATATTGTAAAACGCATAAGTTATTTTGCTGTACGACTATGTTAAATTTTTTAAAGTTTCATTTCCTTGGACCTTATAGACCTTATATGGGGGGCATGTGTCCCCAGTGCCCCTCCCCCCTGAATACGCCACTGTTGTTCAGTACAACTTATATCAGTCATTTTTGTGTATAAAACATCCTAATTTCAAAAATACCTAAGAAGATATTGATATTCACATTTATCTACAAAATAAAACCAAATACCGATTTTAAGAACACGATTGTCTCCAAAACTAGGATTTTTTATAATATTTCTACTATTTCTACTCTGTTTCAAGTTTCAGGTGTCGTTTTAAAATTACATTCTGAAGGTTATGACGAAGCCAGATTTTCATTTTAACTTATCTGAATCGAGTAATTAGTTGTTTAAAACAGTTTTATTATTTGACTAGGCAAATGTTTCAGTCGATGTGTCGGGGAGGTAGGGGGGTATCAACACTCCCCTTCATATAATTCGTTGGAGCATATTTAGAAAGTGATGTAATTTCACTAGAACAATAATTATGTCGCTTTATCAAGAGTAGGCAATCTTAAAAAATGTTTATTAGTTCGAAAAAAAAAAAAAAGCCAATATTATTTACAATGAAGTAATTTAAAAATTAATTACTGTTGTGGTTAACAAATTTTATCTTCAACTCCCCGTGCAGCGCTGTGTAATCTGCTAGTATTGTATAAAAATTGTGCCAATTCTGCTGGTCCTGGGGGGGGCAGCCCCCCTGTCTGCGCCACTGAGGCTATATAACACAGGAATGAAGCTTGCAACACGAGTCGAAGGCGTGGGATTAATTATCCAAGTGTAATAGCCATTATATGCGATTCTGTAAAGTATCTCAACAGGAAGATTTTAATAATTATAAATGAAAACACTATATCTTTTCTTCAGTTATTTTATTAATTTTTATATGTACACTAGTGGGAGTACCCATGCTTTACTATGGCATTTCAATACTTTAATTCCAAGAATATAGAAAATAGCGATCACAACGTTAAAGTTAAATAAAACAAATAGTAGGTATAGTAATTATAACTACCGTTCGACAGTGGAGAATAAACAGCTAACCATCAGTGCCATCTCTTGACAAATTCCACAACTCTTAACATATCTGCATTTCTGACTTCTTTTTACACTGTGAAAACTCCGTTGTTATTAATCTCTGAAGTATAGTGTTAAATTCATTATGATTCTACGTGAAATGGTTTAATTTATTCTAAAATAATTTATACATCACTATAAAACTCTGATGATATGCAGCCACAAATTATATAATACAAAAACTATTGCGTTTAAAAACTGGAGCATGATAGGTACATGCTTCTTTTTTTTAAATATATTTATTTAGGGGTGCTTCAACTGCTTGGTTATTAGCACCCCGGAATATCTGTTTTACATAATTTATATAATTGCATGATAAATTTAATGTACATAAATATTTAATAAAATTTAATAAGGCTATTTAGAAATTACAGTACCTAGACAAAATATTATAACCACTTATGAATTTTTAAAAATTCATTGTTTTACACAAAATCAACAAAATAGTAATACACAAATTTTATTTTTATTTTGTATTTTATTGTTTCCAATTATTTTAGTACATTTATAAAATGTTTTTTAATATTTTGTGTTGCCTCCTTTGCTTTTATTACTGCCGCAATTCTTCGAGGCATACTCTCAATACATGCCCTATTACAATTTTCAATTTCTGGAGAGCCATGCCATACTTTTTTAATATTATCTGTTAAAACTAGTTTATTAGTATTATTTAAATCATAAACAAGTCTTTTCAGGGGGTTCCAAACATTTTCGATAGGATTGATATCCGGCGAATTACCTGGCCAGGACAAAATCGATACTTTTTGTTCTTACAAATCAGTTTCAGAATAAAAATACAGAGTTGAAGATGTTTAAAATGGCTTATCTTTTAATAAATTTACGATATGTTAAAGAAATAAATAAAGTAGCATATGATAATATGTCGGCATTTTTAATAAACAGTTGTTTTTGTAAGTGGTTATAATATTTTGTCTAGGTACTGTATGTGCATTGTTATATATTGTCAATTAAGTTTACATCTTAGAAATTTTAGAATGTTTTTTTCGTATGTATTGGTTGCAATTTGTAGTGCGTCTGTTGGAAGTCTGTTTCTGATCCTTTGTGCTGTGTATTGTGGACAATTTAGGATTACATGTTCCACCGTGAGTTGTGTGTTGCAGGTGGGGCATATCGGCGGTGTCTTTTTTTCAAATATGTGTTGATGTGTGAGTCGTATGTGTCCAATTTTGATTCTTGTTAGAATTATTTGTTCATGCCTTGTTGTATAATTTCGCGGACTTTGAATTTTGTAGCCGGTGTTATACCATTCTTCCTGTAGTTTCATTTTAAAAAAAATTTTCGCATCATATATTGGAGTGGGCATTTGAATTATATCTTGGTGTATGGCCTCCTTGGCAGCTGCGTCTGCTTTTTCATTTCCTGGGATGTTGCGATGTGATGGAACCCATAATATTGTGATTTGCTTCTCGTGGTCAATACAGTGGAGGATGTTGTCTTGTATTTTTTGTATGATGATGTCTTTTGAATAAGTTTGCTTCATAGTTGCAATAGTGCTGAGGGAATCAATATGAATTATGAAGTCTTCTTTATTTGGAATGATTTTTATATACTCGGATGCTTGGAGTGGAGCATAAGCTTCGGCAGTGAAGACGCTCATCATATTTGGCAGGTGGTATTTATTTCTTTCTTTCTTCTCTACTACCATTGCGGAATCAGTTTCATTTTGTAATTTGGCACCATCTGTTAAATCCAACCATCTGTGTAAATCGCAGTGTAATTCTGGTATTTAGACATGATTTCATTGTAAGAATTTAAAATAATGGACGAACTGGTTTCTTTTTTATTATAGCGAGTTAGGAGGAGGTTGTAATTAGGTGGGTTCAGGATCCAGGGAAATTTGTAAAATATTCGTTTTTTAGTAGCGACAGCGTAAGTGCTGTCTTCGATTCGACATAACCGTTAAATATATAGCAGAAATGAAGCAGTTTTTTGCTTCCCTTGTAATATTTTAAAAATTGTAGTTTATTTATTGAATAGAAACACACGCAGGACAAGCCCAGTAAAATGCTCTCTATTAAATACATGTTATATGTTATAATTAATTATTAAAGTACATAATCAGAAAGAGAAAAAAATACAAAATATTATAGAGACAAGTAGTGAACATAAGAATTATCTTAGAAATTCTATGCACATTCACCGGAAACAAAGTCTAGCAAAATTGAGAATTTCATTGGTTCCAAATTTTCTATTATAAGTAGATGCTAATCTCATGATTGTTGATCCTTTTTCTAACCGATTCAAGTAAATTAAATTATTTCAACCATTTAGTTCCAGTATCATTAAAATTTTGTTCCTTTATATACCTTTAATAAATCACACTTTATCAAATACGGATATCCATCTAAATCCTCGTTGAGAGGAGAAATTAATAAATCAGTTCTCGTCCTTCATCCCTTGTCTTGTTCCTGTATTTGTTATCACTTCCTCCATCTCTCATTTTCTATCTTACTCGTTATCATATCTCGCGTTCTTCCTTCCACTTCTCTCAGTTATCGTATAAGGAACGTAACAAGGCAGTAATAAGCCCGTCATGCACACCACATCGCTGAAGTGTAACTCTATTATGTGACGTCACCAGTTGTAATTATGTCAAGCGAGAAAGAGGGTGCGAAGAATATTATGATTTAGAACCGGATATATGGTGATACTGAACATAAAATCATCTATTTTAGATTACTGCTTTAATGAAAATGCTTCACCATACGATGATTACGTTAGAATTATTGAGAATAAGACACATGGTTAATATGTTTTAGGATTTAATTTTAAATATGTCGAAAGCAGCTCTGTCGAAAGAAAATTATTCTTTCCTTCCACTTCTTAAAAGCTTCCAACCAAATTTATTTCGCATCTATTCATCAAACTCTTTCTCAGACGAAAATCTTCTTCGTTATTTTTTTGCTCAAAAAGAGTCAAACGTTGCCAAATCAGGTGAGTATGGCGAAAAAATAAAAAATAAATAAATAAAAAAAATAATAATAATAAAAAGAAAAAGAAACTCCTCAATAAATTTTATAACAATGAACTTTATAAACCTGTAAAACTATATAAAAAATTCCATTTTTACCGATCGCCAACATATATAAGGGAGGTATTGCGATCATACCGATTTTGACATTTCGAGATTTCGATGGATCTCCACGAATTGAAGTCCCTACATAACGTTTTGACTATTTTTAGCATGATGTCTGTCGGTCTGTCTGTCCGTCCGTCTGTCTGTCCGTCTGTCTGTCTGTCCGTCTGCCTGTCCGTCTGTCTGTCCGTCTGTCTGTGTACACGTGCGGAGCAAATTTGGCTGAAAGGATTTTTATGAAACTTCTTATTTAAGCTTCTGCCATTAATGGCACGAGTTGATCAACTTTTGGTAAAAATCGGTTGACTAAAAATGGGAGTTTACTCGTGTCGATTTTAATATTTTTGTGAATAATTCACAAAAATCAACAGAAAAATATTTCGAAAAAATGTATTGAACAAAAGTTGCTATAAAAGCAATAATTAATAACTTTTATTTGAGACGTTTTTTGATAAAACGAAAAAATTTTGATTATCTATTTTTTCATATTTATATGTAACGTTTTTATAGTCATGATAAATAATATCTCTGTTAGAAAATATTACGCCAAGTTATTTCTACTCTGCTGCTAGAATGAATTTTATAAAAGTACTTTGTGATGGCGGTCGGCAGTAAGGGGGGGCGGAGGGGGCGACGGCCCCTAGCGCACTAAGGAAACGGGCGCTGACGGGCTTGCTAAGGAGCGCCATTGCGAAGATGAGGACCTTTTTTTTTGCTTGTCACTTGGATTTTGGGAGGTGAGTACCTTTTTTTTTGCTCATCACTTAAATTTTGAGAGGTAAGAACCTCTTTTTATTTATCAAGGGCACCAAAACACGGCTCTGCCCCTAGCGCAAGTTTTCCTTACTGCGGCTCTGGCGGTCGGTCCTGTGGTGGCCACAGCTGATTTTTTAAATTATTTAAGTGAATTATTAAGTTTATAAACAACTAATTAAAATCAAATTAAATTTTTATTTCTGGATTAAACTAAATTTAGTTACTATGTTAAATGGAACTGCATGGTTAAGTATTATTTACACCAAAGGAGATCTGAGCACCGTATTTTAGCGAATAACTCAAAATTATGAAAAAGGGAATAATTGCGTTTTGGAATCAAGGGCCACAAATGTTTCAGACAAGTATTAGATAACGTTCAGGAATTAATGATTACTGTACTACTTTATTAACCGGCATTGTACTACTTTACTTATGGCCGGTTGCTAAAGAACGACTTAAATGTTTAAACTCAAGTTTTCCCTAATTCAATTTAAAATTATAATAATAATAATATATAGTAGTATTTTTTTTATTTAGTGCTTGTACAAGTTTTACACGTTTACACCAGTCAATAGATGCTTTCCAGATCGGTGTGAACTACTCTGAACTACTCCGAACTGTTAAACTCCAAACTACTCTGAAAATTTTTGCATTTGGAACACTTTAGTTGAGTATTTAGTGGATAGAGGCGCTGCTATCTTACGAATTTACAGTGACTGTATAAAGAAAGTGTGGCCATACGATGGTCTCATTTTCTATTGGTCGAGCTGAAGTCCGCCATATTTCTTCCAACTTTCTTACAGATTATATATGGTTTACATGTGTTTAGCTTGTGTTTCAACAGATTTAAGTGATATTTTCAAATAATATACGTATATTTAGACGTTTAATAGTGAATATTGTTGTGTTTGTGATGAGTAATGAGTAATGTAGATAATGTAAACTGTGCACATATTTTAAATTGTCACAAATTAAAATTAAAAATAATGAAACGTTATGTTATGTTTAGGTTTAAAATTGTGGGGAAAAAAAGGCTAAATGAACATAAAAAAACATTATGCCAAAAAAACATTATGGATGGCTTCACAATTATAAGAAGTATTTACTTTCATTAATTTTAATGTTATTCCATGCTGATTTCATTTTATTTTTCACCTGACCATAATTTTAGTTGAATAAATGTATAATTGATAATATATACATCAGTTATAATATGGTATAATATATCATTCATACCATGAGTTCAAAAAGAAATTGCATAAGGGTTGGATATGGAAAATAAAAGTAATGTCAACAGAAAGCTTTAGAATTAATTTACTGTCTGAATTAATTAAATCACTCTTGTTGTGATAAGTTATTTATTGTTACATAAAGCTTGTAGTATACATTATTTTATTTTTCCATAGCCAACTCTTATGTAATTTCTTTTTGAACTCAGGGTATATAACATGTTCTGCTTATTCTTTTTTAATATGAAAATATCCTATTTTTTTTATATAAACACGCGTTTTCCCAAAAATTAGAGAAATGTTGGGTTCTCTAATTTTTATAGAACCTTATCATCATTTTTCCCCATCTTTTTATTCTAATTCTAATATCCTGTTTGAACTTGTTTTCTTAAATTTAAATATTCAAATTAAAATGTTAACTCCCGTTTTTATAAAAAAAATGTTTTAGTTTTTATAGGTCCTCAAATAAAATTATAAAATAATAAAAACATATATCTTTTTTTTAAGATTTTTTTTCATTTGTTTTCTTTTTATGTTGCAAACATTTCAAAAAATACTTTCATCGGTAGGCAATTTTAATATTTATCTTAATAAATGTTGAATCATATACATGTTTTTTCTTAACAATAAATTGATATTCACATATATATAAACATAAATACGTAAAACTATTAAAAATTTAAGAAATATTATAATATATTAGGATATATTAACATTTATTCCATATAACCCAATACAAATCTGGAATAAACATGGCGGCTACAGTTCATATGGCCGCACTGTCTTTATACAGTCACTGTAACGAATTAACAAATTTCAAAGGAAAACTATCCTAAATGTACAAATTATTTTAAATTTTACATATTTATGATAAGATAAGGATAAGGATTTTATTTTATATTAAAAAAATACACAGTTATAAATGCGTGATAAATCTTTAACAAGTTTGAATTGTATCAGCTGTTTACCCCCACTACAAAGGAACTCCAAGTTCTAGAATAAAGGTAGGTACTTCTGGGGACGGGGGAAGGAAATTCTGGTGTAGTTGAGAGTGTGAAGTTCTTTTACTTGGAACAACTAGCGAACTGTTCGGAGCAACTCCGAGCTACTCTTTACAGCAACCTGGAAAGCGCCTAATGATCATACATAAATATTAGAAATATAAATTTTGACATATAAATTATAAAATTACAATACAATTGCCAGATGGGTACTTAAAAAGAGAAGGATTTTTAGTATTTTTATATACGTATACGTTTACGTTTACGTATACGTTTTTATATACGTATACGTTTTTGTATTTTGTTATGGCTCTAGTTAGGTATAACTTAACTCATTAAATTACTAAGTTATTGTATTTACGATATTCCTTTGTACATAATCCTATAAGAAACCCTTGAGTTCATCTTAGTATATCCCAAAATTCTTAATACATTTTCTGAAGTTCTATCAGTTCTAGTTATTATTTCATTTCCTAAACAAGTAATTAGCAACCGTGGTCACAGTCATCTCGGATAAGATGTGGTCTTGCTTCAGTCCGGCCCGAATAACTGACGTCATCTGTGAGAACATAGTGGTCAGATGCCAGCAGATTGCTCAATATTAACTAGAAAGTTAAACAGGGGTGTTGTTCACGTAAAATGACATTGTATATATTGTATGAAGTGACAAATAAGGGAGATATTATTTATTTTGTAGAAGGAAATATTTGTGGAATGTGTATATTCAGTTTTGGGTCAGAATTTTCATATTTATATGGAATGTTCAAAGAATTTTGTGAAAGTGACAAAATATTTAGAAGAAAATTATTCAATTATAGTCCTGGGAGACCGCAGAATTTTCTGTAAGGGGTACTAGAAATATTGAGTGATTTATTAAATAAACTTTCATAAATACAGAACACTATTTAAATATAAATTGAAGGAGTCTGCATTCATTGGCAAATATGAGTTTTTCTATAAAATCTACTCTATTATTAGCAATTTTTTCCCTGTGCACACTTAACATGTTCAAACCGGATAAACGACCATACGTCATAGCTGAAGTACTAATAATTGAAATAATAGTGTTTGTAGATCCTGGCCAATATATTTCAGATATATATTAACCACCCCGATGATCCATAGGAGACTGGAGAATGACTGAAAGACGTGAAGAATATGGTTGAAAACATTATTTAACTTTTCCACCATGAAGTGAAGAAATCTACAACATCCACACTGGGCGCTAGTTGCCACGGCACTAATCATATTGTCACAAAGGTAATCCTAGGTCAGGATTGCGACATCTAGACATTGTGACATAGAGCTGTTTGATAAAAAAAAAACTATTTGTCAGCGTCTAGCGTATGTTACCTAATTACGAAATGCATACGCCGCATTTTCGTAATAAGGAAATATTTGTCATGACGAATGAATATTGGAACTAAGTCAACCAGTGGTACGAATACATGGACGTCGCACGGTATCGAAGCAGAGGAACGTAGCTAACTCCTCTACACGCGCCAGTCAAGCCAGTACCATGTGAGTGGGAGAAGGCTTCTCCAGGCTCCTCGACTACCTGATGGATATTCCCCGCCTCGGAGATAGGTACAAGCCGATCCTGGCTAACACGGGGTGGACCGAGGACTTCCCCAACTTCATGGACAGATTCATGCAATTACATTGACAACAGTAAAATATTGTAAATGTGAAATATATTTAATAAATTGTTTTGTTGAAACCAGGAGTTGTCTTTCAATCAAACCACCCACGTGACAATATGAATATTATTGTCCACGTTCTGAAACATGTCACACTATTGTATGCCTCACAGGTAGAGGGTAATATTTTCGTTCCCGGGAAACGGGAAATTTAAAAAAATATTAAATTTGAGGTGGAAATTGTAAAAGTTTTACGGAAAAGTTAAATAAATGTTGTTTTTGTTGTTGTTTTTGAAATACACCTGCACGTGTCACCAAATTCTCCGAAAAAACCATAAAAATAATGTTTATCTATAGTGTCCGAATATTAAATTGTGGTGGTATTTTTGCGTTTATTTGTTTACATTATTAGTATTTCGACTGTTTCAAAGAAAACAATTTTTTTCTTTTCTCATATTATTTTTACATTAATAAAGGATTAATACCATACCATAGAAATAATAAAAAAAAAATGCAAATTGGAAAATTTATGGATTTCTTTTAAACTTGTATATGTTTCCGAATATTAAATTGAGTAAAGCGTGTTCTACATTATACAATTCTCATCAAATTTTCATACTTATTTCTTTGACTAGAACTTGTACTAGAAATAAATCAGTGAAATTGTACAGTGTAGAACACGGTATGTAGTCAAGGTCAACTTTATTCAAAACTAGATTTGATCCAACTATTCTTGAAAACACATCCAACTTGGAACTCGGTGCATGCGCAGTAGACAGTTTTAACAATAGTGCCAACATTAAAATTACGCTTGTAAATATTTTGTATTACCACGTGTTTAATAGTGTTTTGTTGATCATTGGTTTGAATAAGCGAATATATAAATTGTGTTTTGTACGTAAATCAGTAATTTTACAAATCTAATAGCTAGGTTATAAACATTTGACAAGATATGAATTATATTTTTATGTTGGTACTTTAAATGAACTGAAACACGTGTAAGAATTTCATTCTCTACCAAAAAATTGAAAAATAAATTGTATTAAAACTTTGACAACTTCTAGTTCAAAGAAAAAAGTTTAGAAAATTGATGAATAAAGTATAATGTAGAACACGCTTTACAGTACCATCAGACCGAAAGAAACACATGTCAGCATTTTATAATTTTTCCACGTAAAATAAATAATCAATTTATTTTCGTTAAGCGATGATTTATAAAGTGATGAATACTGATTTTATAAGTGCGTTATAATATGTTGATTATGAAATTTTATATTTATTACGACTATTACAGTTAACTAAACAAAGATTTCGGTATCGGTATCGCAATCAGCATGAATAATAATTTGTGTTTTTCCCCGAGAAATGTTTCGTTTTTTCCCGGGAAACGGGAAATAAAAATTAAAGAATTTTCCCGGGAATCCCGGGCGGGAATTCTCTCATAAATAATAACCCTCTACTCACAGGCAGCCATTCAATTGAACTAGAGCTACCCGTCCAGATGACAGTCATTGGAGAAAACAGCCCAGCTGCCCCAATCCAAGGAACCAACATCTACGCAACCGAGGCCCCCACTGGAGCCCCAACTGGAGCCCCCAACTGGAGCCCCCATTGTTAAATTCCCTAATTTTTTGATTTTTATTCTAGAAGATTCGTGGACGAATCTTTCCTTATGGGAGGCATTTGTAGTTCATTGTTCTTTGTACTTTGTCTTTGCAATATTTAATACATTATTTACAATAAATAACAATAAATATTGTAAATAATGCATTAATAAATTAGTGTTAATTAACTCTTCGTCTTCTCACTATTAGACCGGGAGCTCATGACATTTTTGGTCTCCGATTTCATACAGAATGCCTTTTGGAGGAGAGAATATTTACCCTCTGACAACAAAAAAGGGATGGTACTAAACCGCTGCACGCTTTCCGGTCATAGGGAAAATTGCATTTCCACTTGCACAAAATTTTTGTGTTTTTCTCTGATTTAATATTGCTTGCCCCTTTTGTCAAAAGAAAGTTACAAATTTAACAAATTTAAAGTCTTTTAATTATACAAGATCACATGACCGTATGAGCCCTTTGGGACCCTCCGAATCGCATGCATATATTTAAAAGACTTTAAATTTGTTATAACTTTCTTTTGACAAAAGGGCAAGCAATATTAAATCAGAGAAAAGCACAAAAATTTTGAGTTTAAGTGGAAATGCAATTTTTCCTATGACCGGAAAGCGTGCAGGGGTTTAGTACCATCCCTTTTTTGTTGTCACAGGGTAAATATTCACTCCTCCAAAAGGCATGCTGTATGAAATCGGAGACCAAAAACTGTCATGTGCTCCCGGTCTATATTCTTCGGGATACAACATTATAAATATCTACGAAACCCTAAAAATAAATGTATTCAAACCTTAATATTAATATTCGTTGAAGAAGAAGAGGTATTTCATATCTTTTTATATTTTATTGCACTCCAGTGCATAATATGTAGGGGCAGAATCTAAACTTGGTAACAATAAATTTCCTATGTACATAATATAATAATCCATCTCCAGGGATATGATATATTAGACGAAGTTACTGAATAAAAGATTCGTCAATAGAAAACTTGTGTTCTCATATCTCATGACCCAAATTATCTATTTGTTCAGATACTGTCTCATAGAACAGATTGCTACTTCAGTAACATTTTGATATGAATGAGAAAGATTTTTCTGTTACATATGAACCAGTGGCGACTTTTGCTTTGATCTGAAGGTGTACGCAACCCCTAAGGTATTGATCGAAAGTGACATTTCAACACATTTCAGGGTTTTGTAGGTATATAGTAAGGGTGTGGGTACATATTAAAAATCATAAATTTCGGTATCTTTTAACAGAAAAATCGACATCTTTCAGACTAGAGACTTTTCCACTGAGTCAGATAAATATTGTAAATATGGTTAAATATGTAAGCACTGTGTTTCCAAAAAATCGTTAATTTTTGAAATAATTATAGATAAAGAATGTAAACAATGTAAACAATTCGTAGATAATGTAAATAAATCAAAAAGTGAAGTAAGTATTTCGGTTCAGGCAGTTCTGAGCTGTCTATTGAACGATTTTATATTAATCACGTAATCATTTTAAAAATAATCTTCGTAATAAACAACATTTGTGGTTTTTACATCGCGTGAGGGCTTGCCAAATATGGGGGGGGGCACCAGGTGCAAAGTGTTTGGGTTCTTTACGATCCAAAAAAAATCTCTTTTACTCTCCATGTGTTTGCAAGCGATTTCTTTTGTCGTGTTTTTTATAGTTGAAAAATTATTTGAGCCTCAAAAAATTACTTGCATCCAGAGATCTTTATAAAAAAGACTGGCCCTGCTTCAAGTTATGGCTGAAAGGAAACCAAACAATCGATATTTTGACGAACTTTAGTGTGACAAGGTTCAGTGTAGTCAAAACAGATAAAAAATAATAATGTATAGCAGTATAATTTTTATCCATGCCTTTCGGCTTCGAATTAATTACATTTAAAACATACATTTTTATAAGCTCATCAATTATTTGATACTCAAAAAACTCAAAAATTCCTTTAAAAAAGAGATATAAAAACAAAAAAATAACATTACTTAAATTACATAACTAAAGTTTTTTATGAAAATCATCAGTTTTTTTGCTACTGTGAAAAAGTGTCTCTCCTTTTCTTCACCTTCCTCATCCATTTTATGCCACTTTCGGATTTCACAAGTACCTTTTCCAGTCGCCCTGGATCTTTCCCTATTTCCGGGCACCGTCGCAAGTGGTAGAAAATTACAGGCTGTTCCGCGCATATTCTACATTTCCTGTCTTCTTCTCTCTTCCAGAATTGGTTGTCTGCTGCCTTATTTCCGAATCTGAATCTCGCTATGAGATTCTGGTGTTTATTATTTTTGTTCAGGTACTCTGGTAAGGTTGTTACTTGTATCTTATCGTAGTATTTGTTGTACCTCGATATATCGATCTTGTTTTGTCGCTCTTGGTCTTGAACTTCTCTGTCTCTTTCCGCCAGCATCTGCAAGAAATCCTCTTCTTCCTTCTTGCCTTCAGTTCTCTCGCTCATCTTTCTCCCTTGTCTTCCTCACACCAGTTCCTTTATC
This sequence comes from Liopterus haemorrhoidalis, assembly GCA_963971575.1. Taxonomy (NCBI): domain Eukaryota; kingdom Metazoa; phylum Arthropoda; class Insecta; order Coleoptera; family Dytiscidae; genus Liopterus; species Liopterus haemorrhoidalis. The sequence continues at coordinate 32,805,043 of OZ020611.1, read as the reverse complement.
TCTTTCTCCCAGACTGTCATCTCTCTGCATATCTTCACTAAATGCTCTATGGCTTCCTCTTCTTCTTTACATATTCTACAGTTTGTCTTCTGGCTTTGCCCAGTATCTATTGTTTCGTTCTTCGTTGCCGCATCATAACCTCGTTATCCTCCTGACTACCCCCTGAATTTCATCTTTCCCTCCTTTTCCCCGTGCCATAAAAAATATTAATTTATAACTAAATAATTGTAAAATAAATATTTTTTACGTTTTTTACATTTTTTACATTTTTATGCATAAATTGTTCAGGAAAGAATATATCTTTTACGCGTAGAAAATTACACATAAAATAGGCGTAAAGTATAAGACACATCATTGCTGATACCTATACTGCGTGACATTAAACACCCAGTATTTAAGATAATATCGCAGAAATTCTCTGGATACATGTTTGCTAAGGTTAAATCAAGAAACGATCAGTTTTTCAACCATATCGATACACTGGTTTTTGCCTTAACAAATTTTTGTTTTTAAAACATAATAGGCGACAATGGACTTTTGTAGCTGCAGTGAGCATTTGATTTTCGCACAGTACATTTCTAAGAGTTTACTTGATTTGTTCACTATGCCTAGAGCGAGAAGACACGGAAATTTTCATCAACTTAGTTAGTTTCATTGGGGGCGAATAGTACGTCTGAGAGTAACCGATTTAGCCTTTAGAGATATTGCCACTAGGACGAATAGGAGTCTCAATACTGGGGTGGGTTGTTGTCGGGCATGATTCTAGGAAGGTCGAACACGAAGAGCAGGAGGCCGAAAAACCACAGAACGCAAAGATCGCCGCCTTACACTTTTGGTTCTAAGGGACCACTTCACTTCCACAGGGGTAATTGCGAATCAATGGTTTACAGAAAGATGGAAGGCCTATTGGGATGCGAACCGTTTATCGCCGCATAAGAAGTTTTGAACTGATTTCATACAGTCCTCATCTTGTGCTACTCCTCACCCCTGAGCATCGACGTAACCGACTAGAGTGGTGCAGAGAACGATTACAATGGTACCCGGAATGGAATACGGTAATCTTTAGTGACGAATTCAGATTATGTTTGGGTATGCATGATGGTCGGGCAAGGGTGAGAAGGCAACGTGGTGAAAGACGTGATACTCAATTTTATGTGAATTTTAAGTGCACCGTACCGTTAGAGTTATGGTATGAGGGTCTATTGCTTATGACAGTAAGTAACCTTTGATCTCCATCAGAGGCAACATGACCACCCAGCATTACATTCAGGAAGTTGTGGAAACTCAAGTTCTACCCTACCTCAAGACCCTCTGCAATCCACTGTTTCAACAAGACAATGGGCAACCAAATGTAACCAGTGTTGCGTTGGACTACTTTGAGCATAATCAAATTAAATTGTTGCCTTTGCCACCAAGGTCTCCCGATCTTTCACCCATTGAACACGTATGGGACATTATGGCTAGAAGATTGCCGAATTTACTCCGTCCCCCAAAGACTCTAGTGCCACTTTGTCATGAGGTACAGGTAGACGTGGATGAGATGCCTCAGGAGGAAATCGTTTATCTATTAGGAGTATGCCCAGAAGTGTAAATGAGTGCATAGTGCACCATGGAGGCTGAACCTATTATTAATTTTTTTCTCAGGTTCTAACTGTCCGTTTCTGTTCAAATTTTGATCGTTTACTTAGCTTGCCCTACATAACATGTATACCAAAAATTTTTGAAATAAACTACTTATTACTTGGTGCTCTTTTTTCAATGTCACGCAGTATATAAAAGGTGCAATCCCCACATTTTTCCAGCACGAGTCACCACTGATATGAACTTAATGTAGACGGTAAAATTGCAAGGCAAGAAGCCCTGGATTTCTTAAATGTTCTCTTTTGAGGAAGAAAAAGTTTATGATGTGAAAAATTAATGCGTTGACATATTTTGATACTTTAGGAATGTCGTTGACTTCGAGTTTTATGTCAGACGTAAATTTTTCTTTAAAAAATATGCTTAATATTCAGCCTAAAAATAATAATAAAAGAATTGTGATACGAAAATGAAATATAAATGATGTGAGGTGTAAATTTTACACATTTCAGGGTTTTGTATATATCTTTATTGTATTTTTAAACCATGGGAATCATTTAAAATTTTCGCGCCAATATACAGATTGTATCAATAAAAAGGGAACATGTTTTTTCGCGAAAACGTGACGTTGGGAAAAAATTTTGATGATCAAAGTTTACCTTAAGAATCGAATGGTAGTATTTTTTGAAACAAACCGGAAGTACAGTACATCAAGAACAAATTTGCTTCTTTAAATGGGAACGTACATCGTGTTGGGTATCTTTGGATAGAACTTTTGAAAAGAAACAACGTTAACAGAAACATTTTTTTGATATTTTATTCGGTTTATGAATAATTGTAATCTCTTTAATGACTTGAAAGTAAAGTATTTTTATTTACAAGTGTTCAAAGTGCCCATTTTGATTTAAACACTTTCGCATCCTTATTCTTTAACTAATTATAGCTCGAAGCATAAAAAAAAAACAATACTTTCAAGAGGTACTACTTGGAAGCACAACTTACTTGAAAGAGTAACAGTTTTATTTTTATTATGTTGTGAGTTGAAATTTAGCATACAATTACAATTCTTTGACCCACACATAGGAAAAATACTGACAGATAAAAAAACAATGAAAATAAGAGGGTTAACTTTTATGTTTTTACAAACGACCTCTAGATGGCAATATTGAAATGTTTCATTATTATATTCATAAAATTTGACATTTGTTATTGTGAAATGAGTGGCTGCTTATAAATTGACCGAGTAGTTTGTTGACAGTGAGCGTTTAAAAAAAAACAAGTTGGTGAAAAAATTGATATTACTCATGAAGGTTTTCGTTGGATGATTTTTTACGATTTTAGTGAAGGCCTAACTCAACAACAATGCATATATTCGCTTCGTTCAACTTTTGGTAATGAAAAACCATCAAAAAAGACTGTTTACAATTGGTTTGCAAAATTTCGTCGTGATCGTGCGTCCGTCAGTGATGAATCTCGTGAAGGTCAACCAAAATCGGTTGTGATACAAAAAGACATCGATGCTGTGCGTAAAATGATTGAAGAAGATCGCATGTGACTTACCGTGAGATAGAGGCATCTTTTGGCGTATCGCAGACTGCAATACATTCGATTTTGCATGAACATTAAGCTGTGAAAAAGTAATTTCACGTAAGGCACTGAAAAATCCGTATACAACATAGTTACAGGTGACGAAACTTGGATTTATTCATATGATCCGGAAACTAAGCAACAATCCACTGTTTAGGTATTCCAAGGTGAACCGAAACCCATATAAGTTGTTTGTTCACGAAGCACTTCTAAGAAAATGATCGCTTGTTTCTTCGGTTGTACTGGACATGTCGCAACCATTCCTTTAGAGGATAGGAGAACAGTTAATGCTGAATGGTATACAACAATTTGTTTGCCAGAAATCATTGACAAAATCAGAAAAAACAACAAAAACGTCGTATCATTCTTCATTATGACAATGCAAGCTCCCACACAGCACGTCAAACAATTGATTATTTGAAGGAGAAAAACATCGAATTAACGTCTCATTGCCCGTATTCACCTGATCAATCCCATAACGACTTTTTTTTGTTCCCGAATGTCTAACAAAAAATACGTGGACAGCGATTTTCACCTCAAGAAGCTGTTGAAGCCTTCCAAAACCATGTTTTTGAGACACCAACTTCAGAGTGGATTTTTTTTTTTTTTTTGAGAATTGGTTTGAACTCCTGCAAAAATGTATAAATCTTAAAGCAAATATTTTAAAAAGCAATAACAGTTTGCTCCAAAAAAAAAAAAAAATCAGCTGTGGCCACCACAGGACCGACCGCCGCCATAAAGTACTTATATAAAATACATTCTAGCAGCAGAGTAGAAATAACTTGGCCTAATATTTTCTAACAGATATATTATTTATCATGATCATGGAAACGTTACATATAAGTATGAAAAAATTGAGATAGAAAAAATTTCGAAAAATTTTACAGGAATTATTCGAAATTTTTCGTCTTATCAAAAAACGTCTCAAATAAAAGTTAATAATTATTGCTTTTATAGCAACTTTTGTTCATTAAATTTTTTCGAAATATTTTTCTGTTGTGAAATATTCACAAAAATCTTAAAATCGACACGAGTAAACTACCATTTTTAGTCAACCGATTTTTACCAAAAGTTGATCAACTTGTGCCATTGATGGCAAAAGCTTAAATATGAAGTTTTATAAAAATCCTTTCAGCCGAATTTGCTCTGCACGTGTACATAGATAGACGGACAGACAGACCGACAGACATCATGCTAAAAATAGTCAAAACGTTATGTAAGACCTCAATTCGTGGAGATCCATCGAAATCTCGAAATGTCAAAATCGGTATGATCACAATACCTCCCTTATATATATGTTGGCGGTCGGTAAAAATATATACCTATATATTTCTTAGTTTTTGTAAAAACTTAAAGGTAGCCCAGGTGTTCTAGTTATTGACTGTGATATTCGTAATTGGCGCTTTTACAGCCTCTTACCATCACCCTGAGTCTGTTCATTTTTTCGAACAGACTTTTTATTTTATTTATTTGTATTTGCCCGTGCAAGATTTCTTTTATTGATTATGCGTTATTTTTATGATTTTATTAATTTATTTATTGTCTAATTTATTGTTTTTAATATGTAGTCTAGTCCAGTGTTTCTCAACAGGTGGTCCGCGGACCGCCAGTGGTCCCCAGAAAAATTTTAGTGGTCCGCGATAGTTTTTATATGTGTTTTTTGCAGCTTTTATTTTAATTTTTTATGCACATTTTTTATGTAAATAATTTATATTTTGTTTATTTTTAGTAATCTTTCGGTGATAATCTACAAATAAAATAAATGTATTTAGTAGCACATTAAATATATTTGATTTCTTACAAAAAATTAACAAACAATTATTATTAGTGGTCCGCGTTAGAAAATTATATATTATACTGGTCCGCGGTGCGGTTTTGGTTGAGAAACACTGGTCTAGTCATTTAGTTGGGCTGCGTTAGGCGTAAATAGCCTTCGTTGCTGTGCGCCAAAAATTTTAACTAACTACCTTAAAGGTAGCCCTCGTACAAATCCAAAAACCATATGAAATATGTGAAAATTCACACCACATCAATTTTTATTTGTTATTTAATGAACAATTTAGGCATTTGGGACAAAATACCTAAATACGATAACAGTTCTGTATATACTGTAGAGGACGTAAAGTAACACTATCTGTAACTATTATAAATTACAGACTTTAGCAATAAAATTATTTATAGAAGTATTTTGTAACACTCTTATACATGCTACAAATACTTCATTATAATGAAAAAATAAATCACGGTTCGACGACGTCCTTTACGGGCTATTATATTACAAATTAGAACAAAGTAACACACAACATCTACTCGGCCTCAATGTAGTATACAGTTACCTTAAACACGTGTCTAAATGAAGCTGGCTACAAGATTTCAACCCGTATATATTAAAAACGCTACGTTGATTCCACTCTCTGAATGTCGAGTATCAATATATTGGGATCATCCATCCGAAAAGATAAAAATCAAGTGAATCGAGGAAAGATTTATTGAAATATATTGAGAAGCATACTGCGAAATTTAATTGCAGTACAAAAGAAGATAATACTTCAAATGTAAAAATGTGTGTTCAAAAGATTTGTTACAAGAATGAAATATGGGTGTTTGATTTGGGATTTAAAAAAAAAAATACGGATTTGATAAATTAAGTTCCGATTTATACAGTTCCACGGCAGACTGGAGGGTGTAAAAGATGTATAACTTTTGAAAATTCGAAGCTTTTATTGTTATTTCCTTTTTGGAACACAACATAATAATAATAAAAAATAAATAATAGGTTCCCAACGCCTGGATAGGCGTATAAGGAGCAGAGAAGGTAAGTTCTCCATTTCTAGACCACCGGTAGATATGAAAGCCACGTGGTCAGTATGACGTTTTGACCGGTCCTATTATCCCTGTATGAACAGGTACTCATTTATAAGTATTAAATACTTGAGGTTGAGTCGAACCACGGACTGTCTGCACAATATCGGAGGATATAAATCCGAAACCAAATGTGCACTGGTAACCTCCTTAGTTGTCTCTGTTTTTTATTATGCCACTGGAACATGGGTTATCAAAGCAGCAGATAGGCGTCGCATAGACGCATTTGAAATGTGGTGTTGGCGCCGCATGTTACGAATACCATGGACAGATAAGCGTACTAACATATTAGTTCTTAGAGAAATCAATCCTGCCCAGCGTCTTTCAAGTCTAACCTCTGCACGAATACTGAAATTCTTTGGGCATATAACCCGCCATAATAATTTGGAAAAACTTATCGTACAGGGGAAACCAGATGGGAAGCACCGCCGCGGTAGATCGCCTACTCGATGGACCGACCTTGTATCCGATCTCACAGGAATGAGTCTTGTGACAGCTATTAGGGATGCTGAAGATCGAGTGACTTGGCGACTGGTAGTCCGAAGAACATTAAATGAAGATAACACATAATCATGTGATCACTACACATCGTTCACGATGTTAGATTAAGAAGAGAAATCCGAAAAAGTTGGGAGATATCGAACCTGTGCTCCGTAGGCAACTGTCTTACCACGGCGCCACGGCAACACTGGAACAAAATATATTTTACAGCTAGTTATGAAAGATTGCATCTTACAAATTTCCCCCGTTTTCTTTCTGGGCTTCTCCCAAAGCATTTTCCATGACAAAATGTACTTTTCAGCAGCCAGTCTACGTGCCAAAATACGTGTCCGATTTAGGAATTTTATTTATTCCAAAATAAGTGTCCAATTACATAAAAAAATATTCAAAGGGATATATAACGTATATTTTCACAACTAAACTAAATGTGAGGAAGCTTGTAATCGTTGCCTCCTCTATGAAGCATGGTCAATTCCATACACTTCTGCAGTGTAATGAAACAATTGTCTAGTTTTCCCGCGGTTTTTTCATCCCATGTTTTATGCACGGCCGCAATGAATTCATCAATACTGGACAGAGACTCTTTGTGTTGTAATGATTGAATGGCGTTAAAGAAACCCAAATCGAGGACTAATTTAAATAAATAACTACTGATACATTTAATTTCATTATTTCAATAATCCATTAAAAAAACTAAAATCGGACACTTATTTTGGAACGGAGGGAGTATTTAATCTATATATATAAAATCGTAACTAAGCTACCTACTCATAATTAACGCCCAGCCCAAACCACTGAACCTACAATCATGAAATTTGGCGAGTATATTCCCTCCATGACGTAAGCACCCACTAAGAACGGATTTTTCGAAACTCATCCTCTAAGTGGGTGAAAAGAGGGTTAAAAGGGGTAAAATGTGGCTTCACGGTTTTCTTAATATCTCTTAGGTCCAATAAGATATCGATTTGGTTTTTGCTCACAATGATTACTCATGTAAATATTAAAAAACTTATTTCAGGATTTTGTTCTAATCGACCCCTAAAGGGGTGAATCTACAATCAGGGTGAATTATAGAACCCTTCGCATCTTCTGTGTTTATTGTGTTATTAAATTCCTTTTTGGCATATAGGTGCCTTTTTAAAATATTTAGAAAGTGTTTTGACCGTTTTTTTAATTTTCACCCCTAAAGGGGTAAATTGGTATTTTTTATTCGATAGAATTTCGTCTAGACAAAGAAACATAAAATTCGGGGAGTATATCCCTTTTATGACTTAAGAACCCCCTAAGAAATTATTTTTCGAAATTCGACCTCTCAGGGGTGACAAGGGGCGAAATGTGTTTACACAGATTCCTCAATTTCTTTTAGGTCAATAATATATCGCCTTGGTTTTTGCTTATAAAGATTATCCTTATAAATGTTAAAAAACCTATTTCAAGATTTTGTCCTAATCATCCCCTAAAAGGGTGAATCTACAATCAGAAACAATTATAGAAACCGCCGTATTTTCTGTGTTGGTTGTGTTATAAAATTCCTATTTGGCATACAGATGTCTTTTTAAAATATCTTGAAATGGTTTTGACAGTTTTTCAAAATTTCACCCCTAAAGGGGTAAAAGGATATTTTTTATTTAATAGAACATCCCTTGGACATAGATACATGATATTCGCAAAGTATATTCCCTCCATGAGGTAAGCATACAATATCTCTTAAATGAGTTATCTAATTGGTTTTTGTTTACAAAGGTTACCCATATCTATCTGTAATCTATATATATAAAATCGTAACTAAGCTACCTACTCATAATCAACGCCCAGCCCAAACCACTGAACCTACAATCATGAAAATCGGCAAGTATATTCCTTCCATGACAAAAGCACCCACTAAGAACGGATTTTTCGAAACTCATCCTCTAAGTGGATGAAAAGGGGGTTAAAAGGGGTAAAATGTGGCTTCACGGTTTCTTTAATATCTCTTAGGTCCAATAAGATATCGACTTGGTTTTTTCTTACAATGATTACTCATGTAAATATTAAAAAACTATTTTCAGGATTTTGTCCTAATCGACCCCTAAAGGGGTGAATCTACAATCAGGGTGAATTATAGAACCCTTCGCATCTTCTGTGTTTTTTGTGTTATAACATTCCTTTTTGGCATATAGGTATCTTTTTAGAAAATTTAGAAAGTGTTTTGACCGTTTTTTTAAATTTCACCCCTAAAGGGGTAAATTGGTATTTTTTATTCGATAGAATTTCGTCTAGATAAAGAAACATAAAATTCGGGGAGTATATCAACCCCTAAAGGGGTAAATCTATAATCGGGGTGAATTATACAACCCGTCGTATTTCCTGTATTTATTAAGTTATAACATTCATTTTATAACTTAAAAGTTACCCGTGCACATGTTTAGAAACATACTACGAATTTTACACAAATGAACCTCTAACGGGGTGAATCTACACCTGAGGAGAGAGTCAGCAATGTGATCTATAAAGAATCATGACTTACAATAATTGCACGATGATGGCAAACCGTCAATAAACCGTAGCGAAGCACGGGTACTCAGCTAGTTAGTAATATAGTTGCTATTATTTTTTACAACCTGCTGCCACCTGTAAACCAGTTTAAAAGATCTCACTAAATAAAAATTAACAGGTTTAGAGGCAAAAAAGTGTCAAGAGCACTCTTAAATTTGCACGCTTGGAATTACCGGAATGACTAATAATCACTTGGAGCCATATCCGCGGAGTATGGTGGATGCGTTAAAATGTCCCGTCTAAGCTCCTGTAATCTCTGTTGGGTATCAATCGCTACATTTAGTCGGGAGATAAAACACGATATGAAACCAAGCCAAGTTTTTTTTATGCATGACGAACAACTATCGATTGGTTCACATCTTAAAGTTCCCATGTGGTTCGGCATAGATTTTGGTCAATCGTTTCCTTCAATATGTCCTCAACAATATTAGATGGTCTTTCGCTTTATAGTTCATTTATCAAATCAAAATCAACAGATAACAAGTGCACATTTCCTTAAACAATTTTCAGATATTCAGTAACAGTTACACTGTTTTTAAACTAGTGAAGCATTATTAAGCGTAAGCACACCTTCTTGGACACCATTGTTACTCCAACATTATCAACTAAGTAACAGAAAACAAGGCAAGAAATGTGAATAAAAACAAAACAATTGACACTACAACAAGCATTTGTTATAATTTAATAAGAGAACACATTTTCCCATAGACTATTTCAAAAAAAAAAAAAAATAAGTATACCTAAAATTCCCATTTCTTTTGCATCAACCAAATATTACCTAAACGTCTTTTGTTAAGTGCGTGATCTGGTGGTGTTCCCGGATGGGGACACTGACCAGAACCCTGCTCTGAGGAGCACTAAAAATAAGCGGGTGAACTGTATCATGCGTAATCCACGCGATTGTAGAATGTAGAAGATAGGATGGGAGAAATAGCGGTTAAATAGACTTACGTCGTACTGATGTGCGGTCGAAACAAAGGGCCCTTTGAACTGCAGTAGTCTGGTCCACTCTGGAGAGAGAACAGATGGGAGACACAGCCACGTTGATACACACACAATAAGTCCACAATCGCAAATTAATAGAAGATGGGGTCGTCTTCTGTAGAGCCCGAAAACGGGGTTTTACCGTAACACAAGGCTGTAATAGCCAGAATTGTCGACACTAACAATACTATAAACGAGCTGGTATCGGAGCGAGCTTGTTCGATACTATATAGAAAAAATATTTAAAGCTAAAAAACCCCTCACTTATAGATATAGGATTCGCACCGGAATGTAGCGTGAACATCTTTTAAATTCTGCATTGTTTTCGACTCGTTCACATGTAAGGTACATGTCAAGTATCTCATCAAAATATGTTGGCCGTCATATCTGGTAAACAAGAAGGCCATGTAAATTCTGTATTTATTGACACTAAAAAGTCCATAAAAGCTCTATGGTTGCTCTGACGGTATGCACAGTAGCTCCATACTGTTGGAACATTATGTTCACATTATTTTTGATCTTCGGGCGTATAAAATTTCAATCGTAGTTTATAAAGAGCCTTTCACGGTCTCTATGTGACCATCGTTTTCAAAAAATAGCGCTTAATTCTGGAAGATCGGCCGCTTATCCCTAATCCTCAAACCATGCTTGTTAGTAACTAATCATGTTGTCACTAGGAGAATTTCTGATTTTAATATGTCTACAGTATTTTCTTTTTGTCAAAATAATCAATTTTCACTTGCATAAAAAAAATCAATGATTTTGAGAAATTGCTGAACATTGAGGGTTGCCATTTGGAAATGATAAAAAAAAGTATTTTTATCATTTCCAAATCTCTATTTTCTTGGGTTCTGTCAGTTGCGTAAACTTTGGTCTTACTTAATACTGTCGCGAAGGTGTTAATGAATGGTCTAGATCAGGAGTTGCATCACCAGAGACACTGTAACATACAGCTCTTTGAAAAAAGAACAAACTTTGTAAGCGTTCTGATAAGCACAATTTATTTACGGAATCCACTCGTTACATTTCGTAAGTGGGTAATGCTTGTCAAAACAACTCAATAGGGAATAAGGTTACCACGACAGTATAAATAAATAAAAATCAGAAAGAAGTCAATTAAATGATACCATCACAGATCTTTGAGCACTGTTCACTAAGATAATTTCCTCTTCAACGTACTCTTGAGCTATAAGTAGTGTAACAATCGGACGAATTCGGTTTCTGCATACTGCCGGACAAGGCACGAAACAGTGACCATGTGGGTACAGGAAGGCACTTCAAGAATTCTTGATTCCTGATGAGTAATTTCCTTCATGGCGGCAGGTTGCATATGTTGCATTTCGTAAATGCGAAATGCTTGTCAAAACAATTCCATGGGACACTAAGCTATCACGAAAGTATAAATAAAAAACATTGCCAAAAACCAGACTATTGGATAGCGGTACATAGCCTCAAGCTGTGTTCGTCGCTTTTACAACGTTCCACCCGAGTCTTAAAGAGGAAGATGACTGCACAGGATCAGATGGATAAAATTCTAAAATGGCATTCGTGATTTTATTTATTTATTTATTTATTTTATTTATTTTGTTTATTGGCTACACAACAGGATAACTAAAGTTAGTTTTCCCAATAATAGAGTAACACAGTAAAATTACAAAAAAAAAAAATTAGAAAAATGTACAATTCGTAAGTATTTACATATACATATTATGGTAACAAAACAAGTATAAAGTATTGTGAAAATATTGTGATAATAAGAAGAAACATAGCAAATTTGAAAGTATTACAACAATTTATAGAAACAATCATTCATATTTTTATTATAACGTAATAGAATTGAGTTTATCAAAACCTTTAGCATGCTTTTTAAGGTATATTAAAGAACATGACAGTATATCTATGCTAGGACTCAGTTCGTTAACAGTATTGCTAATTCTTGCAATGGGCGAGTTTAGTTCCAAATTGGAATTACTGAACTGGTTATACAAAAGTTTTTGATTTCTCAGAGTATACGAACGACAATTGAAATTAAAAAATGGTAGAATTAATTGAGAATCGATATTATTATTTATTAATTTGTGAAAAAATATCAAGTCAAGTGTCGTTCGTCTGTGAAGAAGACTTTGCATTTTATAAAAAGTTAAGTTTTGTTCATATGATTTATAGTGCATGTTGCGTTTAAATCTGTAATTTAAACGATTAATGAACTTCATTTGAACTTTTTCTATAAGTTCACTATAGATCTTATAGTGTGGATTCCATACTGAACTAGCATATTCAAAATGACTTCGTACTAGACAGTTAAATAAGTTAATTAGCGGACGAGGACTTGTAAATTCGCCTGCGACACTGAATATAAATCCCACATTTCGAAGCGCCTTCTGTACGATGTTATATATATGTTTATCAAACATTAGTTTAGAATCAAGTATGACTCCTAAATCTTGGACCTGATTTCTAATATTAAGTATTTTGTCATCTAATATAAAATCGTAAGTAATTTTATGAATATTTCTAGTAAATATCATTACATTGCATTTTTCCCCGTTCAGTGTCAATTTTTTGCGTTCACAATATATTTTCAAAGCAGTTAGATCATTCTGAAGCAAGTCAAAATCTTCCTGCTTGGTCATTGTTCTATATAATTTTAAATCATCCGCGTATAATGAGTAATGTGCATTTGAAAAACAATTAACAATATCATAAATGAAAATACTGAACAATAATGGACCAAGATGAGACCCTTGTGGAACTCCAGAGGTAACAGAAACCGTTTCTGATTCATAATTATTTACTGCAACAAACTGACTACGATTCGAAATGTAGGATTCCATCCAACGAAGAAGATCGCCACAAATACCAAACTGCCCCAATTTCAAAATTAGGGTTTTATGATGGACTTTGTCGAAGGCTTTACAAAAGTCGGTGTATATAGCTATAATTTGGCATCTATTGTCGATGTTGTCGCATAAGTATTGAATGTACGGTATCAAATTAGTAAGTACAGATCTACTCTTAAAGAAGCCATGTTGTTGAATTGGTAAATAATGTCTAATCATAAAAAATAATTGCTCCACGACACATGCCTCGAAAATCTTACCAGAACAGGATAAAATAGAGATAGGTCTATAATTCTCTATACAACGTTTCTTGCCGGATTTAAAAATTGGGGTGATATGCGCTGCTTTCCATGCGGATGGAAATGTGCCATTTTTCATTGATTTGTTGAATAAAATAAACAAAGGATATATCAGTGCTACTTTACATTTTGAGACAAATAATGGAGGTATGCCGTCTGGGCCGGCACCTTTTTTATATCGAGTTTTGCAATATTTTGAGATATTTCATTATCAGAAATGTGGGAAATTGAAAAGGATTGATGGGCTCTGAAAGGATTATTAAGAATATTGAACCAGCATCTCTATGTTCCTTAGAAAACATGCCTTTCAATCTATTATCTATTATCAGAGCCTATCATATCAATTTATGAACGCTCTGTATTTCTTCAAATATTTAAAAAACAAACTGTTCAGTTATAAATGACATTGAAAGTATTAAATACGATTTTATAACAGAATTTTATTTTCATCGAAATGACATCATAACATTCAATCAAATTTAAATAAACTTTCATTATTGACTGTAAAGATGAGTCTTAAAATAAATACTGTTCAAATAAAAACATTTACATTGTGTCAAATGCCTGACTTTAAAATGTTAGAGTCTTAACTGCACGTCGTGGGCGTGTTAAAGTTATTTAACACCGAGCTGTCGTGTTTTCTCAGAGAAAATGATAAAATAAAAACTCTATAACAACTCCACGTGCCATTAAATTGGTGCTAGATAAAATTAAGAATTTGTTGAAAGTAGAACAATTGTTATAGTGAGTATTAACACATTTTAGGACTTCGTAGGTATCTATTAGTTTGATAGGAAAATAATTGTTATGTATTACCCAGTTCCATAAATGCTAAATTTTACCAGAAGTGTTAAATTTTAACACTCGGTTAAAATACCGTTTTTTGTTCCATAAAACTATGCTAAATTTAACAAAGACTTAAATACAATGCTATTTAAACAGAGGTCTCAACTTATATTAAAAATTTAACATTTCATTGCCATTGCAACACCATATTTTTACTAATATTTATGTAAAATATTTAAATTTAATGTCTAAATATAAAAGGTAAGTGATAATAAATATTTTTACATTCATATAATAAAATTTAATATACGGGAAGACGCGTGTAAAAGTTTTATTAATATTTAATAATATCATAGAATATGACCTCTTTATATTGTTTTCCTTTTCCAGCAAAATGTTATCCGAGCCATCAGATACAAACAAACCATATACATGTATATTGGTCATATCTACTAAATCCTAAAAATCATTTAACTTGTTTAATTTCATTTCATTTTAATTTAAAGTTAAACTAGTTTATGAAATGAAGTTGTTTTGCTATTAAATTTTCTTTTGTTGGTAAGATAAATTTCTGTGTTGTATAAATCATGCGGTTAATGGGTGTTACAAAGTTAAAAGTTAAATTAAATTTATTGTTGAAAACTTGATAAAGTTTTGTATAATGTATAATGAACATAGATAAGTAAAATAAATAATTATTTTACTAACAATTATTCAATTAAAACACTAGGTTGGTTTCACAAATATATTTATTTTACTCAATACGTATTTCGGCTATTAAGCCATTCTCAAGAGTTAGAAATTAAACTAACTAAAAAATAATAAATGCAATAATATATATATACTATGTCTGTACAGAGGTAGGTGGAGGTGGTTACAAATAAGGTGACAATTATAGTTTTATTATAGGGCTGTTGTACAAGGTGTCTCAAAAGAAATTTTATATTTAGTGGATCGATTAAAAAAAAAGTAAGCCGTATATAGAAAAAATGTTTATTAATTATTAAAATACACTTTTTGGGGATTTATTTCTTAAAAATAATATCGTCTAAATGTAGACCCTCGCGTTCTCGGCACTCATTTAATCGAACAGTAAAATTACTTATGACGTCTCGGCAGGTGGACTCAGGGATGGCTGCCATTTCGGATATTTTCTTTCAAATGCGCCAGTGAAGTCGGTTTATTGGCGTAAACTTTAGATTTAAGATAACCCCATAGGAAAAAGTCCATAGGGGTTAAATCTGGACTGCGTGGAGGCCAATTTATGTCACCTCTCCGGGAGATCAATTTGCCTGAGAAAATTTCACGAACACGTGGCAGAGACATATTGGACGTGTGTGAAGTTGCTCCGTCCTGTTGGAACCATGTTCTTTGATTATAGCCAGGAAAGTTTGCAGTTCAGGTACCAAGAAGATGTCTAACATCTCCACATAACGCTCTGAATTCACTGTAACTGCACGCCCCCTTCACGTCTTCAAAAAAGTAAGGGCCGATAATTCCTCGCGCCGACATTGCAGCCCATACGGTCACTTTAGGCGAATGTAGGGGTTTCTGATGTTTGCGTTTCGGATTCGTTGCACTCCAGTAGCGGCAGTTCTGCTTATTTACGTGGCCATTAAGACGAAAATGAGCTTCATCCGAAAACAAAATGTTGGTAAACGTTGAAAATCGCTCAATCACCTGATTTACGAAATTAAGCCTCTGACTGGCATCTTGGGGCTTTAATTCTTGCACCAATTGAATTTTGTAGGGGTGCAGCTTTAGGTCTTTGTGCATAATGCGATGTATGATGATCTATGCACATTTAAAGCACTTGCGCGCTTCCGAATTGAAAGGTTCGGGTCATCACGAACAGACTGATTAACATTCTCCACGTTTTCTACCGTTCTTGATGACCTAGGTCGCCCGGATTTTGATTTATCCAGTGTTGTATCAGTCTCTTCAAACTTTTTAACCCAATGTCGAATGAGAGGAATGCTTGGCGCATCATTTAAGTGGCGAAAACCTCGAATACTGCAGAATTTTCTACGCGCTACAGTCGCCGAATCACCGTTGTTGTAAAACTCTCGCACGCATAACGCGCGGTCTGCTCCCGAGAAACGCTCCATAGCGACTGAATTCCCAAGAGCCAGGCTATCGATTGACATAACCCCCGCGCCCCTCGGATACGTTGCGTTCACGCAGTAAGCTAAATAAATATAAAATTTCTTTTGAGACACCTTGTATAACTCTACCTGTTCATTCATTATGGGTATTCCTGACTGTAATTGTTTGTGGATTTCCAAATGTTCTAGGAGAGTAAGTCTTTGGTTATTGTTAGTTATATGAATTACCGAGCAGTCATCTGTGTTAAAGATGTGGTTATTAGAAATGCAATGCTTTGCGACATTTGAGGAATCTTTGCGCCAATCTTTTATGTTTTTATTGGCGCTTAAATGTTTCTTGAACCTAATCTTAAATTTTCTACGTTATTTTTTTCTTAATAACAATTTTTTATGATTTAAATTTTAGTAGCAATAAATATGCTTCAAAATTACCTGAATATTTGTCTCATCTGACCAAAGTACCTTCGCCCAATGAAGCTTTCTTTTTTTATTTTTCTCTGAAAGCCAGGATTTTTCCGCACTTTGCAGCTTCTCAAACCATGTTCTAGTAGTCTTCCTCTAACGGTTGTTGCCGAAATTTTCATAGTCGCAGCAGTATTAAACTCTGTAGCCAATCCAGACGATGTTCTCTTTCTATTTTTCAATGATAGTAGAATTAAGTTTCTATCTTCTCTCTCCGATGTCTTATGATTTCTTCCAGATTTTGGCCTATCTTTATGAGAATCAGCCGTAGCGAACCGTTTTATAGCATTTTGGACCGGTTTCCTGGAGTATTTTACTTCCTGAGAAATTTTAACTTGACTCCATCTCTTTTGACTTACAATTTGTGCACGTTTAACTTCACTCAAACTTTTTGTATTCATACTCATAATTAGTAAATGAAAGTAACTGTACTAAATGAAAAATAAAATCACTCTATTCTTGCCCAAGTCTCATTCTAATCTAAAATATTTATGTACCTATCGCATATAAACGAGTATTAACTTGCAAATTACAATATTTAAAAGGTTACGAACATGTTCAAACCTGCAAACGAAACGTTTTTCTATGAAATATAACTAAAAACAATGTGTAAAAGTAATTTAATTTGGTTTCCTAAATAAAATTCGCATAAATTGCATTTATTTATTAGATGTTCCAAGGGTGCTCCATACATATGAACAAGGCTGTATATTATTGCATTTATTATTTTTTAGTTAGTTTAATTTCTAACTATTGAGAATGGCTTAATAGCCGAAATACGTATTGAGTAAAATAAATATATTTGTGAAACCAACCTAGTGTTTTAATTGAATAATTGTTATTTAATGATGTTTCACCTAGGAATAACGGAAAACTCTACCCAATCTAAATTATTTTACTACTCTGTGCTTGATTTCGGTATCGCAGAGGTTGAAACAATTGTCTTAAAGTCGACTAAGTAAAATATTACACAATTCCTACATTATTATATGCTGTGTTGAAGCCTGGTCATTATCAAAACACTAATTAAAACTGGGATAATCTTCTTTCATGCATGATGCAAGCACTGCTTTGTGTAACGTCACTCCAAGCTTCTACTATGTTATGTTATCATTGAATAGAGTATGATTAAATTTATAATCGTGCAGTAATGCAAACGTTTCCTAACACATTTGCATTGGAATAAAATCGTGTTTAAACAGCACGTGTAATAGGACTCACGATAGGCTACTAATTTTTTGATAGCTTAGTTCCAGCAGTATTGTGCCAGATAGTGTTTATCTAGATAACAGATATGAGATATTGCTTATGAAAGTATCTAGATACAGATACCAGATAATAATATGCGTTATCTACTTTAAAAAAATTAGATAACTGATCGAAGTGAAGAGCAAAATATGGAACGCGGATCGGATCGATGTGAAGACAAAAAATTAAAACAAAATAAAAGGAATCAAAGTTAAGACCAAATAAGAAAAATCAGTAGTGGTCACCACAGAACCAACCGCAACCACCGAATACGCAATCAACTAAAATAATTCTAAACATGTTTTAAGATTCTGTAACTAAATCAAGAATTTCAGATAGAGTTCCCATATGATAAATTTAATAAATAAAATATTTTATTAAATCAGAAAAATAAAATCCAAGAAAAGTTGTTACTCTCATCTTGTATCTTCATATAATTTTTCTCTCAATAATTCTTTGTTACGAATTATTCGCAAGAAACTTAAAAATGACACGAGTAAACTTCTTCTTACTGTTGACCGATTTTTCAGAAATGTTAAACAAATAGCGCCATGATGCTAAAAGCTTTAATATGAAGTTTCATAAAAATCTGTTTGGCCAAATTTGCGCTAAACGTACTGACATACCGAC
This sequence comes from Liopterus haemorrhoidalis, assembly GCA_963971575.1. NCBI lineage: Eukaryota > Metazoa > Arthropoda > Insecta > Coleoptera > Dytiscidae > Liopterus > Liopterus haemorrhoidalis. The sequence goes on along the minus strand of OZ020611.1, from coordinate 32,786,626 downwards.
TAACCGACAGACATCATGATGAAAATTGTCAAAACGTTATGCAGAGATCTAAATTTATGGACATCCACCGAAACTCTAAATGTCATAATCGGTATGATCACAATATTCTCCATATACTTGTGACAGTCGATAAAAAAGTTATGTGTTATCATTGATCTAATATTTTTAAATAAAATGTAAAAATATAGGATAACGAAGGCGGTTATCTGGATAAAAGATAACAGTTTATAACATTAGTATGTAGATATTTTTCACACAATTTTATCTAAATAATACCAACACTGAATGGGAAAGATATTATATCCTGAAAAAAAAAAGAAATAAGAAATTCTGTCTTTAATATTGTCACAAAGGCAATCCTAGGTCAGGATTGTGACATCTAGACATTGTGACGCCAAATTGTTTGATTAAAAAAATATTTGTTAGCATCTAGAAAATGTAACCTGATTACACGATGCATACGCAGCATTTTCGTAATAAGAAAATATTTGTCATGACGAATGAATATTGGAACTAAGTCAACCAGTAGTACAAATACATAGGCGTCGTACGGTATCGGAGCAGAGGAACCTAGCCAACTCCTCTACATGTTCCAGTCCACACGGTGACGATCGAGACTGACGCCAGATACTCGTACAGCTGGTGAGCCAAGAAAGCAGTACCATGTAAGTGTGAAAAGGCTTCTCCAGGCTCCTCGACTCCCTGATAGGTAGCCCCCGCCTCGGAGATAGGTCCAAGCTGATCCTGGCCAACACGGGGTGGACCGAGGACTTCCCCAACTCCATGGACAGATCCATACAATTGACAACAGTACCCAATATAGTGTCCAATATATGGCGGTATTCTGAAGTTTCCATCGTAACACCCGTGAACTTAACACCAATGAAAATAACACTGCTCTATTAAATCAGATTTAACATCGCTGAAAAAATCAGTATTCTGAACAACCCGATGTAAAATCCAATGTTACAATTTGTTTCCGGTGTAGAATTAACACTGGGGCTAACTTTACGTTCGTTTTGACAGCCGAGTAAGAATTATGTTTTGTTGGGTTAACGTTTTTAAAACGGTTAAATAATTATTTATAAATTAGAAATAAAAACAGAAGACATTCAAAATGTAACTACTATTGCAGAAAAATCTAATTTGAAGGCTAAACCAAATGTTACTGCAGGATTAGGTACGGGTTATAATTATTAATGGAATTGCAGTGTTTGATGTCATTTATATTACTACAAAACCTGTTTCTTTTGTTTTGAATTGTAAATCAACATGGGTTTTTACAATTCAGGTAATTTTGACACAGGTAATTTCGACCCTTTTTAATGAGAGTACTTTCTCAGAAAAATGTTCTAGTCTGTAACATATGTAATCACAGGGATTAAGGGGTTGTTTTACCCCGGTAATTCCTACCAAATATCTCTTACATAAATAGGATAGTTTGCAAAAATAGATCAGTCACACCGTTGAGTTACCTGAAAACAGTATATTATGCAAAGTTCCAGAATTTAAAAAAATGAGTGAATCGCTTCAAAATGCATCGTTCGAACAGTAAGTATTTTACATGTTAAAAGAACCTTAATGTTATTTTGGTAAAAATTCCATTCTGTACTTCGGTACTGAGTGGAATTTGAGCCGTTATTTTTTAAGCTTATAAAATAAATTTTCTTTTCTATATAGACAATCACGAAAGCGAAGTGATTTTAGTTGAAAATTTGTTCAAAATAAAATTTAACACCACTCTAATCTCAATTCCGTCGAGCTATTTGCTAGCGGTTAATCTAACAACTAAAATGTTAATTCACATCGACGAACGTTAACGTAGCGACGTTTCAGAATACCGTTTTTCTAACATCGTTCAATTTCGGGCGATTCCGTCGATGTGCGACTTAACATCTAACTTCAGAATACCGCCAATAGTTTCCCATTTTTTGCTTAACGGAATACCTTTTTGGTTGTTCGTGAAATTACTAATATTGTCACATTGGTAAAGGTATATAATATCCCTTTACCCAAATTCTCAATAATTTTCGGCCGTCTGACAGCTCTCGAAAAATCATTACATTTTGCCACTCTACCGACTTTTGAGGAATAACATATTCGGTAACGTTTTCTTCAAATTTTTGTTGTGACAATGTTCCGGCTCTAATTGTTCTTAATTTTTGAGGAACAACTGTTTGTCTACCTTTAGAATCAATGTTTTTTAAATACAATAAATGCATCTTTTCCGTGTCGTGTTTAAGGTGAGATATAAAATTCGATGAACTATTTTTATATTCTTTAATTTCAACTTTAGGTTGGCATTGAATGCATTGAGCAATGAACTTATTTTGCTCAAAATACTTTTTTCAACTAAATATTAAAATATATTGAATTCTGAAAAAACGTAGGGGAGAGTAGCCGAATTTGGACCATCGCCTAGGTTGGACCTTCATCGTAACTTGACCTGTAAAAGGCATTTACGCAACAAAACAGTAATTTAGAAGGGGATGGACGTAAACTTGTCTGATGCCATCGTTTTTATAACAGCGCACCTCATGGTTGCAGTTAGTGAAGTGTTATTAGTATTTACATACCATCAATTAAATATTTTATCAATAAGGCCAATAGTCTTTAAACTGTTTCAAAGTAAGTAACAAAATATATTTTTATATCTGCAGAAAGTAAACTTGTCTGGCTACAATTTACTATATTAGTTTTATTAATCTAGTTCAAATGTAAGGTTAGGTGAAACATTTTAAAATATTTATAAAAGTAGCTCAAATTGGACCACAAGTAGTTGCCTGAATTGGACCGGTCCAATTCAGATGTCTAAATTGCTAAATGAAGCATACTGCCGACCAGCCACTGTAGCTATAGCTGAAAGTGCTTTCCGTGCCTCTGGTATTTGGTCTGGAAATAGACATATCTTTCAGGACCATCAGTTTGCAGCATCCGATATTTTACAGTGTTCTGCTGACCCTGCTGAAATCGCAGTAAATACTACAAGTAGGCCTAATACACCAACATCTATGTCTTGAAGTGACAGTAACAGTAAAGTGATTCTACTGTTAATTATGTACCGCGGGAGAAAAAAATTAAAAAGTGTAAGGATATTCTTTACGATATATCACCTCCACCAAAACTAAATCCACAGCAAGGTCCATTGTCTTCTCGAACTGGAGGAATAGCCCAAAAAGCAATTTTAATAACAAGTAGTCCTCATAAAAATCAATTAGAAAAAGTCAAAGAGAAAAAGACTAACAAAGTAAAATTACCCCAATATTGGACCAAAAGGACAAAGAATAGAAACTGACTACATGGTTTTGTATTATATGTAAGGAAATGAAGGAAGATGAGATGATACAATGCATAAAATGTCACACTTGGGTCCATAAACAGTGTGCTGGAGTCAGTGCAAAAATCAAAAGTACTTTTGCTTCAATTGTGTTTAAGTATATTGATGGTCCATCTTGGTAAACCTCTGGTCCATCCTAAGTTTTTTATGTTTTGATTTTTCACTGTTCAATATAATTATTTATTTAAAATAAATTATATTATTTTGAAGATATAAACAATAACTTTTTTTTCCACTACTTCCTTTTTATTAAAAATTCTTGTACATCCCTATATATTAAAAAATTCTTAAGTGGTCCAAATTTGGCTACTCTCCCCTATCATCTACAGTTTTCGATTTAAGTAAAAGTAAATGATTGCAATTTGCCCAACTCTGGATATCAGTTAGCCAAAGTTGTTGGCAACGAGTCTGCTAGTAGTATAATATTGTTATATTTTGCTTAATATTATTGGCGATAACCTTACAAAAACTGCCGACACAGCTTTGTAGTGGTATACAAAGATTGAAAACACAAATTTAAAAAATAGTTTAACTTTTTATAAAAGAATGTAACCTTCTGCAATTCTCTTCTGCTTCCACTTTGTGAAGATTTTGATTATACTCGTATGTAATAAACCGTAATTATATTTGGATTAAATTTAAACAAGAATGTGATCTGAGGTTTCAAAATTACAAACTTCGTGTATTTTATTATAATTATAGTATGGTAATCAAATTGTGTGAAGTTGTGAAGTTTTTTCATCATAACTTTTAGCCAATAATTAGATTCTGTATCGTGTGTTTTACTTTTCACTCCATATTCTAACCTCGTTACCAGGTTGACACATTCAAAGGTAATATCATTTTAAAATAGATTGGCAAAAAAGGTTTTCAAATGAACGTATTTGTGCATGGAAAATGACATACTAATCCAGATATTAGCGTTCCTATGAAATTATTAGCGAGTTCGGGTTCATGCTGTAGCCTAAAGGAACTTTTGATCGGGTTAGTTTTTCGAAAAATGTAGAATTTATTGTTTTTGAAAAAAATAATATTTTTTTAAAATTTATTGTGTGGGGTTAAAAGAAAACCAGTGTGGGATCAAAAAATGTACCTACTTAAAAAATTACTCTCCCACAATGCAAAGGAGTTAAACTAAATATTTAAAAAAGAATCGAAATCATGTACATTAATGTAAACCAGAACCGTATGAGAGGAATTTTTGATCATATTTCATTTGGAAAAGATTGCAGTTTTTGTGTTTCTGACAAAATTAGTCATTTTTAGGGTTTTGTAGGCAGGACCACCAAAAAACTCTTATAACGTCACTCGTGTGTCTGTCTGTCTGTCAGTACGGTAGAAATAGTAACCAAAAGTCTTAACATAGAAAGTTGAAATTTGGCTTGCTTATACATCTCTTTGACCCAAATATAGGAAAAATACTGAGAGTTAAAAAAAAAACACATCCCGAGATTAATATAAGCAAATAGGTACTTAATAAAAAAATATATATTTTTTGAAAACCTCTGAAATGAAACCTCTGAATGCGTAGATCAACAAGCAAATTTTCATCTTTGCAAAATCAATTTTTATATGGTATTTTCGCCAAAAATATGTTAAAAAACTTTTGTCCTCCACCATATCTCCAAGGGGGGTTGATCTGAAATCTTAAAAAAATCTCCATAATGAACATTGATGAGAACCGAAATAGTTCAACAGGAATTTTTGATCAAGTTAGTTTTTCGAAAAACGACGTTTTTTTTGTGTCGTCAATAAAAATTGATATTTTCATTGTGGGGTATCAAAAAAAAGCTCTTAGGACGTAGTTAAAGGAACGGAAAGTAAAAAACAGATAGTTAAAATTGTTTTCTTTAATATGGTGTTAGCCAAAAGTGCTAAAAAGTTCTTGTAAAAGAGTGCCTTTTTACCCAGAGGTAAAACTAAAATTAAGAAAATATTATAGATAATGTACACTGATCTGTGCCGGAAACGTACGAGAGGAATTTTTGATCCGATTGTGTTTTTATATATTTGTTTTTGTGTTTTTGACAAACTTAATTATTTTTTTAATTCATGGCTAAATTATGGCTAATAACGTTATGGATTTTTTGTATTTATAGCTAAGATAGTGTGTGTCTTTTTTTGAAATTATATATATATACATATAATAACAGTTGAGGACCGAGTTTTGAACACCACACTACACTGTAGAGTGTAGTATGTAGTGTTAAGTTATTTTATTATACTGTTGTACGTCGTGATTCAACCTATTGTTTGAATTACTTTAGATTTCTGTTCTTAAGGCATCAAAGAGGAATATATAATTTATAGTAATTAAATACTTATTTATTAAATTAAATTAAATTACACATTGTTAATAGTGAGAAAACGTTTCTGAAAATTTAATTCATTTATTAATTTATTGAAGACTTGAATACGAAGCAAATGCAGGAAAAGTCGCTGGGATTTTTTAAGTTTTAAATTAAAATTCTTTAAATTTTGTTAAAAAAATAATAATAATAAATGAAAGCTTAGTACTCAAATAACGAATAAAAATTATCAAAAAAACTGTTAATTTTAATGTGTTTATAGAAAAATATTCCTAGACATCCAGCATTTTGTTGTTTATCTGTTGTCAATCTTATTAAATACCTACAAAACCCTAAAATGTGTGAATATTTAAACTTCATATACATATTTTTTAATTCACGGAAATGGAAAACCATTTAATAATTTAGTCATTTGTGAATTTATTCATATGTGTGAAAATCGATAAAAAATGCAAAGGTAATCCAGAAATAATCCAGTTGTATACTGAAATTATCATGTTTTGGGAATAGCAACATTCGTCATATGAATAAATTAACTGCCTCTATTTTTAATTTGTAATTTAATCAAAATATTTGAGACCGGTGAGTAGCAAAGTGACAAGTAATATCATTAATTCATGGATTAGACAATGTCATAAGATCCTACTATTAATAGTTGTTCAGAATATAGAGTGCACAGCAGACCTGACGCTTCTGGAATATAAGGTGTCTTAATTAATGTCTTATTGGTTAATTGTTGCTTGTTAATGAGACACGGGCATGAATACGTATTTTCTAATATACGAGTAATAATTATATTTATAAATTAATTACTTGCATTATAATGAGTTAAAGCATCGTACGGGATTTCACAATTTATTCTTGCATTTCTGGATGGTTTATGAAACAGCTAAACACCATACCAGAAGTATAGTGTAGTAAAGAAGATATAGGCGAGGTTAGCCCGAGAAATAATCAGAAAGTACAATGCATCTTTTATTAAAGCAAAATACAAGAAAATTCGCGGCCTAGAAATACTATAAATATATTTCTGAAATTGAAAGTAGAGGAAGATTTTGTATCCAGATATACACACATCGGAAAAATCTAGGGATATAAAAAAATATATGAAAATAAATAGCGTATGGTTTCTTTTGTACGTTTATTGTATTCTATCAATTAAAATACTCAACAAAGAATAGTTTACAACAAAATAAGTTAAATGAAAAAATGCTAATAGAGAGTATGACCTCCACGTTGGTTGATCACAGCCCTACATCTGCGATTCATTGACAAAATAACATTATCGATGTCTTCTTGAGGTAACTGTGGTCATTCTGCTCTTAGAAGCTCTCTGAATCTAAAATTATCGTGAATGTCATCCATATGTGAAGTAATTCTTATCTTAAGCATATCCCACACATGTTCAATCGGATTTAGATCCGGTGATTGTGCTGACCATGTTATCGCATCGATACCTTCGTTTTCCAACCAGTTCGTTACAATTCGCGCAACATGTGGCCGCATTAACCTCGGCAAGATGAAACTGACTACCACGAAATGGACGAACAATAGGTTGAAGAATATTATCCAAATATTATTGTGCTGTTAAAAATCTACTGGAAAAAACTAGATCAATTCTACCGCCAATGATTATCCCACCCCATGCCATAACAGTACCAGCTCTGTAACTGTCAACTTCTTGGACGTGCCTCAAACGTTACAAATTACCGAATCTTCTCCATCCTTGTTCGAAGAGAATCTGGATGAATTCCAAATCTGGACTCATCAGTAAACAAAACTGTAGCCCAATCATTATCACACCAATATTGAAAATTGTGACCAGTCTAATTTTGCTCTGAGATTGCCTCTAGAGAGGGTTTGACATCTGATTGGTCGTCGAGATAGAAAATTAGCTTCGTGAAGATGATTTCTTACAGTATCGCGACTAACGGTTAAGCGCTCGCTGTAACTCCCTTACCAATTCGGGTGCTGTAATAGTAGGTTTTCTTATAGCATTTAAGATAAAAAATCTGTCTTGACCTGCTGTTGTACAGCGAACACATCCCGGATTTTGTTCAGCCGGACTCCCTGTTTCTCTGTAATGCCTCCATAAACGACTGATGATACTTTGAGAAACTTCTATCCGCTGTGCTACATCAAATTGCCTGAAGCCAGCTTGGAGAAGTCCCACGGCACGATTCATCTCGTGGATAGTTAAATGCTGTCGCTACATTATTAAAAAAGAATGCAACTACTTAAAAACACTTCGATTATTAATATAAACGTTTTAAATCGATTAAAATGAAACATGTGATCAACCTACGGATCATGTACTGAATAAAATTTGTCAAATTTGTATTTGTTTTGTCTTGTTGGTTATTGTTTTTACTTGTTTTCCATAGCTAACTACTCATAATTGCTTACTTTAATTGAAATACAACATTAAATGTACAATAAGCAATATATTTTCATTTTTTTAAAAATATCTCTAGACTTTTCCGATGTGTGTATATGTATGTTAAGATCAAAACTAGTTCTTGGACCTCCTTGGTAATATGTTACGATAGCAACCATAACATAATGACATATATGTGACAGATTGTAAATAGACGTAGTAATAAATGCTTATATGTGCTTGGATTTGTGTGTTTTAATTGATATTATTACAAACGCTATAAAGTGTCTATCATGTATACAATTCGGGAATAAAGAATTAAAAAAAAAAAAATATATAATTACAAAAAATTTGATTACAATTGTTCTTTAATATTCCTCCATATCTCGTCACGACTCATTGTTGGTACACAGATTCTTCATAAATTTAGATTGATATTGTTTATGAAGCTCGACAGATGTTTTTATGTATTCCGATTTTTGAGTAGAGTTTGTAAATTCTGCCACGTTTGCGAAGGATCCACTAATTGTAGGTGGGTAAATAGTTAAAGCTGTAGGCCCAGTTCTGTTAAATGCATTAAAGCTTTTGTTTGATAAGTGTTTGAATGAAGGAATAACGCCGAAACTATTCTGCTCCACAAGAAAGGTGACACAACAAACCTTGAAAACTATCGACCTATAAGCTTACTGCTCTACATCTATTAACTTTTCACAAGAATTTTGACAAGACTTCAAACAAGCTTGATTTTTACCAACCCGTAGAATAGGCTGGTTTTCGGAGTGGTTATAGCACCAATGATCACCTTTTAGTCATAAAAATTCTTATAGAAAAAGCTGTAGAGTACAATAGGCCATTAGTACTAGCGTTTATAGACTTCGAAAAAGCGTTAACTCGGTTCGATTCGGTGGAAAAGTGGGCAGTCATAAAAGCAATGCAACAAAGCAGAATAGATTTTCGGTATACTAGACTGATAGATAGTATTTACAGTAATGCTACAGCTTACATAAAACTCCATACGAAAACGGAGAAATTTAGGATAGAACGCGGTGTTCGACAAGGCGATCTGATTTCTCCCAAATTATTCAACGCAGCTCTGGAGTTGGCCTTTAAAAACTGTGACTGGGCGAATCATGGTCTAGACATTGACGGAGTGAGACTTAACCATCTTAGATTCGCAGACGATATTATTCTACTACCAGACAATGTAGCAGACATGGCGTACATGATGGAAGAACTGAAAAGGGAAACTGAAAAAATTGGACTGACACTAAACATCTCTAAGACGCAATCGATGACGAACTTTGTATTGAGTGACCATCTATACCTCGGTGGCAAACAGATAGAACAGGTAGCCAGCTACAAATATCTAGGGCATGACATTAGCCCGTGAAATGAAACGCCGCATCGGTCTAGGGTGGGCGGCTTTTGGCAAGTTGAGAGATGTTTTCACTAGCAACTTGCCAAATTGCTTGAAGAAAAAATTTTTCATCCAATGCGTACTACCTGTTCTAAACATACGGATCGGAAACTCTGACATTAACAGCTAAGTCAGCTGAAAAATTAAGAGTTGCCCAAAAATCGATGGAGAGATCAATACTAGGAATTAGTCTAGCTGATCGGAAAACAAATCAGTGGATTCGAGAACAGACAAATGTATGTGACGTCATCGAAAGAATTGCTCGTCTTAAATGGAACTGGGCTGGACATATGGCTAGACTTCAAGATAACAGATGGACAAAGAAGATTCTAGATTGGAGACCCAGAGATACCAACAGAAGCAGAGGAAGACCCCCAACTTGGTGGACGGATGACGTAAAGAGAGTTGCGGGAAACTGGAAATCAGTAGCACAAGATCGTTCGGAATGGAAAAAGCTTGGGGAGGCCTACGTTCAGCAGTGGACAAGAAAAGCTGATTAATGATGATGATGAGGAAATAGTTGTGTCCTTTGATTCCTATACAAAGGACAGAAGAAGAATATATGCTCCAAGGAACCTCTTGTAGAATTGTCACATTTACAATTTGGTGACCTGTACACTCCTATTCTGTTCAAATGTTGGGGGTATGAAGCATGTCCAAATTTTATTCTGCAAATTGTCGTTATACTGTTTCGAGGTTTTGAATTTTTTACAAACCAAGGTTTTTTTGGTAACTGCTGTACAATAGTTCCATAAAAACTTCCTTTATTTTGTTGCCATTCATGGTGTAGATGCCGATGTGTCAGACTTTGGAGATCATAGTGTGGTGTTTTGTTCAAGATACTTAGTATTCCCTCATTGATATATGATTCAGAACGCAAAGCAGAGGCAACGAAAACTAAGCAAATAATGGGAGCAACAGAAAGTTCTTTGTATAATAGAAGAAGTGAGCCTGAGAGACGCAAACACTAGCAAGTCAATTCGTGAAGCCTGTCACATTCAATATGCAGATAAATGGACGAAGAGAAAAAAGAAAGAAAGGGACGAACATGTAAAGAGTATGGTTCCACGACATTTGAACATACGACAGATTAACCTGCGACACTTTAACATGGACAGATTAACATCCGACAGATGAACATAGACACATTGTAACACACGACAAATGAACACTGTGACATATTATCATAGCGACAGATGAACATTAGTCAATTGAACACACGACGTTTGATCTCATATTTAATTTTTATTTTTTATTTATTCTAGCATATAAATTCAGCGGTTGGTCAATGGTTGGTCATCGGTTGGTCATCGTTTAGTCAGTGGTTGGTCAGCGGTTGGTCAGCGGCGATCAGCAGTTGGTCATCGACAGAATATGGACTTTCAGATTCATTTATATAGATTTCCAAAAACAAATAATTATCAGAAAAATTATGTTTGGTAATTTTTGAGATTTTTTTATATTTTTGTTTTGATCTATGAGATAACTTGGTATATCTTGATCTTTTTGGTTATTTGAAACAATCTTATACTTCGGTATATCTCGATATCTGTAGGTAAAAAAAAAATATTTCGTTATAATATGTTTGTTTATTAGTGAAGCGATTATAGGTACATTGGAACAAAAAATCAATAAAATAATGAAAAGCGTTTACATATACACCACATAAAATAATTACAAACATTGTTAATAAAAATAAATAAAAATAAAAATAAATATGAAATGTGAGATCAAATGTCGTGTGTTCAATTGACTTATGTTCATCTGTCGCTATGATTATGTCACAGTGTTCATTTGTCGTGTGTTAAAATGTGTCGTATGTTCACATGTCGGGACACCGAACAGTATAGAACAAAAAAGCAAAAATGGACAACTCCCTGAGATAAAATCCCCTGAACGACCGCCCAAGAAATGGACACAAAGCTGGTTCTCCTCATCTACTGAAAAAAGGACTACCGGACAAAAGAGATGCAATTCTTAGTTGTAGTAAGACGACGAAAATAAATAATTCTCAATACTATATTTTCTTGAAAATGCAAATAAAAATTTAAATAAATGCGAGACACAAATTTAAATGGAAATTTTGAACACAGAAAGTAAACAAAATAGCAATTATAATTTTATGTGCAATGACCTTTAACAAATTTTATTACATATTTATGAAAATAAAACAAAGAATATCAAGCATGATAAACATACAAAAATAATACTAAATACTTTTAAAGTATTCAGAAATCTCCATAAAATCTTCATAATCCCTTACAAAATTCACATATTTCCGGCTTAAGTGAAAGCTTCGTCTTTTAAAAGCTCTCTGCACTTTATTTCGTACTCCAAACTAAATATTTACTTCTATAATACGGTTGATCCGCCAAGAAAACTGGTACATTAATAAAATTTCTAAAAGATAACAGTAGAATACAGTTGGTTGCTAAAAACATTACTGCCGAAGCGTCGCTAAAAAAAGGCTAATAAAAAAAGAACTTTTTGCATCTTTTTCCATACACGACGATGTTACATATTTAACGATTAGATGTTCATCTGTACCAACATTTCGCGTCGTGGTTTTTTCCTGCTAAACCTCTGAGTTTACAGAAATTTTCGAGAATTATTTTTCAAAAATGGTGTGCATGGTTTTATTATATTATTCCATCCTAAACCATAAACTTATCAGTCAAAAATCCATAGAAACAAATTAATTCATGAGAATGAAATATTATGTATTATTTTCAGAAACGCACAACGTTTCGCCAATAAATCATTGACTTCCTCAGGTAATACAATAATAGTACTCAGAACTATATTTAAAATATAGTATATATTTATATATAGTATATGGTATATATTTTAAATATAGTTATGTGTGGGATTGTTTTATATTTACCAATCCTATTGTATTACGGAGATGATCTTGAAACCATAAAGTCGTAGTGTAAAGTGGAGAAAATATAAAAAGCTTAAGATCATTTACCTAGACAAATGACGTAGTGAAAGCAGCTGTAGGTTGTTCATTCGTGTATATATTAAAGAGAACTGGGGCCAAAACGTTGCCCTGTGGTAACCCATTTCGTTGTTTTCTCCAGGGACTACCTTAAAATTCAACAAAAAATATATGATTTTGTAATATAGCAATAATTATTCGCGCTAAAGAATAATCTTTACTGATTGTCTATAACTTTTACCGTAGAATTGATAAATTAAAAGTATAGTAGGCCACTAAGAGACCAACAAATATAATGCCGATTATTTGCAAAAGTTCAAATCCATCTTCAATATATTGAGTGAGGTTTAATACTTGACCGGTGCAGGATTTATCACGGCGAAAGCCGCTTTGTTTTGGAAAGAGAAGTTTATGTACAGCATTTCATCTTTATACAAGTAGGAAAGCAATTAAATTGAGCGAAAGTTCTTGGGATCATTTGGCTCCCTGCTGGGCTTCAAGAGGATATGGTATTACAGCTTTGCTCCTAATTTTAGGAAATCGGTATTTTGTAACTCAGCTGTTAACAGTTTTCAGAATGACACTTCTGGCCGTTACACAGCCCTTAAGTCTCTGCGGTCATATGTCAATAAAATTACAAAAACTTTCTACAGAAAAACTCTTCGCTAACTTCATCAGGGAGCGCTTCAGACTAGCGATTTAGAGTGTCTCTTCTTTCTTTCGGCCAATCAGCAGGAGAAATAAAGTCCGATACATTGCTTTCAAGCCACTGCTGTACAGCTTACGCAATATAGGGTGACTCTGAATCTTGCTGGAAGCTCCAGTGGTGCCCATCGATGAGAGAATTGTTCAGTTCTTCAACTACACTGGTTTCTTAAAAACTCCAAAGACTTTGACCAACGTTTTTACCCCTTTTTACGTACAAAATTAAGATTAGTGGTACCGTCATAGCTTCCGCCTCATCGTACCATAACTGAAGCAGGGCAATAGCCCTTCTGTGTCATCGGCACTTTTTCACAAGCTTCTCGTGACCTTGTAGCAAAAACTATGTCGTTCTGGTGTTGAAAGGTTGTTCAATATTAAAAATCTTTTCAATTTCAAGAATCCCTTTATAATACTATTGTCGAGTGGCCGAGAGATCTAAGCGCTATAACTGTCAGAAGTGGCAATTTTAAAAACTGATTGGTGTTTATTGTTTAATAATCATTTATGTATTATGTACTGAAACAAAATTTAAATATCCGTAAGCATTTTGTGAAATTTCACTGAAACTTTGTAGCAATATTTATGGTAAGACCGGGTATGTTACAGCTGATTAGTATAAATCCTCTTTGACTCCTTTATATTTCGCTAATACCCATAAATATGTTGAGGTAAATACAGAAATTAACAGCTTTATATAAGACTTTTTAAGATATTGTAACAGTCTTATTGTTGGCTTTGTGTTCTTATAAAAATCATATTATGTCCGCATTGAAGTATGATACATTAATTCTGGAGCGGAACAATAAATTTCAGTGTGAAGTGTGACGTCTGGTGGTAACAGCATTTCACTAGAAGAGGGTCATGGAAGTACATCCTCGCCTACCTTTGTTGAGGACGGGAAACATTCACGGGATGACAGGGAAATGTGGAGACATTTACTACTGAAACTAAGGAAAATTTAGTATTTGAATAGTTGTTTGAAATTAATTATAGAATAGAAATGGGTTCGTTAAAGTGTCAAATAATGTAATTTGAAAGTTTTAGGTGAGGTATTAAGTGACAAAAAATTTAAATATTAAAACATACGAAGTTTTTGGTGATATTACACATTCAGTATATCGTTCTACAGGTTTTTGCTAAACACGGTCATCTGTTGATCGTAAGATAAACCGTGATTCATCAGTAAATAAAATTCATAAAATAGTCCAAGTGACGTCATTTTGCACAAAACGAAGGCGCGACTTGGGAGTTGTTCCCTGCAAGTGCTAGACTGCTAAATTTGAAACAACCAGTTCTCTCAGGGGGAACATTTTGTATCTCAAGTACAAGGTGTCTCAAAAGAAATTTTATATTTATTTAGCTTACTGCGTGAACGCAACGTATCCGAGGGGCGCGGGGGTTATGTCAATCGGTAGCCTGGCTCTTGGGACTTCAGTCGCTATGGAGCGTTTTTCGGGAGCAGACCGCGCGTTATGCGTGCGAGAGTTTTACAAAAACGGTGATTCGGCGACTGTAGCGCGTAGAAAATTCTGCAGTATTCGAGGTTTTCGCCACTTAAATGATGCGCCAAGCATTCCTCTCATTCGACATTGGGTTAAAAAGTTTGAAGAGACTGGTACAACGCTGGATAAATCAAAATCCGGGCGACCTAGGTCATCAAGAACGGTAGAAAACGTGGAGAATGTTAATCAGTCTGTTCGTGACGACCCGAACCTTTCAATTCGGAAGCGCGCAAGTGCTTTAAATGTGCATAGATCATCATTATATCGCATTATGCACAAAGACCTAAAGCTGCACCCCTACAAAATTCAATTGGTGCAAGAATTAAAGCCCCAAGATGCCAGTCAGAGGCTTAATTTCGTAAATCAGGTGATTGAGCGGAGAGGTGACATAAATTGGCCTCCACGCAGTCCAGATTTAACCCCTATGGATATTTTCCTATGGGGTTATCTTAAATCTAAAGTTTACGCCAATAAACCGACTTCACTGGCGCATTTGAAAGAAAATATCCGTCACGAAATGGCAGCCATCCCTGAGTCCACCTGCCGAGACGTCATAAGTAATTTTACTGTTCGATTAAATGAGTGCCGAGAACGCGAGGGTCTACATTTAGACGATATTATTTTTAAGAAATAAATCCCCAAAAAGTGTATTTTAATAATTAATAAACATTTTTTCTATATACGGCTTACTTTTTTTTTAATCGATCCCCTAAATATAAAATTTCTTTTGAGACAGCTTTTATTTTAGTAATATTATTTTGAAATAGGATATCTGCGATAAATACTTTAAAATATGCAATTATGCCAGCAACTCATTTTATTTTTCCATCTCAATATTTTGCATTATGGGTACTTAAATTTTTAATAAAATTTACGACAAACTTATTTTATACTTATATTAGAAGTTATTCTAGCAAAAGCTATGACAGAACGAGGAACGAAACTTACAAAACATTCACTACGGGAATAGGCCTCAGGCAGGGATGTGTTCTAGGTCCACACCTTTTCGCAGTAGTGCCTGATGACGTGGTGAAACAGTGTAAAAAGAGAACAAAATCATACATGGTATAAAAAGTATATTGGAAGATAAAAGAAGAAAAAGTCACAGAACTATGTAATGCAGATGACATGATCGTAGTGGCAGAAAACGAACAAGAATTAGAATATAACATAGAAGTGTATTATAAAGAACGAAAGAAAAAAAAATATGGAGGTAAGCAAAAATAAGACAAAGATAATGGTAATAAATGGAAAGAACAAAACACACTGTATAAAAAAAGAATACATAAATTTGGAACAAGTGAACAGCTAAAAATACGTAGGAGCAACAATAAACACTGACGGTGACCTAAATGATGAAATAATGGAAATAATAGGAAGAACAAGAAGATTGTTTAATGCAATTAGAAGTAAGTTCCTGGGAAATAAAGAAATCTCCACAGAGGTGAAAGTAGAAGTAGTAAGTGTTCAAAAAGATGACAGTGCCAATACTCACACTTTTCAGTGAATCGTGGACTACCTCTACTAAACATCGAAGTAAGCTCAGAAGTATAGAAATGAGATTTTTGAGAAAAATATCGGGAAAGACAAAGATGGACCGAATTAGAAACCCGACGTTCAGGGAAGAATTACAGACGAAACCAGTAAAACATCTAATTCAAGAAAGTTAAATGAGATGGCTAAGGCATGTTCAAAGAATATGAGATGAAAGAATAGCTCAAGCAACATTTGAGGCATGACCAATAGGAAAGAGAAGAAGAGGACAACCAATTAAGATTTGGGCGGATGAAGTAAGTAAGTAAGTAAGTAAGTAAGTAAGTAAGTAAGTAAGTAAGTAAGTAAGTAAGTAAGTAAGTAAGTAAGTAAGTAAGTAAGTAAGTAAGTAAGTAAGTAAGTAAGTAAGTAAGTAAGTAAGTAAGTAAGTAAGTAAGTTTATTAGCAGACTAGCTGGAGTATCCGAACTTCATACAGTTACAGTTGTAAATGGTAAGTGCGATATATCAGTTTCAAGTAGAACCGAAAAACTCATTTCTTTACTCTAAATCACTCTTTTGTATATTTTTTCATGTTAATGAAGTAAATAATAAGAAAGATACTTCGTTCAGAGGTTTATATTTTGTATATATATATATATATATATATATATATATATATATATATATATATATATATATATATATATATATTAAACTCAGGGCACTTTGCGCAATTTTCACTCATCGAACTTGAGGTAATCGAAAAAAGACGGAACAGTTAATTAAATTTAGTTATTCTTTTCGCATTATCCCTATAATTTTATAAATAATACAATTGATTTCAGTTAATTTCACTAAAACCCTTGTCTAATAATAATTGTACTTCGTTCTATATCCTTATGGATCATATATGCCAAGTGACAAAGGGATAATTATGAGTTACAAACAGAGACCGAAGTGTCATATTTGCAAAGAGATTATGCGCTTAACGTAGCGGAAATTGTTATAAGATTATTATAAATTTAGACTAAAATCATATCTATTCTTATACCTTAGCACCAAAACTAACAACCCAGAAAAAGAAATAAACTCTCATATAGAAATTATGATATAATACCAACATGTAAATGCTGAAACAAATACTGCGCAGTTACTGATTAGTTTAAATCAATGCAGTTATAAAGTTATTTAATTGAGTTAATACTAGGTCTGGACTACCCGATCCTGGAAGAGTGTGGAATAACTATATAATAAGTATAGGGACTAGTGGTATTGATTATTTAAGTAACCGTATTGTTATCTGGTTACAATATCATTAAAGACAAATTTGGTTGTGGTTCAATTCTTTATTAAACTACATAAATATTAGATTTATACACTAATTAATAGACAACAATAACACAAATAATAAATACACGAAGTCACTACACTTATAACACAGTTAATCCACAGTTAAATATTCCATCACCATGTAGTTCAGACTAGTCTAGGTATTTAATTAACTAAATCAGTCACCGTACTGAATTCCACTAACTTAGTATCTCCACTTGAGTTCAATCTTTTCTTTTGTCTAACTCCACGCTTATGTTGAATGCGTGAAACAGACTTATTGACGAGCTTAAGTTGAATAACTGTACTTAAAAACTCGCGGAGCTTCACTGAATACTATTTATCCTCCGGGCTCAGGTGCCGCGCGTTATATAGAAAAACTCATTTCCTTCTATAAAACTCGAGAACATACGGGTAACTCAATGTTCAAGGTTCGCCATACGCTTCAAGGCTACGGTATTGTTTGGCAGGGCCGTATACGTAACAATATTGTAAGATTATTGTACCACTTAATAGAAGTATAAGGGAATGGAACTCTATAGAACCAAAGTTGTTTACATTAGCCCTAGAAGACATTTTTAATGGAATAAACTGGGACATAAAGGACTAAATGTCAATGGAACCCTTTCTTACCCATTTACGGTACGCTGACTACATAGTACTATTCTCAGAAAATTTGCAACAAATGCTAAAATACCTACATTGTACGTTCAGAAAATCTTCCCCTAATCGAAAGACTAATGGCAAATAAAACATCATTAAAAAACAAATTATAAATAAATAAAAACAGAACGTGTTCATGAGTACATCTACCTGGTATAGATCTGGGAATATCGAGCCAAAAAGAAGAGCTCAAAAAAAAAAAAAATAAATAAATTAAGTTTAAATTCAGCATACCAATCAGTATTAGTTGATCTTCCTGGTGCAGAGTCTCTATAACGCTTATCAAGCCACTGTTTGGCTTCAACAGTATTTTTTGCCATGAAAAAACAATGTTTAATCAACACACGAAATTCTTTTTTATCAATTCTTTTGAAATTTACAAAACTTGAGTCACTAAAACCACTGTAACCTCTAAACTAATTGTCAAACTGTCATGTAATTTTCACACGTATCGTTTGAAGGTTGGTACTATCTAGAAAACATATGGGTCTGTCAACAGTGTTGCCATATATATGTCAGACCGGAGACTTATTGAGTGAAATGTTATATTGTATGGTACTGGATTCAAACCAAAGCCAACGTAGAGATGTTTAGAATCATTTAGAGGCAAATGGAGAGAGAAATAATTGGTATAACAAAGCAGGACAAATACAAAAATGAAATGGTGCGAGTGGGTGACATCTCCATTCGATCTGCTTCGCTAAAATGGACCTACGCGGGACATGTAGCGAGAAGTGATCCAAATCACTTGAACCGTAAAATTTGGACTGGTGTCCCTATGAGCACAAAAGAGGAAGAGAAGGATCACCAATGCGTTGGTATGATAATTTAGAAAGAACTGCTAGGTTAGATTGGATCCTTATAGTTGGAAATATAGTTAAATGGAAAGAGCTGATGAAGGCCTATTTCATAAATAGATATGAGAGGCTTAAGAAGAAGAAGAAGAAGACTGTAAGATAATTACTGTAAAATTCTAATATTTAACTATTTTACTAAATATACAAAATCAATATTACTTAAGTTATTCTTAATGTTGAGTTATTTTAAAACGTATTTTTACTCAATATCATTAATTAAGAATATCATAGAAATTTCATTACAAGCATAAACAAAATTTTGACATTGAAAAATGTCCATTAAAAAGTAAATGTATTTAAAAAATATAAATTGTATTTGACATGAGATTTTATAATTTTCCGTGCAAATGGTATCGATTATTTTTTACTAAATATTCATTTTCACTAAATTGTATTTATTAATATTTCATATTTGTCGCATTCATACTGTTATCCTGTGTTTCACTGAGCTTAAGGATTATACCAGGAATACAGCCTACGTGAAAAAGTTTCTGTAAACAGAAAGATGAAATATTTGTATTAACAGAATCGGATTTATGTTATTAATATTTAACTATTTGTTGACACAGGATTATAGATTGGTTTTCTGAAAATAATAAAAGAGATGTCTTTTAAATCAGTGATTTTGAGCCATTTTTATTTGTGGCACACTTGGTTTCACGTCAGGTACATGTGAAATATAAAAATGTATTTTTAATGAAATTGTTAATCTTACATCGTCGTTTAATCAAGGTTATAAATAAAACCAGACCCGCAGTAAGGAAAACTTGCGCTAGGGGCAAAGCCGTGTTTTGGCGCCCTTGGCAAATAAATGTAAGTGATAAACAAAAAAAGGTCCTCACCTCCAAAAATCCAAATGATGAGCACAAAAAAAAGGTCCTCACCTTCGCAATGGCGCTTCTTAGTCAAGTTCGTCAGCGCCCTTTTCCTTAGCGCGCCCAGGGCCATCGCCTTTGCAAGCGATGCTTTGCAGGCGATGCTTTGCAGGCGATGCTTTGCAGGCCCCGGGTAGTGATCAATTTTATATCCGGGAATTTTTATCATAATACAGGTGAAAATACAACTGATGACCTAAAAAAAAAGGTCCTCACTTACAAAAAACAAGTGATGAGCACAAAAAAGGTCCTCACTTCCAAAATACTAGTGATGGCCACGCGCCGACTCCGGGGCACCGGGAAATATTCCCGGCTACCCCCCCCCCCCTCTAGTCGATCCTGCCGAACAGACAAATACATAAATGACGCTATAAGGGATTTTGGTCAAACTTACAAAACCCTAAAAATGGCACTTTGTGTCTAACCTAACCTAACCTCGTAGCTCTTATAGTTTTCGAGAAAGCACAAATTTGCGCTAAGATAGGAGAGAATCATTTGTGGATCACCGTTTTTCTTAATTTATTCTAAAATTAATTTGAATCCTCAAGTACTGTATTTTAATTGTTTTTTTTTTTTTTATAAATATTACAATTGGAAAAAAGTCGTTGTATGTTTTAACTCCTGTCCACCTAAAGCTATTCCATGCCTAGCCTGTATAACAACCAGGGATGTATTAGTATAAAAATGCACATATTTAATATTTTTTGCAATATGAGTTGTTGTGTAATTAATTATTTTGTTTTATATTCAAATTGCATGTTTTATTTGATTTTATTGTACAAAATAAATGTGATAAAACATGTACCTATTTACATTTTGCTGTTATAAAAATTAACAATACGATATAAAGCAAACTTTTAGTTCCGCAGTTCACGTGCATTAAATGTAATTATCTTTTTTATTAAATCTGCAATAAGGATAAGTACATAATAACCTGGCAAATAAATTACATTTACAAGTCAGATTTTTCAAATTGCAAACTATAAATAAAAAATAATATAATCCCTCGACATGATAGTTTGACAGTGCGTATGAGAGCTAAATAATTCAATTTGAATCTTGATGCTATGCACAAGAATCTGCCAGAAAATTTGAACTGGAGAAATATTTAGTAATTTCGTTAATTTTTTTCTGTCGAAGTTCTTTTATTAACTTAATCTGTTACCCTGTGAATCTCACGTATTTTTCAACCATTTAATTGTATTTGTAAAATAATAAATTAATAACCGAGGATCAAAAATGTGTCTGAATATTCTACCCAGTCTTGTTTTCAACTGCTTTTTGTATTCGACTGCTTCGCGTGCATTATTTATAACTACGGTGACCCTAAGTCCTTTATTTAAGAGGACAGTCCTTTATTTCACTGCTCCGTCCTCTAACTTTATTTATTTTCTAAAAAAGGCGTTTTGTCCTGTATTTTGTAAAGTCGTCGCAAAGTTATTATTTTTTTTTTTTAATAATATATTGAATAAGCTATATTTTTATTTCGAATGATTGTCACAAATAAAAAGATCGACGAATGGCGACAGAATAACAAGCCCTGCCATCAAAGGTGGGTTGAGATTTTTGAACATTTTACAACAAAAGAAGTGAGGAAGAACTTGTAAATTTTTTGGACAAACTGAAGACTACTAGTGCAGATTACGTGTTGAAAATAGACTGTAACAAGACTAAAATTATGAACATGTAATCGTGCAAATGAGTTAATTAGAAAACCCCAGAGAATTGCCGATTGAGAAGTTGACAGTATGGTATATTTAGGCTCACTTATTCACAGTTCAGGTACATGTGAATTTGAAATACGTCGCCGTCTCCAACTGGCACGCGTTGCAATGAGCAACCTGAGTAAGATTTGGAAAGACAAAAATACATCCCGTCAAACCAAATGTGCACTGGTAAACTCCCTAGTCTTCCCTGCTTTCTATTACCTTTCTATTAACCTCGGAAACATGGTTAATCAGATCAGCAGATAGGCTTCGCCTGGACGTATTTGAAATGCGGTGTTGGCGCCGCATGTTTCGAATACCATATTGTTCCAGACTTCTTTATCTTGAGTGAGTGTAAGCGAGCTTTTATTATATCTGGAAAGTTTGTCTCTCCATTTTTTGTTTTGGCTTCCTTCCCTTTGCTTATTACTGTACGGTGTCCAGTCAGTAATTATTTTACTCATCTGTCATCCTGTGTGGCCAATCCAATTTCATTTCAGACCTATATATGGTTGTACAATGTCTCTTATTTTTGTTTGGTTCATAGTTCTGTATTCATGATTGTTATAACTTACATTTAGGATTTTTTTCGTTCCAGTGCTCTCTGATAGACTTGTATTTTTCCTATTTGTTTCTAAATCAACATGTTTGACAGCTTGTGCCGGCTGTAGAGATCCAAGCACCCCGGAAAAAAATCAAGTAATGCTAAAAAAAGGAAGATAGATCCAAATAATGGCCAAACAAAAACGACTGATTAATCCGAGTGTTGTCAAAAAGAAGACAGACCCATGTGATGAATAAAAAAAAGGAAAGACGGATCCAAATGATGACAAAAAGAAAAGAAGAGAGATTCAAGTGATGACCAAAACATAAGGAATACGGATCCAAGTGATGGCAAACAATGGAAGATCCGTCTTCCTTTTTTCTAGCCAAAGCACCCTTCAAACATTTCAGCATTCCTAGAAGAAGTCACCCCGATGCGTCACATAGTCTGCTTACCATGTCCCGTAGTGACAGCCATAACTTAAAGCAGGTGTCTACTATAATTATTTTATCCTTTTGTTCAAAGTTCCCAGTTTCACAAATATCATTGCATTGAAGTTTTCTTCCAGCTCAGTTCAGTTTCTTACCAAACATTTTAAAATTCCCAGAAGAGTAAGAAAAATATGTATCTTTTAAAATGTTATTTCAATACCTGCATCAAGTAAATTTTCAGTATAATCGAATAAAATCCAACTCTGTACGATACAAATCTGCCGGCTTGGATTTCTATCTAGCTCTGTGAACATTTTTACTTTATATCTAAAATATTTCCCGTAGGTACTAGATAAATCTTTACTATGTCATTAAATCACGCTCAGACTTATTTTTTACTCGTTTTTACTGAAAAACTTAGAGCGACGGAAGTGATAAATGGTGACACAAATCTCCTTCTACGTTGTACTATTAGTACTTTAAGTCTATCAGGAAAGATACATCTAGATATTTATATAAATAAAAAATTGACTCTTCCGTACAGACAGACAAACAGACATATGAGTAACATTTTTTAATAATACCTATAAAGCCCTAAAAATTGCTGTGAAATGTGATTTATCACATATCTGATAAGTGATGAAGTTCACAGAAGCCCGAATAATCGATGTCTGCTCATAATTAAAACCTTTCATTTAATATCTTGCATGAAAAAATTAATATTTTTTATCCTAAAGTGAAAATTAGACTTTTGCGTTCCTCCAGAAACGCGTTTGTACATGCACAACTAATAATAATAATAATAATAACAATAATAATATTTATTAATCCCTTAAATACAGGACTGCATGTAGGATATGTCAGTACATGAATTTATAATTTTACACAGATTTCGATTAGTAAAACAAAAAGTTATACAATTGATAAAACAATAACATCATACATTAAATTACCCAAAATCAATGTTACCCATTGGCATGACTACACCAGTCCTTACAAAATTTCAAGTATTCATTCATTGAGTATACACAATGGTCTATAAGAAATACCTTAATTTTCCGCTTGAATACAGCAAACTGCGTTTCATTTCTGACATGGAATGGCAGTGAATTAAATAATTTAATACCAACAGTTTTTGGTGATTTTTTTGTCAGTTCCAGTATGTTTTCTGGAGTTCAATCTTTTCCTCTAGTGTTATATGAATGCTGGTTCAAATGGCAAGCAAAGTATATCTGATTTTTAAATACATAGACCAGCAACTCTAAGATCTAAATACCAGGTACTGTTAATAATTTGTATTTTACAAAAAGAGGTCTGCATGATTCAGTGCGTCTTTTGTTTGATATACTACGTATTATTCTTTTCTGGGAAATAAATATGTCATTTGCCATAGTTGATGATCCCCAGAAGCATATTCCATACTTAAGCCTACTATAAAATTGTGCATAATAAAATTTAATAATGGTCTCATGACCTACAATATTTTTTAAATTTTTTATTTGAAAGTGAGCTGAATTTAATGATTTTAGTAGTTTTTTACAGTGGGCTTTCCAACTTAAATGTTCATCTATGTACAGACCTAAACATTTTGTTTCATTTTCTGATTTTAGATATTCATTATTTATGTTAATATTTAAATTGATTTGACTACTACTTTGCAAAGTTCTAAAGATCATATAGTTAGTTTTGAAGGCATTTAAGTATAATTAGTCTGGTAAAAACACACAATCGTTTAGAAACAAGAAAATACGTTGATATTAACCAACAAATGGCACTTCAGTCGTTTGTCAAAATACTAGAGGAGAAAGTCCTAATATAGTCCCCAAAGAAAATCTACTAATATAGCTAACACCATCTTTCGGCAATAGCTTAAAACACAACTTTCGTTCAACAATTTTACAAATGTAGTGCAGTTGAGTTCTTGTTCCATTAGAAACGTATTACAGTCAATGTGTTTGCTTAATTTTGATTCTTTTATTAAGATAAGTTGTTGTTATAAGAATGGGCAAGATTTTTATTCGATCTGCTTGTGATTTATACTTGAAGGTTGTATTGTGATCGAGGTATAATGTGTTACTAGGAGCTACTTCATCTCAAAAAAGTCAAACATTAATTTAGATTGTCATGTGCAATTTTGGAAATATAAGCTCCCCGCGAGGTCTAAATATGGACCAGGGCATATTCAACATTTTTTACCAGCTGACGACGACACGGACGTTCACGAAGTAGGCAACAAAGTCCGGTGCTGCTTGCATGTTTTGTGACGGTTGTTTTTTACAGAATCTAAGAGGCGAATTTCAGCTAAAAGGATTTTTATGAAACCTCATTTTTAAGCTTTTGACATCAATGTCACGAGTTGATCAACTTTTGGTAAAAATCGGTTGACTAGAAATGGGAGTTTACTCGTATCGGTTTTAAGATTTGAAAATAATTCACAACAGAGAAATATTTCGAAAAAAAATGTATTTAACAAAAGTTGCTATAAAAGCAATAACTAACAACTTTTATTTGAGACATTTTTTGATAAAAGGAAAAAACATTTTTTTTTTCGAAATTTATTTATTATAGTGCGTTCAAAGGTGAGTTTGCAGTACAGGGCATATGGAGTAGTTCTTTTTCATACTCTCTAATGGGTTTACACAATGACACTATCCTTTTCTTGCTTGTCGACGTTGCCAGCTCTAAAACGCGCTGATCTGTGAAGACGCAGTATTCTAGAAATGGCCATTGGTTTTTGTTGACTGTTATTTTGAGTTTTATAAGAGTTGATTTTTGTAAATCATACGAGTTTTTCATATTATTATAATTGACACATTTGACACTTTCGAGCTATACTGCAAACTCACCTTCGAACGCACTATAGTATCTATTTTGTCATACTTACATATATGTAACGTTTCTATGGTCATGATAAATAATATCTCTGTTAAAAAATATTGGGCCAAGTTATTTCTACTCTGCTGCTAGAATGTATTTTATACAAGTACTTTGTGATGGCGGTCGGTCCTGTGGTGGCCACAGCTGATTTTTTAATGTTAAAATATTAAAAGTAGCACAGGCAGATTCATAATTTTCATAAGGGGTGTCTGTTTTATAGCAGAGGTATTTTAAAGCTTTAATCTGAATTCTTTCAATTTTATTTACATACCTATCATACTGGTTGCATGGGTTACAAATAACGCATGCAAAATTTAGTAGACTATAAACACAGGCAAAATAAAGATTTTTAATAGCAATGACCGATTTAAATTTTTTTGTGCTACGAATAATAAAACCCAGCATTCTCCAGGCTTTAGAAACTATATTGATTATATGAGCTTCATATGATAATTTTGTGTGAATATATACCCCAAGATCCTTCACAATTTCCGTCCTATTTAATAAATTCCCATTTAATTTATAATCAAATATAAACTTATTAGTACTTCTAGAAAATGAGACAATTTGGCATTTACTAAAATTCAAGAAAAGTTTATTTTCATCGCAATATTTATGGAAATTATCAAGGTCATTTTGAAGCAATATTGCGTCAGAAATAGAAGAAATTTTAAAGAACATTTTCATAAAAAATTAGCACTTGAAATAGAGCTAGCGACGTCGTTTATAAAAAGCAATAATTTAAGTAAAAGCAGTAAGTAAGGTCCTAAATGAGAGCCCTGAGGGACACCAGATGTTATTTTTACAAACCTTGACGTAAATTGATTTTGACAGGTTGACTTCGATTCTTAATGTGAATGGATACCCATTTTTAAGAGCTTATTTATTAGAAGATTATGGTTGATTTTATCAAAGGCTTTACTGAAGTCTGTGTATACCGATCCACTTGAATTTGTTTATCTAAATGTTTTAACAAATAGTTGGTATACAAAAACAAATGTGTGTCTACCGATCTTCCTTGAACAAATCCGTGTTGCTGAGGAATTATGTAATTTCAAAAATGTTTGCTCCGATCTGCTAATTTTTTATGTTTAACAAATGCTTGATCAAATCTTATTTCTGGAAAAATTTGCTGAAATTTGCCAATTATTAATTTCTACATTTTCTTGCTAAAATTTCAGAAAAATTTCTACAGGACTAACAATTTTTACCAATATTTCTAAAATTATTGCCCAGGTCTGCCAATTTTGGCTAAAATTTCAAAAATATTTGTTCCGATTTGTGCTAATTTTAATCATTATACTTCATATATAAAATGTGAGATTAATTTTGAATTTCAAATATGTCATCTCTGTTCATAATTCCTAGTCTACTAAAATATAAATAAATTAATTCTTATGGGAAATCTTATATGTTCATGTACTCGTGTAAAGTAAAATACTGCAACTCACTTAAATTATTTGAGAGATGGCATGTCAAGCATTCTGATTAAATTATAATCTTGTATGCAGCGCATGCTCTGATATAGTTGCAAATAAAGGAACCCTACATACGAGAAATAAACTAATATTTCAGAACTTGCAAGTTGGAACACGGTTTGGTTCATGGTCCTGATTTGATGAAATTAGAATATTTGACTGCGTCATCATTTAGTAGCACTGGTTTGAAAATTTAGGAACTGTTTAAATTCTATATTGTTAGTATGTTACGAAATATGGAACTGTAAATTGAGCACGTTTATCCTATGGATCTTATCAGTTTAAGGCTCTAGATTAGTGTTCCTCAAATTTTCTGATGTGGCGTACCGGTAGGTTTTATTAAGACCTGACAAACCCCATAATAATATTTTATTGGTGCTAATACAATTACAAAGAATTGTTTACACAAGTCAATATAACAGTACAAATAGATAATACAAATTATAACATCTTAATTTTAAAAAATCAGCTGTGGCCACCACAGGACCGACCGCCATCATAAAGTACTTATATAAATTACATTCTGGCAGCAGAGTATAAATAACTTAGCCTAATATTTTTTAACAGAGATATTATTTATCATGACCATGGAAACGTTACACATAAATATGAAAAAATTGAGAAAAATTTTACAGAAATTATTCGAAATTTTTCGTTTTATCAAAAAACGTCTCAAATAAAAGTTATTAGTTATTGCTTTTATAGCAACTTTTGTTTAATAAATTTTTTCGAGATATTTTTCTGTTTTGAAATATTCACAAAAATCTTAAAATCGATACGAGTAAACTCCCATTTTCAGTCAACTGATTTTTACCAAAAGTTGATCAACTCGTGCCATTGATGGCAGAAGCTTAAATATGAAGTTTCATAAAAATCCTTGTAGCCGAATTTACTCTACACGTGTACACAGACGGACAGACAGACAGACGGACAGACAGACAGACAGACAGACAGACAGACAGACAGACGGACGGACAGACAGATCGACAGACATCATGCTAAAAATAGTCAAAACGTTATGTAGGGACCTCAATTCGTGGAGATCCATCGAAATCTCGAAATGTCAAAATCGGTATGATCACAATACCTCCCTTATATATGTTGGCGGTCGGTAAAAACTAGAAACATTATATCTATATAATCAAACATGATCTGTAAAATCTATATCAAAAAAAATCTTCTACAGAATACAAGCAATTCCACTGGTCAACGGGTATTCAATCTTCTTTCCCATAATTTCCTAACCATTCTGTCCTCCATCATCCTCATAACGTGTCCTATCCACTGTAATCGTCTGACTCTTAGTTCTTGGGTGATACTTGGCCTTGAGTACAGTTCTCGGATATCTTTATTCTTCCGGATTCTCCATTCACCATTAATTTGAATGGGACCAAAGATTCTGCGTAATATTTTATTTTCGAAAACTATGAGGTGTTGTCGATCTCGCTTTGTTAAGGTCCATGTTTCGGAGCCATACATAAGTACGAGACGTACTATAACGTGGTATAACTTTATCTTGGTGCTCCTCGACAAGACTTTCGTTTTGAAGAGGGTACCCATTGCAAAATACGATGCATTAGCAACTCTAATTCTATTCGTAATTTCCTGCTGTATCATATTCACCTGATTTATCATGGTTCCCAGGTATTTGAAAGTAGAAACTGTCTCAAAAGTGTTGTCATTAATTTTTAAGTCGGTCGTGTTCTCATGACTGCGTCTACTAACAAGGAGATACTTGGTTTTTTCATTACTGATGATGAGTCCTACTTGACGTATAAATACTTTTATTTTTATGTAATAAATGAAAATTATGCTATTGAACTAAGAATGCAATTTCTAGAACTTTTTGTGCTTTATTATAATTAGGTAGAAGGAAATCTGCTGCATGTAGGGTCCTTAATTCAACATGTAAAATTTATGTTCCGGTTGGCTGAGTATAAGCTCCTTAGCACATTAATTCGCTTGTTGCTAAATCATTATTAACTACTGAAGCCGGCAGTTCAAATCACTTCACCCATTTACAAGCTTTGGTTGCCATAGCTACATAGCCACTTCATTCTCACTACTAAACAATTGTTTTCCAACGTAGATTAAAGATTTTTATATAATAAATTTATGCATGCTGGTCGCTATGGCGTAGTGGTCGGCTCATTTGACTGCTAACCATCGTGGCTCGGGTTCGAATACCGGTGATGGTATGAATGTTTGTATTTGTCATAAAATTACTAAAGTATCCAAAAAATAAAAATAAAAGATGTACTGGTTATTAGCCATAAATAGCTAAAACCAAAAAATGTAACAAAAAAAAAAAAAGCATAAATTTACTTAAATAATAAGTCATTGTACCAGTAAGTATATTTATCAACTCTATAGGTTTGTTCCAACAAAAGTTCAGAACCATTCAGAACTTTACTGAGTTTGCGCACAACGATTTTAGCGTTCCAACAAGTCGATTTAAAAATTCAGAACTTAAAGTGCAGTGTTCCAAGAACGAGTGAATTGTGTTCCGAATTGATTCTGAATCATTCTTAAAGTTCCAGGATTTTACAAGAATTTTTAATTCTGAATCAGTTGAACATGTTATCTAACCTCACTTATTTGTTTTTGTTTATTTGATTAAATTAGTAGTAGTAATGGAAGAAAACAGTGATTTTTCTGATTTGTCAGGATTTTCAAGCGAAAGTGATGATGGACAATTCTTGAATGAAGTTATTGTTGAAATAAGACAAAACAATGAAAATTACCTACGGATGATAGTGCCTCAATATAGCGATCAGGTTTTCTAGAACATTTTCGAGTTAGTAGAAATGTTATTGAACCACTAGCAGCAAGTTTCAAAGCAAGTGACATTCTGGCTAAAATGGTAAAATTAGTGGTCAGGATCAACTTCTTATATTTCTCTGATATATTGGCCATCAGACTGCAAGTTTCCGAGATGTAGAAGATAGGTTTGATATTTCCAAAAGTAGTTTGGAGACAATAATAGTCCGAATTACATATTTCTTGAGCAATAAGTTTAACAACATTATAAAATGGCCAAACAATGAGAAAAAGGTCGTTATTGAAAGAAATTTTCGGCAAAAAGGATTTCCAAATGTAATCCTATCCTTCCATTAATTCCATTTCTTCAGTTTAGAAATACAAGGAACAATGTTTTTTAACAGATATTGTTTTGATTTCGTGATTTTATAGGTTAGAATATCGTTCTAGCACTAGTTAAGATGATTCTAGAACTATACGTTCGCGCATGGATTCTAAGCAGTTCTAATTCACGTTCTGAACTGCTGTGAATTTTCTGTTGAAACAAACCTTATATATAGAAAACTTAATAAAAAAAAAAATCAGCTGTGGCCACCACAGGACCGACCGCCATCATAAAGTACTTGTATAAAATACATTCTAGCAGCAGAGTTGAAATAACTTGGCCTAATATTTTCTAACAGAGATATTATTTATCATTACCATGGAAACGTTACATATAAGTATGAAAAAATTGATTTTAAAAAATTTTACAAAAATTTTTCGAAATTTTTCGTTTTATCAAAAACCGTCGCGAATAAAAGTTATTAGTTATTGCATTTATAGCAACTTTTGTTCATTAAATTTTTTCAAAATATTTCTCTGTTGCTAAATATTCGTAAAAATCTCAGACGGACAGACGGACAGACGGACAGACGGACAGACGGACAGACGGACAGACGGACAGACGGACAGACGGACAGACGGACAGACGGACAGACGGACAGACGGACAGACGGACAGACGGACAGACGGACAGACGGACAGACGGACAGACGGACAGACGGACAGACGGACAGACGGACAGACGGACAGACGGACAGACGGACAGACGGACAGACGGACAGACGGACAGACGGACAGACGGACAGACGGACAGACGGACAGACGGACAGACGGACAGACGGACAGACGGACAGACGGACAGACGGACAGACGGACAGACGGACAGACGGACAGACGGACAGACGGACAGACGGACAGACGGACAGACGGACAGACGGACAGACGGACAGACGGACAGACGGACAGACGGACAGACGGACAGACGGACAGACGGACAGACGGACAGACGGACAGACGGACAGACGGACAGACGGACAGACGGACAGACGGACAGACGGACAGACGGACAGACGGACAGACGGACAGACGGACAGACGGACAGACGGACAGACGGACAGACGGACAGACGGACAGACGGACAGACGGACAGACGGACAGACGGACAGACGGACAGACGGACAGACGGACAGACGGACAGACGGACAGACGGACAGACGGACAGACGGACAGACGGACAGACGGACAGACGGACAGACGGACAGACGGACAGACGGACAGACGGACGGAGGGACCGACAGACATCATGCTAAAACAGTCAAAACGTTATGTAGGGACCTCAAACACGAAGGTAAAATCTGTCCTACTTTACGCTTGCGAAACTGGGAAAACAACTGCCAACATTATGATAACATTTTTTATTGAATATCTAGTAAAGTAAGGCTCTAGTTACAGAGATGTCTATTTTTTAAACAAATTTCTACTGAATATTATGGAAAAAACGAGATAAATACTTTACAATAGATGAAAAATGGACACAAAAAAAAACATCCCGCTTGCAATAGCTTAAAATGATGATCCACATACACTAAAATTCAAATTCCAAAGCAATTTGTGAAATAATATTTAGTCTAGTGAGTGTAGTCTGGAGAAAGGAGAGACACAAACTATTGTTAAAGACTTTGAAAGCTGAATTATTGATCAAACCAAATTTTAATTACTAGCATAATGACTACTTTAAAAAATATTTCAGGGCTTCGAACCGTTATTTTTTTCGTTTTGGTTTTCGTTCCGTTTCAATTAAAAAAATATATATCGGTTCGGTTCCGGTTTTCGTTCCTGCAAAAATAACGGTTTTTTTCGGTTTTCGGTTCAGTTCCGAGTGATAAATTTTTCAATGCTTTTATATATATTAGAAATTTATTTTCTACTATAATTTAGAAGAACATTTTATTCCTTATTCTGTGATAATATTACCAAGGTCGCTGCCAGGAGGGAGTTCTAATAATAATAATAATAATTTATTGACCAAATTACATATACATCTATTGTTTTTAGTCAGTCATTATTAGGTACATACGATTTCATATACAAAATTCAATATTGTCAAAATTACTAAAATCATAAATGGGATTTTTCAACAAAATGTCCTTAACTTTATTTGAAAATTCTCTGCATGATAGTTGTTTAATCTCCTCGGGCAACACATTGAAAAATTTTATACAATAGTAATTTGAGCTATTTCTGGATTTGTTCATGCGAAGGTACTGAGAACGGATATCGTTTTTTGAGCGAGTATTGTATTCATGCGAATCTCCAACAGTAGTGAATTTGCTCAAATTCTTATGTATTAGCAAGAGACAATTATAAATAAATAATGCTGGTAAAGTCATTATTTTGAGACTTTTAAAATAATCTCGACATTCGGCTCTGTAGGCAGCGCCGGCGATAATTCTGACTGTTTTACGCTGAAGGCTAAAGATTCTGTCAGCGGACGGAGAATGTCCCCATATAAGTATCCCATAGTTTAGGTGGGATTGAAATAATGAAAAATAGGCTTTCAATAGAAGCGCATTTTTTAAATTATCAGTTAAAAAATTACGAATTACCATTTTTTTCTGATCATCAGTTTAAAAAATAATCTTAAATAAAATGTATTTTATATTCACTCACATAAACGTTATCTGAACCGAAATAAACCGATATTTTTTTTCGATTCAGTTCCGGTTTTCGTTCCGACAAAAATAACGGCTTTTTTCGGTTTTCGGTTCAGTTCCGGTTCGAAGCCCTGAAATATTTATCGTCCAAAGGTGGCGAACATATTTTCCTTTGTTCCTTAAATTTGTTCCTTTTTGTCTTTTGTTGGCGACTGTCTACTTGACATATCAGGAAACCCTGAGTGTGTTGCATGCGTCGCATTTTGGCTGATGTGTTTTCTTAAATATGACCATGTGTTAATAGGGTGTGTCGGATTCTATGCCTTGTTGTGTGACTTGGTCTTTCCTTCTGTGTGTAGATGTCCAATTATGTGTAGTTTCATTTATATTTATTAATTTATTGGTAATATTTGTTCTTCTCCATTTATTATTCCACCCTCCTTTGATTCTTGTTTTGATTGTGTTCTTCTAGTTGTATTGGTATATTGTGTTTTATTATTTGTTTTGTAATTTCGTTCGTTTTTTCATTCGCCTTTATAATCTATGTGCTATGGAATCCATTTTTCTATGGGAGCTATTTTTCTCCCTAATATGGGAGACTGTATTTTTGTAATTTTTAATGGCATCATGTATGTTTTCTTGTCTTTTTTAATGTGGGGAGTTTTTTTGGGAAATTCTGTTGATATGTTTGTAGTACACTAAGTGATTCGGTATTATGCTGTAAATGCAAATGTTGTTCTTTGGATGCTATTATTTGTTATGTCTTTTTATGTACGCTGAATTCCTTCACTATGTAGATGCTGAACTGACTAGGTTAATTTTGTCGCCTGTTATGGTTGCTGATCCCATTTGTTCATCTATTTTTGATCCATCTGTGTAGATTCTATTGCGTATGGGGTATTTATTACGCATTTAATAGAGATGTTGCTTGCACATTTCTAGCTTTTCATTACTTTTATGTTTAGTATTTTTTGTTAAGATTAGGTCGATTCTTGGGGTAAGTAGCGTCCACGGTGAGGTTTTATTTTGTTTTTTTTTTTTTTTTTTTTCTATTTTGTGGATGGCAATTTAAATACTTTGGGTTAGTTTGCAGACATCATTTTGAAGTGGGGTTTTATCTAGGAGCTTTATATTGTTTGTTGCGTTTTGGTAGACATTTGCAGTCAAGGTTCGTACGATGTTTTTCAATAGTTATATGTATTTTTGTTTGTCAGCATTTCACAGTTGAGTAGAGCACGCGTTGCAAATTTATAATGGCGCGTTACAGACTTCAAAAACTCATTATTTTTATTGTATAAGAAAGAATTGCATGCACAGTCGTCTAAAGGGGGTGACATATGAGACTTTTGTCACGGGCCCAACCTAGAAATCCGTCGTGGTAAGAAACATATATACTAATTAAACCGGTGCCTCATATTTTATTTAGATTCTATAAGAAAAATTTGGGTCAATTTTCTTCCGGCTACCCAATGCCGGTTTAAGTATGTAATAGGTCCATTGTTTATTCTTTAATAATAATATAATAGGTACTTACATATTTGTATAATATTTATCGTTTTTATGTGTTACTCATCGAAATTTCAAAATGTTTATTCAACTAATTAGATTCGAAAATCTCAATTCTTCAGATATGTCAATAATGAAACAAATATAAAAAAAATTCATCGTTTTTAGCTGTCCTCATCAGCAGCAAGTACCATTGAAAACTACTTGTTGCTGTTGATGACTGCATTGGAAATCGAAATGTTACATACAGTATTATTAAAAATAGAATGTTAAATTGAAGGAAAGTTTCAGTGTCATTATTTAATATTTAAACCTGTAAAATGCAATCTAATATTTAATTACCTCTTTTTATTACTATTATTTTCTTATTATATCTAGGCAACAGGACTCGGCAGAGCCCTTGAACTGTAGCCATTAAAAATGAAGCTTGAATTCAGCACCGAGACTATAATTGGTTTCTCTGCTTTAAGCAGAACTAGATTTTTAAATCTAGTAACTTTTACCGATTGATTGAAGGTTTTGATCATTTTGTTCAGCAAAAGCCCACTTCAATATACAAAATTTTAGCTAGTGACAACTTAATAAAATTTAAATTCTATATCCTGTACATGTCATCTCAACTAATTATATTTTCTTGTTTATAATTTCTTAATTAAAGTTATATGTTTAGCGTAAACTATATAACTAATATAATGTTGCAAAGCTTTCAAGGTATTGCACTTACCTATCAAACACGTTTCTCCATAATATAATATTTGAACAGTGAGATTCATTATATATACATAGTTCAGACTAACTACCCAACTTTAATGCTGTTGCCAGTACCAACAGTAGTTGATGTTCTTCTGTGCATTCCTTATTTGTTTTTACACATTTGTGGCTAATTAATGCAAAATTATTCATAGAAAAATACGACACTCGAGCTTTTTAATACATGTATTGCAAATTTGAGTAAAATAAAGTCAAGCAAAAAGAAAATTATTGATTTTTTGTTGCTGTGTTTTTACTTTATAAAAGTTTGCTGTGCGGAAGTATACTTTTTATTTTATTTTTGTGTTCTATATTCTTGTCGTATTTTATAGAAGAGATTAAAAAAGGGTGATTTTTTACACATT
Source organism: Liopterus haemorrhoidalis (assembly GCA_963971575.1). Classification (NCBI taxonomy): domain Eukaryota; kingdom Metazoa; phylum Arthropoda; class Insecta; order Coleoptera; family Dytiscidae; genus Liopterus; species Liopterus haemorrhoidalis. The sequence continues at coordinate 32,751,444 of OZ020611.1, read as the reverse complement.
TCAAGATTCCGTAAGTAAACTGCACTAATTAAAAATATATCAATAACCATGAAATTCTTTTGTCTTTGTTGCATCCAGCTAGCAATTTTAGAATGAGTTATTATGTGCCAAATAACAAACTGTTATTAAGTACATGTTGTTAAATTTATTTGAACACACATTAATGACATATTAAATGTATTTATTATAATAAAATAAAATGATTAAAGAGTTGTCGAGAAGAGAAAGACAAAAATCTATTGGGTTGTTACATAAGTCTGTTCGTTTTCTTTTCCACCTTTTATTCAATAAAATATACATTCTAAAAAAAACTTTTATTATCAAATGTACTGTCCATTATTTTCTATCACTTTGGACAAACGCTCAGGCAATTTCGTAATGCCATCTCTCCAAAAAATTCCGTCTTTGCTCTCTATAAATCTGTCCAGGTGAATTTTGATATCGTCCACAAATGCGAAATTTTTTCCGTTAAGGGAATTTTGTAGAAAGCAGAACAAATGGTAGTCGGATGGTGCGATGTCTGGACCGACTACCATTTGTTCCGCTCTCTACAAAATTCCCTTAATGGAAAATATTTCGCATTTTTCGAGGGCAAAGACGGAACCTCCTAGAGAGATGACATTATGAAATTGCCTGAGCGTTTGTCTAAAGTGATAGAAAATAATGGACAGTACATTTGATAATAAAAGTTTTTTTAGAATGTATATTTTATTGAATAAAAGGTGAAAAAAAACGAACGGACTTATGTAACAACACAATATAAAATGTTATAAGGAAATGAAATAAATCAATTCCACCTTCTAGGTAAGAGATGACAACACTGTCCTAATATCTTACTTGGCAAACAAATATAACATCTCACTATAATTGCCAACTTCGAGTACCACAGTAAATAGGAATTCATGGCCAACCGATATCTTTTTAAATTGTAAATCGTATATATCTGGAAAGGGGCAATATCTTTTGGACACACTTTTATTGAAGTCAAAAGATTTCATAACTTTAAGAAAAATATTCTAATAAAAAATCCTAGTCGTACGAATTTAGTTTACTTAAATTTGTATAAAACTGATTTTTTTCCCCAGATTTTTCGAGCAAGCCCACTCAAAGTGGGGAAGACACAAATCTAGTCAAAATGTATTTTTTCAGTAAATATATTATTTCTTTGAAACATGTTAACTGATATTCATGTAGTTACCGTATATTCCGGCGTATAACGCGCACCGGCGTATAACGCGCACCTAAATCTGAATAGATTTATTTTAATTTTTGCATGTATTCCTCGTATACCACCCTTATAATCTGCTTTCCTGGAAACACTTTTATGCCAATATTCCTGCATAACAACCGTATCTATAAGCCGGTAAGGTATATCGGTTAATCGGTAAAAAACAAAAAACTCACAAAAACTTCCGAAAGATTTGGATGAAAAGATATTGAGGTTCCAGAAATTTATAGTTAAGAAAAGATTGCATAATAATTATTTATTATCTCACATTGGAAACAAGGACGAAACCCCAGTTATGTTTGACATGGTTGGAAATAAAACAGTAGAGATAAAAGGAAGTAAAACAGTTTGTGTGAAAACAAGTGGACACGAAAAAAATCGGTTTACTGTAGTACTTTTCTGTCTCGCGGATGGTACAAAATTAAAACCAATGATGATTTTCAAAAGAAAAACTGTACCAAAGGTTAAATTTCCGGTTGGTGTTTTTGTTCATGCTCATACAAAAGGCTGGATGGGTGAAGCAGGAATAAAATTATGGATCGAAATGTGTGGATAAAACGCCCTGGAACCTTAAGAAACCCGAAGAGTCTTTTAGTCTGGGATATGTTCAAATCCCATTTGACAAATAACACCAAAGAACTACTGGAGAAATATAATACACATATGGCTGTTATTCCTGGTGTATTAGCCTCAGTAGTTCCACCACTCGATGTCTGCGTTAATAAACCATTTAAAGAAAACTTAAGAAAACAGTGGAATTCGTGGATGTTAGAAGGAGAAAAATCTTTTACGAAAGGAGGGCAAATGCGTCATGCTTCCTTGCAAACAGTGTGTGAGTGGATAATAAAGGCGTGGAGTGAAATAAAAACCGAAACAATTATAAAATCATTTAAAAACTGAATACGATTTTTTGTGGATAGACGATGACGAAACTAATGACTAAAGTACATCTGAATTTTATGATATACCTGATAATATTAGCGAAGACGAATTTGATGAACTTTTTATGTCATAATAAAGATTATTTAAATTAATAAATAAGGTAATTTTTTTTTATGTATATAAATAATATAAATAAATATGTATAAATTTAGATAGTTTAGTTTGTTAGTATTTATATTATGTATTCATCATATAACAGGAATCCTATTTATACCCTATTTACACTATTACCATTCTAATCTTCGAACAGGTAAGTTTTATACCCGGCGTATAACGCGTACCCAACAAATTTGACAAAACTTTCAATGTTAAAAGTGCGTGTTATACGCCGGAATATACGGTAGTTTGTTTTATCTAGTGCGATTTTTCCACGAAGCAACAGCCGAATGCTGTAAATGGTAGCACGAGATAGAAAATAGTCCTTTACATATGTGTTGCATATATAATTTTATTAACCACTAAAAATATTGATATCTTCTTCTTTTTCCTCTGCAGCCTTTATCATCTACTGCTTGATATAGGCCTCCCCCGTCTTATTCCACGAATCTTCGTCTTGACTTTATCGATATCATTGGGTCTCGGCGATGGTCTTTATATCGTCAAGCCAGCGTTTTTGAGGGCTTCCGACGCATCTTCTGTTTAGCCGCGGGCGCCAATGGACTATTTTAATTATCCACCTAGTTGTCCTGCCTTGCTACGTGTCCTGGGCACTCCATTAGATGTTCTCAAGGCGGTGTATTACGTCTGTAATTTAACTGCGTCACCGAATTTCAGAATTTCTGATTCTGTCCCGAAAACTTACGCCATGAATGACACACTCCATTCCTTTTGTATTGTTCTCAGCCTGTTAGAATTTTTATTGGCAACGTTATCGTATCCAGACCATACGTGGCAACAGACAGGATGTCCGAATCATAAACTTTGACTTTCAGTGATATGGGAATTTCTGTTTTCTTTTAAATGTGTCCCAGTTTCCCAAATACAACCCAGCTCAGTTTTATTCGTCGGAATATTTTGGTTATTTTTTTCCGAACGTCATAATTTGGCCTGGTTATGTTGATAAAAATTTCTGTGTTTTTATCGAAGAATATTCTGGTTATTTAGGATTAAACCGTTAAACTGATGTATTTTACAAAAATAATTATCACATCAATACAAATATCGTGTCATTTACGTATTTTTAAACATGAAAATGTACATTTGATAATTAAATAAAATGTCATTGACGGTTACCATGACATCACTTTTAGTCATTAGTGTGTAAAATGAATTTGCCAAAATTCGTATACGTAATGTCTATTCCAAACTTTTAAGCGGAACTAAACAGATTTTTATTTTGTTGTCCCAAGTTGACTTTTTAACAACTGAATGAGTCATTAAGGCCCGGTCTTTCCACCTTCAGTTAAAGTTCCAGGTAACTATCTGACAGATAAGGTTATTTGTAACTTCATCTGCTGAATAAATGTCAATACCAGTCAGTGAATCCAATACGTCAGTCTCATTATCTGTTAGATAACTATCCGATAGATACATTAGTATAGAATGAAAGGGATGACATTTGCTCAGCAGATGAAGTTACAAATAACCTTATCTGTCAGATAGTTACCTGGAACTTTATCTGAAGGTGGAAAAACCGGGCGTCAATCGTCAAAATTTAGTTCCGCTTAAACCAAAGAAAGCGTCTATATACCTACATATGCCGAATTTCAGGTCCAGCCTTTTAATAACAATTTCTATAATATAGACAGACATACAGACTCATCTCATGAGACTTGCAATATATTTGTAAAACGCTGAAGAAAGAGCTCGAAATCTGTAAATTTAGTAATAACTACGACAATATACTTGCAAAATGATATTAAATTATTCAAATTTAGTTACTGCATCACAAAGAATAGCAATAAAAAATAATATAAAGCATAAAAAAATAATATCTTATTCCATAAGAAAGGTATTAATTATTAAATATTAAATAGTTTCAAACGCCGCCTTTTAGTGACATAGTTAACCAGAGAAGTGTCTTCGATTATTATGTGCGCAAATGATGTCAATAATACTCAATATTTTTTCATTTTCGTTAATTTTTAAAACAGATTATTAAAATATAAAATGTTATAAATAACAAATTTATGTTTGACAATATCAACAAGAAATAGCATGAATGCATGAATGTTCATACCCTCGAAAGTGAGATAAAAAACGTACGTCTACTAATAAGCAGAATATCCACTAGCGGCAGCTAACTCACTATGAATTTATAATTATTTTTTGCCAAAATCATAACGAAATTTACAAAATTAAATATGCCAGTATGTATAAAAACTACCAATTTATAAAAAAAAATCACTCTATTACGCTAAAGGTTAGATTTTTTCTGTTTTGTCTATAGCTTATCAATGTATCATTTGAATATAGGTATTAAAATACTTTTCAAAGTGAAAATGTAATTTTGCATCATTAGTAACTTTGCCACAAAAGAATTTTAATATCGAGGATGAAATTTTCAATGCATTCGCTAAAATTATCTTTTTATTTTGTGAAATATAATAAAAAAAAGTAAGTGGATTCATATCGATTTGCTAATGTAAATGTATTGGCAATATTTTATGCAGTAATTAACAAATATCCAATTAAACGCCAGTCCTTTGTTAGTATTTTGCTTGCATTGTAAATCTATTGTTCAATTGTTTGGATTAAATTCAACAAAAATTAAAGGAAAATCAAATTAAACGCTTAATAGATTTTGGAATGTTTTTTATTTTTATGTAATTCTGTTCAATGTATTTTTAAACTTTGCCTGGATAATTGCAATATGTGATATTTAACGAGACTTGTGAAATATTCATTATTGAAAAAAAAAAAAAATAAAATAAATCTACACATTTGCGAGATGAAGTGTTTATCATGAAACTATACATGTATGTATTTTTCATGAACTCATTGGATGAGCAGAGAGCGTCTTCAAAATTTGCCATTGTGTTCGGCTATACGAGAGCCTTTTGGCTTCCTTCCAGGTCAACTCAGATTATTCGGTTTCCTAGAGTGTTGAGCGCCGCCAGGTGTTGAGAGGGTGGCCTTGACGTTATAACTTTTTGATATGATATAATATCTAAGAGCAGTAGACTTTAAAACCAAATTTATCTCTAGACACTAAACACTCGGTATTTAAAGACAAACTATATACCTATTTATTTCTATTCTTTTATAGGTTGCATTGATAAGGGGTGTTATGGGTGCTTGTCGAAAGCACGAACTATATCAGTTAACAACATCTAATTTAGAAGATTTAGGCCCTGCTGTTATAATTAAATTACCCAATACAAAAACAAAAAGACCCCAAAAATTCACAATATCAGGAAATTTTTATGATAGCATCTATTAGGATTGTGAAGTTTCAAGAATATTGCAATTTCCTTTCCCATTCTTCCCATTTTATTGATATCCACTCTCTCGACTGCACATTTTCCATTCTAATAGTTCAGAAAAAAATAGTAGTTTTTAACATTGCGTGGGCAAAGATCCATATATTTTTTTAATTTAAAGCAAATTTATTATGCTCTAGTTCATTCAAATATCCAATACATGGCTCCTATATGGTCCACAGCAAATAAGAAATACCTTAATACACTTAGGCCCGGTTTTTTCCACCTTCAGATAAAGTTCCAGGTAACTATCTGACAGATAAGGTTATTTGTAACTTCATCTGCCGAGTAAATGTCATCCCTTCCTTCTATACAAATGTATCTATCGGATAGTTATCTAACGGATAATGAGACTGACGTATTGGATTCACTGACTGGTATTGACATTTATTCAGCAGATGAAGTTACAAATAACCTTATCTGTCAGATAGTTACCTGGGACTTTAACTGAAGGTGGAAAGACCGGGCCTTAAAGTCTCACAAAATAAAGCTATCAAAGCCGTCTTAAAGTTACCTCTATGCCACCCTACTTCGTTTTTATATCATCCCAATAAATTATTATACATAAATGATATTATAACTTATAAACTATGTATAACTAACATATCTATCAAATAATTAACAACTTCAAACACTCAGATATAAATTTCAGTAATGTTCATCATGTTCATCCTCATATAACCACTAGGCAATCAAACTAAACAGCAATGGCCAACCGTTGCTAGGCAACGTAATAAATAAGTTGAAAGCAAATGCAGGGGGGTGAGACTCTAATTGCAAAACGAAAACCATATCAAGGGCGTATCACACTAAAACGCTATCCAAGTTTTATTTTGTAAGTCTTTTTCGAGGATTCAAGTCTTCAATTCTTCTGCTATCACACGGGAAACAGGGATAAGTAACTTGCGTTTGCGTACATAACGTTAACACTAGACCCATCTCACTTGATCTGACTGAGAGAGCGAGGACGCGCACTCGCATTTAACGACTTGGATTTCGTCTGTCTTCTAGAGACAGGGGAAATGTATCTCGATGTATTTGCTCAGTCTTAAAAACCTAGGTTTTTTGTCATGCTATCACACACACAAGACTTCGATTCGAATGCAAAGACTTTAATTTTCCAAGTTTCTTTTTTTATAATTTTATGGCCTTTGCTGCTGTGGCAATTAGCCAGGACAATTTTTGTTTGAGAAAATTTCCATGCCTGAACGGGATTCAAACCCGAGACCTTCGCAACACATAGCACATGTGTTACCACTACGCTACGCCAGTCGGCGATGTTCCAAGTTTAGACTTGAATAATAGCTCTAGTGTGATAAGGCCTTTACGTTCCATAACCCAACACGAATAGCGCCCCAGTCGCTGCCAGTCGCTATAGCTACGTGCATGACAGGATGTTGCCTGTTACGGCTTCTGTCATTAGCGTCAAAATCTGTAATTTGTGTCAAAATCTTCTTCTGTAATTTTGTAATTTCATTGTTTAATTCGGAAAATGGGTGTTAAATGCTTTGTTTTGGGGTGTGATAGTAGTGAACCTACATAGATATCGCTTTCCAAACCCGAAGATACGTGTGGCTCCAGAATTGTATAAAACGTGGATGAGGAACATTGGAAATCCAAAATTGGATGGCTTGTCCATGGAAGTATCCATAAATATTAAGTATTAGTAAATATTATGTTATATGTTAGTCTACTTAATAAATAATTATTTCTGCTAGTTATTGTTTTGGTTTCTGTATAATTCCTAACTGCTTGTTCTTAATTGTAAACATAATTAAATGTTATTATTAAATGATACAATTGTTATGATTTATTTTGTCTATTTTTAATATTGTTGTCGTTAATAATATTAAAAATATACAAAATAAATCATAACAATTGTTTCATTTAATAATAACATTTAATTATGCTTACAACTATATCCACTGAAGCATTGGAAATACCCGCGAAAAACCCACCCCTTTCCTACCAATTTTAGTTCCAGAACCCAACAACTACAGCGCTAATTTGGTTTAAAAAATATAACGGCAGTTTCGCATCTATTTCCTTCTTTATCTATGAGCAAATGTAAAATTATTGTTCGTTTTTAAAGAGAATTGAATAAAAATTATATAAGTAATAAAGTTATAGTCGTGGAAAAAGCATAGTATGAAACTTGCATGGAATAGTCATTTCATACTCGTGTGAAATGACCATTATTCCATGCTCGTTGCATAAGGCATGTTTCTTAATTCAGCGCTAGATCTAGCGCATAAAGCACAAATCTACCAAACCATTTCTTAATTCAGCGTAAAATTCTAGCAGGCTGTTTCTTATTACAGCACTAAATGTCCGCTAGGTACTAGCGCTAGACAACGAATCTAGCGGTTAATAAGGCTGCTAGCTGCTAGAGCTAGAAAGGTTAACATCACAATTTGACATTTGACGTAATAGTTTTCTGCTGTCACGCCCTGTTTTTTCAAATTTGTATATATGGCAATTCCTAACAATAATTTGGACTACATTTTTCGCATAATTCATTATTTTCACCCTTTTTGTTTTTTAGACAGATTATATAAAAATTCTAATTCTTCCAAATCTTTAGTACAGTGTTCTTCATCACTTTCTTTTTGTGAACTTGATGATGATTGAAGAAGTCGTTTCATTACATAAAATGTCATCTTTACTAACAACTATAAAACCTCCTTGAAACAAAGCAACAATCTAGAAAGTCGTTTCTTTTTTTTGAAATTTTGTATTTAGCGCATTAATCTAGCATCACAGCGAACATCTAGCGCTAAAAGTTAGCACTAAATTGTTAGCTGAATTTAGAAACATGCCCATAATATATTATTTTATAATAAATGTCACACGTCATTTTAAATTTTTACATGAGTTTTGTCTTCCAACATAAAAAATGAAATTAGTTAGGCAGCACAGATCTTGTGCCAAATTAAGTACCTAAACGAAAGTCCTGCATAGTTCTGCCTAAATGTTTGAAATACATGTAACAACAAAATTTAGGTTCGATATTGTTTTTTCATAGCAGAGAAAAATCATCAGGACTTACTGATTTTAGTGGAAGATTGGTAGAAATACTACTGCATACCTGAAACAATAAAATAGTATTAGATTATTGTATAGAAAATATAGTCTGGAAATTAACATTATTAAATTAATTACGTCCCTTTTACTGTATCACAAAACACCTTAGTTATAATGGTGTTTTTTTTAGAGGTATAGAACTTTAAGTTGGCATTACTGTTCAAGATGGCGACCGATTTAACAGCTGTCAAGTGATTTATTCTCAGTTTGGTTTGGCAATTCATCATGAATAGACTCACGCCTGAACAACGCTTGCAAATAGTGCAATTTTATTTCGAAAATAATGGTTCTGTGCGGAATACGTATCGCGCACTACGTCCATTTTATCGTCGACAAAATCGTCCATCAGAGCAGTTAATTCGATTAACCATGGAACGTTTTCGCACCACGTTTACTCTTATTGATAACTCGCATCCCCAGAGACGCCGTACGGTGCGTACAGAAGAAGCTATTGGTACTGTAGAGCGTAGCATTGAGGAAGACCCGAATGAGTCCATCCGCCATCGAGCACAGGAATTGGATCTGTGTCCATCCACTTTATGGAAGATTTTGCGGAAGGATCTTGGTTTGCGTGCTTACAAAATCCAACTCGTGCAAGAATTGAAGCCAAACGATCATCAAGCAAGGCGTAGATTCGTCGAATGGGCCCAAAACGAGATTGCCGTTGTTCCCGATTTTCATAAGCGAATTTTGTTTAGCGATGAAGCGCACTTCTGGTTGAATGGCTACGTCAACAAACAAAACTGCCGCATTTGGAGTGAAGCTAATCCTCAAGTGTATGTCAAAACACTGTTACATCCAGAAAAACTGACTGTTTGGTGCGCTTTATGGGCTGGTGGAATCATTGGTCCGTACTTCTTCAAAAACGATGATGGCCAGAACGTTACAGTCAATGGTGATCGGTATAGAGCCATGATTACTAACTTTTTCATTCCTGAATTGAACAGCCATGATGTCCAGGAGCTGTGGTTCCAACAAGACGGCGCAACATGTCACACAGCTCGTGCCACAATCGATTTATTGAAAGACACGTTTGGTGACCGCCTAATTTCACGTTTTGGACCTGTGAATTGGCCTCCAAGATCTTGTGATTTAACACCGCTGGACTACTTTCTGTGGGGCTATGTAAAGTCATTGGTCTATGCGGATAAGCCACAAACGCTTGACCATTTGGAAGACAACATTCGCCGTGTTATTGCCGATATACGGCCACAAATGTTGGAAAAAGTCATCGAAAATTGGACCTCCAGATTGGACTACATCCGAGCCAGCCGTGGCGGTCATATGCCAGAAATCATATTTAAAATGTAATGCCACAAGATTATCTTTCGAATAAAAAAAAATTCATGTCAATCGAATAATCCATCGTTGTTTTATTGCAATTTAAAGTTCTATACCTCTAAAAAAAAACACCCATTACAAGTTCCATTTTCTCATATCTCTTTAACACTATAACGAATAATCCTAACTTTTTTACTTAACTAAGAATATAGACTTTTTTTAAATGGTAGTGGATGTATTAAAACATTAATTTAATTCTCAGTTGAGATATATAGTTAATTTAAAATTCCTGTGTAAAAGAAAAACATACAAACTCGTATCACAAAAAGTACTCGTATATGAATATATGAATACAGTCATACATATATATGTAGAAATGTGAAACTACGAGTATTTCATAATTGGACAGATCTCGATGTAGCTCCGGATTTATGTTTTATTAAATTAAGCTGATGTCTGTCTCTCATTGCCTTATTCATTCAGATGCTTGCTATCATCATGGCATCATAGCTCGCTCGTTGCTATTCAAAATAGTCTCTTTCTCAGGCTACCTTTTAAAATTTTAGAAAAATTAAGAAAGATTTTTTTTTTTTTAACAAACTGTTTTACTGCTTTTCAAAATATTCGCCTTTAAGATTTATACACTTTTGCATGCGTTCAAACCAATTCTCGAAACATTTTTTCCACTCTGAAGTTGGTATCTCAAAAACATGGTTTTCGAAGGATTTTGTTTGACATTGGGGAACAAAGAAAAGTCGTTAGGTGATAAATCAGGTGAATACGGATAATGAGACATTAATTCGATTTTTTTCTCCTTCAAATAATCAATTGTTTGACGTGCTGTGTGGGAGCTTGCATTGTCATGATAAAGAATGATGCGACGTTTTTGGTTGTTTTTCCTGATTTTGTAGATGACTTCTGGCAAACGAATTGTTGTATACCATTCAGCATTAACTGTTCCGATCCTCTAAAGGAATGGTTGCGACATGTTCTGTACAACCTAAAAAACAAGAGACCATTTCCTTGAAAGTGCTTCGTGAACGAATAACTTGTGGGTTTCAGTTCATCTTTGAAGACCCAAACCGTGGGTTGTTGCTTAGTTTCCGGTTTATATAAATAAATACAAGTTTCGTCACCTGTAACGATGTTGTATACGGATTTTCCAGTGCCTAAGTTGAATTTTTTTAGCTTTCCTTTAAACCAATTAACACGAACCTTTTTTTAGCTTCGGTCAAATTATACGGAATTGCAGTCTGAGATATGCAAAAGGATGCCTCTATCTCACGGTAAGTCACATGCCGATCTTCTTCAATCATTTTACGCACAGCATCGATGTTTTTTTGAATCACAACAGATTTTGGTCGACCTTCACGAGATTTATCATTGATGGACGCACGACTACGACGAAATCCTGCAGACCAATTGTAAAATGTCTTTCCTGATTATGTTTCTTTACCAACAGTTGAACGAAGCGAATCTATGCATTTTTCTTGAGTTAGTCCTTTACTAAAATCGTAAAAAATCATCAAACGAAAACCTTCAGGAGTGAAATCCATTTTTTCACAAACTTGTGTTTTTTTAAACGCTTACTATCAGCAAACTACTGAATTTATAAGCTGCCACTGATTTCACAATAACCAATGTCGAATTTTACGAATATATTGATAACACATTTCAATATTGCCATCTAGTGGTCATTTGTAAAACATTACAGGTAACCCTCGTATTTTGAGATCCACTGGTCGAAATATAAAATTGCTTCACTCATTGATATTTTCCTGTAAAATAGTATTTGTTGTCTAATTTAAACAACATCGTAGCTCTTATAGTTCTCGAGATAGGAATGGAGAGCAATTTAAAATTAACTACCTGTATATGTATCATGTACTGAAGACGACTGTAATGCAGTTGGTTAGTTGTGGCTATCTGTGAATAAGGTACCACGTTTAACTCCCGGTGCTGGCAAATATTTTTCAAACAGTTTTCCAGTCGTTCTCCTTCAGAAAGTAGAGGGTTCGCTACCGACATAAATTAGCCTAAGAGAATTTCCCCAAAAATAAACAAAATTAGTTCCGAATCCACGTTAAAACAGTAGGTCTCATACGAGGTCTGTTCAAAAAGTATCGCTAATTTTGTGTTTTTTCAAAAATTATTTATTTATTCATGAATATCTATTTTGTCCCCTTCAAAGTAATCCCCATCAGATATTTATACACTTGTGCCAACGTTTTTTCCAATCCTCGAAGCACTTGAAAAAATCATTTTTTGTGATCTTGTTCAGCTCCTCCTACGATGCCGTCTTTATCTCCTCACTCGTAGCGTAGCATCGTCCTTTCATGGGCCTCTTCAGTTTCGGGAACAAGAAAAAGTCACAGGGGGCCAAATCTGGGGAATACGGTGGCTGTGGCATTATTAGTGTGTTGTTTTTGGCCAAAAATTCACGCACAAGCAACGATGTGTGGGCAGGGGCGTTATCATGGCTTTGTCGTTGCTTCGGTCCAAGATAGCTTCACCATATGCCACAGTCAACATTCGGAATGCGTCCGCGCACTTAATTTTGTTTTTCACACAAAATTTGATACAGATTCTTTGATCCATTTTTTGATATAGGCAAAAATCGAAGACGAGCCGAAACACGTGCAAGCAAAGCAACTGTCAAAAATTAACTGAACATTCAAAATAGCCGAACTTGTCGGCATAAGTGAGAGACATGAGCCAACATAATCAACATAACGCCACAAAAAAATCGAAAATCGAATATACGTAACCCGCGGAAATTCAAAATTCGCGATACTTTTTGAACAGACTTCGTATATCTGTGATAAATGCAACACGCAGTGCCCAGGTGTATGTGGGGAAGTCACCACGCTTTATTACATTTAGTTTTGTTTTAAAATGGTAGAATATCGAGCCGTATCCTCGCAAACATGCTAATAAAACAGGTACTCTCTATTCATTTTAATTCCCGTTCCATTTGTCCACTGGGCTCATTGCCAAATGTCTACACATTATTTCTTTCATTATTTTATGATCTGATAATAATGTAAAACTAATAATTATGACCATTAATAAAGCTGGGACAAACCTTGAAAATAAAACCAATATTTCGTGTATGAATTGGAGTTTTGTAAGTTATCTAGATCGTAATAAAAGACGATTGTCGGTCAGGTTCGTTAAAACTGAATAGAAGTCCTAAGATCATGGTGACTGATAACGATGATAGCATTCATTAAGGACGTTTACAATTCATGCCTTTCTAGGACAACTATTTATTCTTATATTTATTAACATCAAGGTCTTTAGTAATTCGGGTGACATCTTTTGATTTTACTAAATAGTTTTTGTAAATTGCTTTTCTAATTACTGAAATGTTGGCCATTAAAAGAAATACTAAATAAAATTTCCCCTTTCTAGGACAACTATTAATGCTTATATTTGTTAACATGTTTTTATCCTCTACAATATTTTCAACATATAGATATATATTCTAATAATTAGATTTCTCGAGAATTCTCGAGAAAATAAGTCTAATTTTTCATTTCTTGAGAAAAGAAGAATGACGAGAAATCAGAAACACTAGGTTCGACTCTGGGTTTGGGAAACAATGTATTAGATAAATAAAGTGTTGCTGCAAAGGCTATAGCGGGATAAGATAGTGAAAACTGCACCGCTCCAGAATTCCATTTTTATTTGACCATTCGAAAGTACTTGGTCGAAAACCTCCTCAAAAAAATTTTCAGCACCCGAAACCCACTAGGGTGTTCTCTATGCGAAAAACAACGTTTTTTCGACTTTTATTTTTCCTGGGCGCTTCTTTCATCCAAAAAATCTGAAAAAATTCACAGACGTGTGTTTCAGCACTACAAATAACCATGAATTTTTTCAGATTTTTTCGACTGAAACTAAGCTCAGGAAAAATCTTTGAAATTTTCAACGATTTTTTAGGTTATGTAAATAATGTTTGGCCAACTTTTAAGTACATACATTTTGTGTATTTTTTTTTTTTCTCTTTCGAATGGCGGTGTTAGAATTGTCAGTTTCACGCAGGAACAAGCTCAAAAATCGAAAAAACTGTTTTTTTTTTAAACTTTTTTCCCATTTTTTTCGCACATAACCTCAAAAAAACAATGGAGAAATGATTTTTCACACTTTTTTTTGGTACTGTCAAGTTCCAAAATTCAAAAACCACCATTTTTGAATCACAGTGTACGCATAATTACGATAAAAATGTTTTTTTCCAACATTTTTCCCATTTTTTTAGCACATAACCTCAAAAATCAACGGCAAAATGATTTTTCATGTTTTTTTTTTTTGGTATTTCCAAGTCCTAAAGTTAATACTACCATTTCCGAATAACTTTGTTTTCACAATTACCAAAAAAAACTTTTTTCTCAACATGCTTATTTCTGTGGAATGTTATTTCATTTGTTCCTAAAATATATAAAATAAACATGTTTATAATAATGTAATAAAAGTTATATCAATTTTGCCTTAATAAATCATTTTTCTTTAAAACCATAAAAAATTATTTAGCCACTGTTTTTTAAGGATATTTGCTGAAAAAATGGGAAAATGTTGAGAAAAAAGTTTTTTTGGTAATTGTGAAAACAAAGTTATTCGGAAATGGTAGTATTAACTTTAGGACTTTGAAATACCAAAAAAAAAAACCATGAAAAATCATTTTGCCGTTGATTTTTGAGGTTATGTGCTAAAAAAATGGGAAAAATGTTGGAAAAAAACGTTTTTATCGTAATTATGCGTACACTGTGATTCAAAAATGGTGGTTTTTGAATTTTGGAACTTGACAGTACCAAAAAAAAGTGTGAAAAACCATTTCTCCATTGTTTTTTTGAGGTTATGTGCGAAAAAAATGGGAAAAAAGTTAAAAAAAAAACAGTTTTTTCGATTTTTGAGCTTGTTCCGGCGTGAAACTGACAATTCTAACACCACCATTCGAAAGAGGGAAAAAAATACACAAAATGTATGTACTTAAAAGTTGGCCAAACATTATTTACATAACCTAAAAAATCGTTGAAAATTTCAAAGATTTTTCCTGAGCTTAGTTTCAGTCGAAAAAATCTGAAAAAAATCATGGTTATTTGTAGTGCTGAAACACACGTCTGTGAATTTTTTCAGATTTTTTGGATGAAAGAAGCGCCCAGGAAAAATAAAAGTCGAAAAAACGTTGTTTTTCGCATAGAGAACACCCTAGTGGGTTTCGGGGGCTGAAAATTTTTTTGAGGAGGTTTTCGACCAAGTACTTTCGAATGGTCAAATAAAAATGGAATTCTGGAGCGGTGCAGTTTTCACTATCTTATCCCGCTATAGCCTTTGGATGCATGGATTGTTACTAATTTTATTTCAGATTGTTAGTTTTTTATGAGATACTTGTGAAAACTATCATGTTGTGCATTTCCTTCCAGTGAGATCTTGAGATGACGTCTTAAAGTTTATTTTCCAATAGAAGTCTTCGTGGAGGTGATTTATTATTTTTATCAAGGTCTCTAAATCTGAACATCAATAAGAACCTATTCCTAATGCTCATGAATTATTTCAGCCAAAAATAAAAATTCATGCAGTAAAGGGTTAACACCAACGCTAGGGATGGGAACGATATATCGATATATCGAAAATATCGATACTTTAGAAAAATATATCGATATTTTTATATCGATATTTGAAATGCGATATATCGCGCAAAATATCGATATTCGCACAAAATATCGGTATTCTTGTATATTTTTTACATTTAAATATATGCTGTTCACTTTTGTAGAAACAAACTATAGGCTATTCCAAACGTTTAGGCGGAACTAATTTTTGAAATCTAGTAATTTTTATCAATTAATTCGGACTTTTGGTCATTTTGTTTAGGCTTTGAAAATCATGCTCACATTGCAAATTCTAGATTAAATTGATTGTCATTATAAAATGTCCTTTTCATTACATTTTAGTTTTTTGTCATTCTTAATAAAAATTTCCCATTTATAAATTTTTTTGTCTTCAAAATATGGAAAAATGTATTAAAATATTTGACATATGTCATTCGTTTCCATGGTTTCACTGTTAGAATTTTAATTTTTCACATACCAAACCTGAAACATGAAATAACCCAAGCAAGGTCCCTTTTCGTGACAGCCTAAAATAACGAAATTTCCATTTAGTTCCGCCTAATCGTTTGGAATAGCCTGTAAGACGAAATTTTGATTTCAATAATTTGCACCTTTGAAATTGACATTTTGGTATTAAAAAATTATAAAAAATGTCACTTTCTTAATAATGATCATAACCAATAAATCTAAAGTCGGTTTTACAGTGTAAGGAATATTTTTAGTTGATATTTAAATACCGTAATACACTATAAAAGTAACCAAAAAATCTGGTTTGTCCTTACAAAAGTGAACAGCATATATATATTTAATTAAGAGAGCTGTTAACAAGGATAATATTAGAAAGTTGGTTGGTATCTGGGTGAGTACCAACTGTAAAGTGATCGTCCGTCAAGTGGCGACTTCTTTTCCCGCCAAGCCAACCAAAAAATATGTAATTTATATATCTTACATGTTACCTGTTAGTTATTTCGATATATCGAAAATATCGATATTTTTACTTCGATATATATCGAATATCGATATCACACTTACGATGTATCGAATTGCGCATATATCGATATTCAAAAATAAATTCCCATCCAACATTCCTAACCAACGCCTTTAGAAATTCGTGAGACACAGGTGACATATTTTACTAAAAATTTTTGTAAATTGTTTTTCTAATTATGAAATGTTAAGCATTAAAAGAAATACTAACTAAATTGTATTTTTTTTTTTGTCATTTTGAAGACTTGTTAATCGAAGTGGCAACTGCAAAACCGACATCACCACAAAGTACTTAAACAAAATACTTTGTAGCAAATAAATTATTTAATAATGGTTGAAAAAAAAAAACATTGTAAATTTTCACTATTTTTATTTATTAACTGCTTACTAGTATCGGGTTTCGCCATTTTCAAAGCAATGAACTAAGATACAAAGATTATAACTTAAATACTATTTACAGGTAAGAAGTTCGGTAAATCGAATAGTAAGTATTAAGAATTCAATAATGATAATCCTATAAGAGGAGAGATAGCCAAGTCGGTCATCTCATTAAGGGTTTTTCCTTGTTTGTTATTAATAATAATACATTAATAATAATAAACAATAAATTTAATTTGGGGCCTTTTGGTTGTGATTGAATAACATCTAGCTTGAAAGTTGAAAAATGTTTTTGTTGAGATGTACAGCGAATGTGAAATTGGTTTTTGTTTCTTCCAGATGGCAAAAGATCTTCCTGTTTAGCCACAATAAGCGTATTTAATTTACACACCTCGTATATTATGAAACGACAAGAAAATATAAAATAATTTTAGTGCGATTTAAGTAAAAAAAAATTCTCTACTACCATTTTGAAGAATATAATTTTATGCCGTTTCTCAAGAATTCTTAGAGCTTAGTATGGACTATTTTAAAGAACTTTTCTGATATATTAGAACAATTTGTATGCAAACTTTCATCTGAAGAATTTGTCAACAGTAATATATGCGCTAGTTTTCAACAATTGTACATTTTATTACTTTAAAGTTTTTTATTTTAAACAATTTACTTTGACGTTAAAATGTTGGAAATTTTCGCCGTGACAAATCTGAACTTTTTAGATTGTGTAGCTTTGTTTTTATTTACGGAAGAATTGGGTCGAATATTCGCGCTAACCTCGAATGGAGTACGCCCTTATAATCCGGATCTGACCGTACAATAATGTTATCAAGTTGCACGTTACATTGCAGATGCTTCAATGGTGTTATTATTTAATAGAATTCTACTGCAAATATTTGTTTCATACGTGTTGTGTGCATTAAATCAAATTAATGTGACAATTATTATTGTATATTTGTTAGAAATAAAAATGTTTTAATATTATTTAACGTCTTTTATCGACCGTAATAGCATTCTCCGCCAGGTCTTCGAAAAAATATGGCCCGGTAACCCTAAGTCAATTTAATATAGCACCAAAAGTCACTCTCTGTGGACATAAAGTTTTCTGCTGTATCAATTTTGGGTTTTTTGCAGAGCTGAAAAACCTCGAAATTTTTCTAAGAATTCCGTTATGGGTTCGGGTTCAGTATAGTTTTTTTTAATAGGGTTCGGCTGGGAATATGGTTATAATTCTTTTTTTTTTATATAAAACAAGATTCTGTAAGAGTTGAGCAATTTAATTTTGGAAATAAAAATCATTTTTATTAATTGACTTCACCGGAACAGTCTTGGTGGAACATGTTTAAAAAATAAAATAAAATAAAAAAAAAAATAAAACACTTGTTCATTCTCCTGATATTTGCAGGAGATACATGGTCAGAAACCCTTGAAAAAACATCTCAAGGTCTATTTTATATAAAAAAAATGGTTAGATTTGCACCTACTCACTTTAAACATCAATAAATCTAAATTTATTTCATTTTCTTTATCGTCCCCAGGACAACCAAAATTTCTAGAAATTAAAATTAATAACACATCTGAATCTATAAAAAAAGTTAAATCGTTAAAATACCTCGGTGTTATGATCGATCAACACATGAGATGGAACTCACACATTGAAAGTACAGTAAAAAAAATCAGAAACTTGATTCCAAAATTTTATTGCATTAGAGACATACTAAATATTAAAACAATTAAAATTATTTATACATCCCTTGTAGAGTCTATCATTAGGTATGATATAACTTGCTGGGGTGGTCTCTATAATAATGTACTTCATAATCTACAAATTATTCAAAATTGCATATTAAAAATTATTTTTAAAAAAGATTATCGTTTCTCAACAGATTCACTATGCACGGAAAATAACATATTTAACATTAGAAATCTATATATTCTGAATGCCTTTATTTACTATCATAAAAAAGATAAAAATAATAATTTAATTAATCACAATTACAATACCAGACACAACAATATTTATAACCTACAAATTCCTATTTTAAAAAAGAGTCTCTGTCAAAGAAATATGAAATTTTTCGGTCCAAAACTTTATAATATTATTCCTTCACACCTCAGAAAAATTAATAAACTCAAAATTTTTATTACTGAAGTAAAAAAATATATATCAGATAACAACAATTTGTTTCTGATATATATTTTTTCAAGTTTTTGAGTATTCTTAACAAGTTTTTTTCACATGGAAATGTTTGTTTTACACAAAGAATGTTTTTTAACAAATTCCGTACATAATATGTTAATGCATGTTTAATTATACTGATTTCTTAAGTTCTTATGATTCGCATAATCTAGAGGAATCAGCTGAACACAGTACAAGCTTTGTTTGCTTAGTGTGTTTAGCTGCCCATCTTATAATTTATAAATTTTTGCTTTTGTTAGAGATACTGTTATACATGTTAGTTTTTCGTATCTATATATTTTTGAATTTGGGAAATAAATTTAAATTTGAATTGAATTAAATTGAATTCCAATAAAATATTTATTCATTCACTGACATGTTTCGACCTCTCGGTCATTTTCAAAAGTAACTGACAAGACATAAATAGCTGGTATAAATATGCAGTGGTCAAACAAGAGGGTTTAATCACCTCTCTGCTCTTGTGTGATACTTGGCATTGAGTACAGCTGTATCCGATATCTTTGTTTTAATGGATTTTCCATCCACCAATAATTTGAATGGGACTGAATATTTGGCGTAATATATTGCACACACCGGCAAATTTAAAGGAACAGACACCGGCTCCCGTTTCTTAAAATTTTAAGTTTAGGGTTAGGGTTTCGGTTGTGGTTTTGTAATTTCAGTGGGATTCTCGGGGTTCCAGGGTTCGGTTTTCCGGCAGTGATTCTTAGTAGTCCAGAAGGCTATTGTACTTGTTCACATGAGCATTATGGTTGAAGATTACTTCATTTGACATGACGAATGCCAATACATTTTTTTTTTTGATAAAATAGGTTAACATTCTACTGTAGTTTCATCGATCTGTAGAAAATATTTATATCAAATCATATTATGATCTCTACTGTACTCCTACTGCAGTAAAAATAGGTCTCTCTATTTCACTATACACCAAAATAAGTCTATCATTTCCACAAAGGCCGAGTTCTGCTGAGCGGTGATTATATGAGATGTATCGTTTGATTGTTTTGCTTCTACCATAGGGCTATTTACTTTAGGGTTATCAGAATGCGTATTATTATAAGAACTGGTTGTCCAAGAGTACACTTTTATTAAGAATGAGGTCTCCCGGAATAAGAGGACTTGAATTTACCCGTCTGGTTGAAATGCTCAAATACGATCCTTATACTTAAATTACTGCTTAATTTTTATTCGTCAAAACTTGTATAGTTTCTTCTTAATATTCTGTCCCATATTAGTGTGGTATAATTGAATGATATTTAGTAATCGTATGATAATGCATTTCCAAGTATTCAGCATTCAAACCATCGATCTTCAGTTCATCCACTACACGGCACATGGAAATATGCGTTTGGCACTCATACAACTTCAATAGAAACCAGCCATCGATCTAATCGAAACCAGTGGCGGATTATCAGCACTCTAAATTTAATTTTCCACCATCACATATCGTTTTTAGACTCGGAAAATTTAAGAAGAGATAGTTTTTTCAAATTTTATACAAACATATATTTGGAAAGATAAAATTATTTAAATTTGAAATATACCAATATACTTAACATATTGTAAATTGTTCCATGTATTAATTAACAAGTTCTTTTTAGCAGCAATATTACAATGGTCTGACGTCTTATGGTACATACATTTTTTTAATATATATTACTATTAGCCCAAAAATTATAAACCAGTTAAAATATAGGTCTTCTTTCAAGTTGATATATTGGTTAAATCAAAATGTTGATACATCGAAAGAACGATACAAAGATGAATGATTCTGAGCAGCAATTTTTAGAAATCCATGCAAATAGTAGACTTTTCTTCTTATTTACATAGATTTGTAGCATGTCTTTTCTAACAAATACTAGATAATCGTGTTTTTTTCTGTATGCTCAACAATATTCTTGTATTACTGAAAGATATATGTGCCGTCGAATATTGTACCCACCAAATACTTGTGAAGACAAGAAGTCATATTATTTTTCTATACTATTGCTTCTACGCGGGATTGAACCCTCACCATACCACAAAAAAAAAAAAAAAAACATCTAGGTATTTACAATTTAATCGCTTTTTGCTCACTCTTAACACCGAGGAATCGACATTTAAGTTATGTTTTGCTTTGGTGAGCCCCACTCCCAAATAATAAGGTACCTTCAATTTGAATTATTTAAGTGATCGAGAAATAAATTTCTGCCACTCGCTCTACAAGTAATTTTCTGAATTTTTGAGAGCAACAGCATTATAATATACAATCTAAAAAGCATGTGTAAAAACAAGGTACGTTACCATATCTACTTGAGTCAAGCAGGGCAAGTATGGCATCACCAGTCGTATCCAAACTTTTCCTATCCGGGAGACATATTTAATTCTAGATACGTTTCACGGGTCAAAAGCAATTGGATCGGGAGACAGATATTTAAATATCACTTGAGGAGTGGAGGTAAAAATTAACAACAAAGCAACAATCACTCAAGAACGGAGGGCAATATCCTGAAAATTAATTGAGGACGGAGGAGGGGAGAAATTCCAAAAATCACTTGGGGATGTGGGTGATAATTTCAAAAATCACTTGAGAACGAAGGAGTCGAATTTCGTGCGGGCCATTTAAAACTTATTTCCGGGACTGAGTTGGCCCGCTGGCCTTATGTTGGACACCACTGCTATACACTATAACTTCGTATGTATAAAATGCAATGTCATTTTTGCAAGAGATCCTAAGAACAGTTTGCACTATTGATTAATAATATGATCTTATATAATATGTACATAATAAGGCTATTTAGTTAAACTACTTTTTAGTTATTAAAAAATGTTGTTGACAGAAACAAAATTTCCGAAAATTATGTTTTCGAATGCCGCTGATTCAGCAGATATCTTCAAATTGTATACTTTAAAGAGCGCTGGAGACGATTTATTTAACCAAAAGACTGTTATGCCTGTATGTATAAACTTCTATCATTGTAGGTACAACGCTTCGGTTTTAATATGTAGTGTAGTCATGTAGATGTTAGGCGCAAATATTCTTTGTTGCTGTGCGCCAAAAATTTTAATTAACTAATTAACTTGTATAACGCTTCGTCCCAAGTTCCCATAGAAATGCTCAGTTTCTATAGAAATTACTTTTACAAAATATTGATTTTAACGGTTCGTTCTGATATAAGACCAGTTATACAATAATGAACGTTTATGGGTACAAGAACGAGGACTTAGGGATATTTAAAATTTGACCAACAGGTGGCACTAATGTAAAAACCTGAAAATTATGAAAAATCGTACTTACAAGGATTCAGAAGGAAGCCAGATATATGCTATGTACTAGTAATGAGAGTTATGTGGTCTGTGGATCACATGCCCTCTGAAGTTGTTTGTGCGATCATCATCATTGGAGAATTGAAAACTGAATAATGAATTTTATTGTTAATCTAATCCAGAGCTTGAAGATATCCTAGGCCAGATTTTTCCAAACTTTTTGAGCCGCGGAGCACTTTTGTCGAGAAGAATTCGTCATGGAGCATTATCGTTGCTATATATATAGCAGCACTAGTAGATCGCGGAGCACATTTTGGGCACCTCTGTCCTAGGCAATATATAGGTAACTTTCTTCTTTGGATAAGCAGAATATTTCTGATCTTCTATTTTATACTAAAGTTTAAGGGAAATATACTTCGAGTTTCACTAGTAACAAGAAATAAGTCATAAACATTTTACGTTATACGTATTCATAAACGTTTATTATTGTATAACGCTGAGTTATATCAAAACGGACCATTAAAAACAAAATTTTCTAAACAAATTTTCCATAAAAACGGTCCATTTCTATTTAAATTTGATATAACGAAGCGCGAAACAGTAATGAACCTTTATGAACACGGACATTAAAAAATGATATACCTAGTACTGTAAGAAAATTGATTCTAATAAAAGTGCCAACTTTTCTTCCAACGAGTCGCCAATGACAAATATATAGTATCACGAACCACCTTTTTTTGCACAACTAATTGATTGCAAATACCATCTAAATAGACTTTTAAGTTCCCGACCATGTACGTCGTACGGTCTAAGGTAGGGATAATTCAGTATGCTATTTTTGTTAGCTATAACGTGTTGATTGAGATGGAGTACTTATTTGACACCTTATAATGTAATTTGTAATTTTGACACGTTGTGTGTATTGCACTGATGGTTATAAATAGACACATTGCTTACTTTGCCAAAAGATTTTTCTGGAATTTTTAATGTACACTTAACTAATACAAGCGTTTCTATTAAACAGTTAGATTGATATTGCATATTTATTGAACTATCAGTCTGATGGACAAACTATGCTTTGTACTTAAAATTTATAATTTGAAAGCCAGTTTTAACTAGTCAAATCAAAGGGTCTCTTTTCATTGTTATAAATTTATCTAAATAGACATTATATGTTTATGAAGGGGTATTCTAAAGGCATCTAAACATTTTAAACTCAAACGTTTGTGTACAATACACTGCTCTAGTCCGCATTTAGCCAGTTCAATTACCTTTAAGTAAATAGGGGATAGGCATGATTTTTTTTTTATTTTTTATTATATTCCTCTTGTTGCATATAAACATAAAAAACAGTTTTTATTTTTTTTTTTTTTTGTAATTTGAAGGCTTAAAAAAATCATAAATGTATGTAGCGCGCGAAAACGACGTGTGACGTCATACCCCTTCTAACTGACGTATGACACTACAAGCTTACCGGCGTACATAGTCTGTTGTGAATTTATTTGTTTGTATAACTTTCATAGGTTATGTAAAGTTAGAGTGATTTTAGTTAAAATAAAGTTTAATTCTATAAAAACAATTTATACATGTTTACCGAATTAAATTTTATATTAAAATAGATAACTTATATTGCAGTATTTCAATTATGCCTCTAACGTTTTGTAACTTCATGTAAACAATGTAGTAAAATTCTGACATCTAAATTACATAAATATTTACATTTTACAGTTGCACCGTTTGTTTACATAAAGTTATAGAATATAAAATAAAAATTACTTTGACACCACGTATTTCCTCAGCACTGTAGCATTCATTATTTTTCATATATTCCATGAGCATAAATGCATCAATGTTGGGTAAATTATCACTCTGAGCCCTAACAAAATCTTTATCTGCCATTTTAATAATAAATGCGTGAAAAATTGCTTAAAAACAAATACAAAACTCTAGAACAATACAATACACACACGTGTAAAGATTATGTTGTAGCTGTATCTGTGATGTGTAACCCCTATCGTTTGACGTCATACTCAGTCGTTTTACTCGGCAACCTTCGCTCCGTGGTCGGCTTATTTAAAATTTACAATATTTTAATTCAAAAATTTGGCTATAATATTAATTACAATGTAATTTTTGTTTTGTTAGGTGACATAACTAACATTAACATATCAAAATAATGTAGTTTTAAGGAAATACAAATTTTATGCGTATCCCCTATTGTCTTTCAACTCGATGATTTGAGAGCAAAGCCGGACAAGGTCTTTTGGATACAAGTCCTTGTTACCTCAATCTTCTCACAGTTAGACAGTTCCTTCACAGAACCTAGGACAGTTAGTGGTGAAATTGTGAAATTCGATCTTCTGAGCAACGACGTGTGTGAAAATTTGAGGAGCAGTTACGATCGTGCAGATCATATAGGGTCGGCAATCGGTCGTGTCGACCGCTTGTGTCCCATGGATGAATTGAACCAGATTTCATTGTGTAAGGACCAGTTTTTTGTTCACGATTTATAGCGTAACTAAATAGTGTTTTTAGCTAAATTGAACACGCTAACGATATTCGAATACTGTGGCCATCGCCATATAACGATGCAGCTCGTATAATAATTTCAGGTCCCATTTTAATTATAATGCAAAAAAATAATTGCTAGAGTTTAAATATCCCTAAAATGGGCAATTATACATATTTATTTATTTGTGTTAAAATACGTTTACTTAAAATGGGAAGAATATACGAATATTCTTCGTTCAAGTGGAACTTATTTATTGTTATAGCCTGTTTAGTTGACAACACAAAATGTTAGATGCAGAATGATTATGCAGACTTGTTAAATAAACATTTTGTTACCTCTAGATATATATAGTTTCCTTTTAAAACAGTTAAATAATTTTGTATCAGCCTTTTAAGTACAATCGTATGACTGTCTTATTTTTTTGTCGGCAAGAGAAGTTGTCTTTGGAATTTTTATGAAATTGTGTTTTAGACCACGTCATAAAATTTGCACTCATAGCCTCTAAGTAATAATCAGACCCAACAAGAGGGGGGGTAACCGGGGAAAATTCTCGAGGCCCCGGGGTTCTTGGAGCGCCAGGGGCCTGGGCAGAGCCGTATGAACGACCTGGCATCGAGGCAAGTGCCAGGGGAGCGTGGCCGGCACTCACTTTATTTATTTATTTATTTATTTATTTATTTATTTATTTATTTATTTGTTTATTTATTTATTTATTTATTTATTTATTTATTTATTTATTTATTTATTTATTTATTTATTTATTTATTTATTTATAGCATTACAGTCAATCAACAGATTTTTATCCTATTATAGAATGACTATACTAACCTAACCTTACATTTATATATAACATTTACAATTTACAATTTAGCGAGAGTTCACATTATGACAATATTTTACAAATGAACCACAAAATACATCAAGTACACTGTCAAACTGGTTATAAAGACTAAACATAGAATAAAATGGTGAATTGATTAAAATGTTTGATCTTGGTTTGGCCAGGGCAAACGTTTTAAGGTTCCTTGTAAATACCGGGCGGCAGTGAAGATTTACCATCTCAAGAAGAACAGGGCTGTCAATGATATTATTTAATATTTTATAAAGACATATCAGTAAATGGTTTTCTCGTCGAAATTTTAAAGTTTGGATTTTAAATAATACCAGTAGTTTTTCTTGAGGAAATCCTTGGTCAGGGTATTTTCCAATTTTTTTTAAATAAAGATATTTTAGAAATTTACGCTGAACACGTTCTATTTTACAAATATCTTTATTGAGAGCCGGGTTCCAAACAATGGATGCGTACTCTAAGTGAGGTCGAACTAAAGAGAAGTACAGTGTTTTGATGCATTCGATATTTGTGAAATCTTTCTTACTTCTCACTACAAAACCTAACATTCTAGTAGCCTTGGATACTACACTATCAATATGCTCGTTGAAAGTTAAGTGATCATCAAAAATAACCCCCTCACTTGTATTTTGGAAGTGAGGACCTTTTTCTTTTTAGGTCATCACTTGTATTTTCAGCTGTATTATAATAAAAATTCCCGCTTCATTTCTATATGGTCCAGAGTCCAAGTTGAAAGTATAGAATTGATAATTACCCGGTTTTCCCCCCGGGACCTGCAAAGAAAGTTTCTGCACAGCCCCCCCAAATAAAAAAATCTCCCCGGAGCTCCAGAAGTCCTCTCAGCGGCCCTGTTAATAATATGTAAACAATTATCAACAAAATATGCTGTAAGAAACCGACATACGTTAATTTTCCATGGCCTGATGTGAGTATTTTTTATTTTAAATAACCAGCGTTTCATATATGTACAGACATAACTTGAAAAAATTTTGGAGCCTGGCTAGTCTGTCTACCTTACCCACCGTACTCAACTGACTGTCATCCGACTGTCATCTTTTTAGACCACTGCAAAATTATTAGATAGGGAAATATTTTTCTAATGATCACTAGTTCAACAGTTCATCAAGAACTCTTTCACGCCAAAATTTCACCCGATACAATTTTAAGCAAAAGGAAATGGGGAGCTCTCTAATAAAAAGCAACATGTAAATAATTGATCCAATACACCCAATCCATCAAATAAATTCCAAAATTCTGCTTTATGCTAACAAGTATGTAAGAATAAGCTACAAGTGTGGCAACACTTTATTTTATTAGCAACTGTTAAGCCACATTTTATCACAACTTCAAGATACCGTGTGGTCAGTATCCCTATTTGTATAGCTATTACAATATATAACAAGAAATTGCTGACTCGTAGGGATGATATTGTTCACATTGTGTCCAAGGGTCAAATAGGACAGCGATGTTAACGAAAATGATCACAGAGACAAACTGCATTTCATTAAATATAACACTCAAGTACAGCACAGGGTTTTAACATAAAAAAAATTAACTAATTATGGCACTAGTACCAAGTAGAAATTATGTTTCTGTTGGTTAACCATTCAGCCAGCAAATAAAATTTAAAAAATTGATATGAATATGATTTTCACACATTTCAAGGTTTTGTAGGTAGGTATTTAATAAGTGCAAGAAGTCAACATAATACTGGATGTCTAAGAATTTGTTATCGTTATATTAAGTTATTTGAGTACTAAGAGCTTTCCTTTAATTTATTTAAACAAAATTTAAATAATATACCAAAAACTGTTTCTTTCTGAATTTGCTTCTTATTCAAGTCTTTATAAGATTAATAAGAAATATATTGATAAATAGCTTCATTTTTTTCAATTTCAAAAACGTATATCTCACTATTTACAATGTGTTATTTGATTTATAAATATTACACTACTATAAATGATTTATTCCTCTTTGATAAATTTAAAACAAAAATCTAAAGTAATTCAAACAATAAGTTTAATCACAACGTATAATAGTATAATAAAATAACTGAATTCTACACTATACAGCAAGGGTCGGGGAACATTTTTACCCATTACCCAAAGATATATTTCTTTACACCGACGTTAACCAAATGGCTTGTAAAAAAAAAATGAAGTGACAAGCAAAAAAAAAGGTCCTCACCTTCGCAATAGCACCCCTTAGTCAAGCCCCTCAGCGCCCTTTTCCTTAGTGCGCTACTAACACGTTTATAAAATAGCAAATTGGAAAAAAATATTTATTACTCTCAAAAATTTAATTTTTACCCCATTTGGGGTAATTTACCCCGGTTCCCCGACCGCTGCTCTACAGTGTAGAATGTAGTGTCGTGTTCATTTGCGTAGAGTCTATACATATCAACCATTCTCAGCTGTTAATTTTTTTCATTCCTTAAAATACGTATTAAGAGCTTTCTTTTGATACACTAAAATAAATTTAAAAAAATATTTCTTAACCTTAAGTCGTTAAGACTTAAGATAACGATAAAATCGTCATTTTACGAAAAAATTCCTATTGAACTATTCCGGGTCGCATCTATGTTCATTATGGAGATTTTTTCAGATTTTTAGATTAAAAAGTTTTTTGACATATTTTCAAAAATAAAAAGTTGCTTATTGATCCAATCATTAAAAGGTTTCATTTGACATGCCACACAAAATTTTAAATATAGATTAATTTTATTAAATACATATTTACCGTTCGCTATGGTATAATGCTCAGCGCATTTGACTGCTAACCATGGGGGCTCGGGTTCGAATCCCACTGATAACATGGCAGTTAGTATTTGTTATAAAATTACTAATGTAACCAAAATAAAAATAAATATATACTGGTTAATGACCAGCAGTAGCTAAGTCCAAAACTAAAAAAAATAAAATAAATATAAAGTCAAAGTCAAAGTGTTCTATAAGCATGCTAAATTTCAATATCATTTACTCTAGCTTCATTTCCCTCAAATATTTTTATAGTTGAAAAATTCGGACTATTTGACGGCCATTTCTTAACGGGAACTTGATTAGTTTCAAACCATTTTGAAATTATTTTTACTATGCAAGCTATGCCGTACTGTTGAAAAATATACACCCCATATTCTGCTTGAATTTGGGGAATTCATGGATAAAGTTAATTTTCAAATATTTCTTTATAAGTTTTGGCATTTACAATACGTTAATGAAGACCAAATTGCCAATACCTTGACTTGGCATACGTCCCAAACCATATTTGATGCGGGAAATTTAACTTTTCGTACTAAACAATCGTAATGATAGGTTTCATTAGATGTTCTTATAACTCGCTTGCGGCTGACTCCAACACAAACTTCAAAACCCGATTCTTCGCTCCTAATTATGGAATATCATTGTTGAGATATCTCATTATTGTGATTTAGGGCCCATTTCGAACATTTTTTTGTTTTTTTTTTTTTTTGTTTGTTCCTTGACAATATCCATTATTTAAACTCAAACATTAATCGGTAAAACAAATTTTTATCAACATCATACAGACCTACCTTATAAAGTTAGATAAAAGGTGTAATTAATTTTTTTTTTTTTTTTTTTTTCGTATATGGTACATATGAAAACAGATATTTGTTTATGTCTTCGTAATTCTATTCGATTGTAATAACTTTACCGTATGCACGTCTATTTTTCTTTATGATGCATTTCAACGTTTTAAGCTTTACAGGCCGTTATCGAAGTTGGACGGCCGATTTTCTTTCCAGTTTTCATAGAACATCGTATTTAATTTTTTTTAGTGAGACGTACAGTTGAATACGCGAGATTTAATGTTGTTGCGAGAAAATATGCAGATTTTCCACTATTTATAAATTTTTTAATTACTTATCGCGTTTATATTTTAAGGTTTTCCTCGAGACAATGTCACAATGTATTAACAACAATTACTAAAGTCTGTTCCAAACGGTTAAGCGGAACTAGATTTTGCAATCTAGTTAATTTCATCGTTTAATCGTGCTTTTCGGCCGTTTTGTTTAAGCTTTGTAAATCATACTTTCAATAAACATTTTTTGATTAAGGTTAATATCATTTTAAAATGTAATTTTCTTTATATTTTGAATTTTTGTGTCATTCTTAATACAAATTTCCCATTTATTTATTTTTTTGTCATTAAAATACGTAAAAAAAATAATTTAATTTTGACATATGTCATTCGTTTCCATGGTTTCATTGTTGAAATTTTAAATTTTGACATTCCAACGTGAAAAATTAAATAACCCAAGCCAGGTCCCTTCTCGTGACAACTTAAAAGAACAAAATTCCCACTTAGTTCCGCCTAACCGTTTGGAACAGAGTGTAACACAAATTCCTAAATATTTTGCGAGTGGTAACATGTGCTCTGCGTTACGAAGGTCTCGGGTTCGAATCCTGTTTAGGCATGGAAATTTTCTCAAATACAAATTGTCCTGGCTAATTGTCACAGCAGCAAAGGACATTAAATTAAAAAAAAAAAAAAACCCTAGGTCAGGATTGCGACACCGAGACATTATGACATACAGCTGTTTGATAAAAGAACTATTTGTCAGCGTCTAAGCATGCAGTACTTAATTACGTAATACATACGCTGTATTTCCGTAATTAAGTAATGTTTATCATGACGAATGAATAGTGGAACTAGGTTAATCGGAAGTATAAATAAATGTATATCGAACGGAAGCTAGACAGATGAACTAAGCCAATTCTTCTACGACTTTTTACTCAACCATGGTAACGATCACGAATCCGACTCAATATACGACTGCTTCCAGGAATACCAAGCAGCAGTCTCCATGTGAGCAGAGAACACATCAGTAGGCTCCTCGACTGCCTGATTGGGGACCCCCGTCAGGAAGCAGATTCAATGCAATCCCGGTCAGAACGGAGTAGACGGGAGACTTTCCCAGCTCCCATGGAATCCCATGTTAAAACCGGGAATTGTTTTCTATCAAACCACCCACGGGAGAATATTTTGATAACAATCACTTTTTTGTATTTTTAAATAATTTGATTTCGAACTATCAAATCAATGGATTTTTAATTGGTTGTTTAAAAATATCTATATAAAAACATATAATAGGACGAACTATATGACGAGGAGCTCGTATATATCAATCGCAAAATTCTTACATTAATTACATAAATAACAAGAAATAATTTGCAAAGTAAAAATGCACACATCTTTGAAAAAACCGAACCACCAATATGCAGTACATGCAATACTAGACTAAAAGTGGAACACATTCTTCTTGAGTGTGACCAGTACCAAAGGCAAAGAGACTCAAACTCCTTACCAACTACAATTAAGGATCTGCTAGCCAACAACATGGACACAGAATCCCGGGTTATCCAATTCTTAAAGGACATAAACGTAGCCACAAAACTAACCAATTTAATGAACATACTACTAATATAATATATTGTTAAAATTAGATGTACAATCACACACAAATGTATGTATGTAATATTAACATAGGTATCATATGTATCTGGTGGCCAATAGCCTGAGAAGCTGAGGCAACCATTAATTAGTTTAAAGGTAAAAAAAAATAATTAAAAAATGCATAAACTATAATATTTTGTTCAGAAAATAAGGAACGAAGAGAGATACTAAATGCTTCTAGTTGATAATTCAAAGCAAAGTGAATAAAAGAAGAGGATAAGGTAGACGATGTATATCGTTGATAAATTAAGACAGTGGTTCTTAACATCAATTACAGAGCTCTTCAGAACAGCAGTTAATAAAGTTTTAATTGCTCAATGGATAGCCAACATCCGGAACGGATAGACAGGAAATGAAGATTATAGGATACAAAGAGCTAAACGAAATAACATTGAAAAGAAAAATTAAACTTTTGAAAAACATTAAACTGGTAATTGAAAATGAAAGGGTTATGAAATTTCAGTTATAGAAATTGGATACTTTTTTTACGTTTACACGAATTTATAATAATTATAGATATTATAAAATACAAGATTCGGGGCTTTCGGCAACTTGGTGTTATAGCCATCAATGAATTAGAAATGGAAATTGAAGTGTATAACGAGTACAACTGAGAAGGCACAATGCAAAACCGACTTATTTTTTTTTTTTTAAGTCGAGATATGTCGTGATTATCATTTCTTACCTTGAAAGCTATTCAGAAAACAGAAAAAATGTGAAAAAATCAAAGATATCCCTTTATAATGTCGCATCGAATTGTGCAAGACAAAACAAGACACCTCATGTTTACAGTGCAACCAGTCGATAGATAGGTTCGTTGAAAAAACTAATAACAATATTGGTAATATGTCCGACTGGTTCTCAAACAACAAATTAGTGCTCAATAAATCAAAGACAGTTACTATGTATTTTAATAAAGCCCATGAAGATAAGATTAATATTAACGATCAACTAATTTTGCCTTTAGAATGTGTTCATGTTACAAAGTTCTTGGGGATAACAATAGACAGTAACCTAAACTGGAAACAGCATATTAATAACATTAGTCCCAAACTTGCCAGAACCTGTTTTTGTATGAAAAAAATTAAACAACTTAGTAACACAACTGCATGTAGGATCTACTACTTTTCAAATTTCCACTCCATTCTCACATATGGAATTGTATGCTGGGGTATGGTAATGGAAACAAATCGATTATTTGTTCTCCAAAAAAAGGCTTTAAGAATATTATGTGGGAAACCTTTTCGTTATCCATGTAGAAATCTATTTAAAGACCAAAAAATCTTGCCACTACCCTGTATCTACATACTAGAAACTCTATTATTTGCCTTCAAAAACTTAAAAGATTTTAAATTAATAGGTGACCATCACAGTTATAAAACACGCCACGGGAAACGCCTTATGATGGTCCCTACTCATCGAAGTACGCGATATGAACGAAGCCCAAATTATATGGCATTAACGTTATTCAATAAGCTAGCAAATAATTACCATGCAATAACAACATATGAAACATTCAAAAACGAGATCAAAAATTTTCTCCAAACCCATTGTTTTTACTCCATAAACGAGTTCCTCCAGTAATTTATGGGACACAACCAACTAGAGTCGATAGTTAATTGTATTATGTAAATCCTATTTTATAACTTTTATTTTGATTTTGTGTTTGACAAGTCTAATTACTACAATATGTATGATCCTATAGACAATAAAGAATTATTATTATTATTATTATTATTATAAACAGAACCAACTTTATCCACAAGCGAGTCTGGTGTAAAATCAACTCTTGCCATTTTAGCCACATCACTCCATTATTTTATCTATTTGTGCAGGTTACAAACACATGTAGATAAATACAAGTTGATAATGACAAGTTATAACAAATACATAACAGCCGTAACAATTTTTGGAAAAAAAATTATTTTTTTTTTCAATCTCTAATAAAATGTTATTCCATGACCTTTGCATCAAATATTTTATTTTGCTTTTATTATATTGTTCTTAAGAAATGAGATTGGAAGCGATCTGGTGCAAAACCAATTTTATCCAGTCAAATCTCAGCAAAATCTACTTTATCCAGACAAGTCACAGCAAAAATTTTTTTCAAACAAAAAAGTAAATTATCTCACAAACTATTAAATTTTCGATGTGGGTGACCTATTTAATCTTAATCGTATTACTATAAACAGTAGATTTACCAAAATAAAATTATTGTAGTGATAAAACTTAACTCGAAAAACATTTTTTTTTTTTTTTTTGAATACCCAAAGTTTTGATAAAGACTTGTACAAGAACTATGTACAAGAATTTACAAATAAAAATATTAGAAAAAGTTAATATGTAAAAGAACAGGGTTCAAACCTTCAAAATATAAATTGTCACTGTAAAAACAGTTCGAGTAATGATAGAACAAAGCACTCAAATATTAAACCAAAGGGAAAAAAGATTGTTAAATGATAACACTTTGTTGTATTTGACAGATTTATTCATTTTACTGCCTACAGTTTTGCTCTCGCCATTGTCAAAATGACAGGGATACTATATTACAAATTACATCATATATTTACATGAGGGAAAACAAGAAATGAAAAAAAAAAAAACGATTAGTAAAGTTGACAAAATTTTTAAATTACAGTAAATTCTTTAAAGCACTGGTCAATGATTTCATCAAGAATATTTAATTTAATTTAATTTATTAGAAATAACAGCACAACAGACCGAAGTCCAAAATGTGCCTTATATATGTATACAAGTTGAATTGTACATTTTATTATATTAATTATAATGTTATCTTAACTCTAACTAATAACAGCAATAATATAATATGTTACTGAATCGATTTACATATTACAAATTACATACTACAAAAAAAAAACTACAAAAAAAAAAACATAAATAAATAAATAAAAAATTTAAATAACACAATTTAGGGCAATATTTCAGCTCCAGCCCTTCTAAGACCAGCATAGCTTATGTTAAAAATGTCTGTGTCACTGATCAGAAGAGAGTTGGGACATTCTACAAATTGGACTCATTTTACTGTAGTTTGTAAAGAACTTGGTTACATTAAACAAGTAGTTCCTACATCTCAAACCATTTGTTGGAACTTTAATGCCAAATTCAGCCAAAATATCCGGACAAGATACTGTATTGTCAAAAATTTTATATAGTAAAAGTAGGCTATGCAGATTACGAAGTTTTTCAAGTGACATAACTCCATACTTGTTTTGTAAAACCCCACTAGATACATATTTAGGATAAGTATTCGTCATTCTAAATTCTAATAATCTTAAAAACTTTGGATTTTTCAATACAGTGTATGTATTGTTTTTGAAATGGCGACCATACACTGAAGCGTACTCTAACTTTGGTCTAACAAATGTATTAAACAGAGTTATGTTAGTGATAGAATTTTTAAATTCATATCGCGTCCGTAAAAAAAAAACAAGATTCTTCGAAGCATGCGCAACAGTATGTTCAATATGATATTTAAAACTTAGTTTTGAGTCAAAATAAACACACAGATCTTTCATGATCTCCACTCTTTCCACTAATACTCTATTCAAATTATATGGATGAATTAATATGTCCCTTTTTCGGCTGAATGATATTATTTTGCATTTCTTAGAACTTAAATGGAGGCCCTGTAATTGAATCCACCTGTTTAAGTTGTTTAACTGCTTTTCTAACGGCTTACAGTCATCCAAACATGATATTGTTTTAAACAATTTGATATCGTCAGCAAACAATAAACAATCACATTTATAGACGGGGAGCTCATGACAGTTTTTGGTCTCCGATTTCATACAGCATGCCTTTTGGAGGAGAGAATATTTACCCTGCGACAACAAAAAAGGGATGGCACTAAACCCCTGCACGCTTTCCGGTCATAAGGAAAATTGCAATTCCACTTAAACACAAAAATTTTATGCTTTTCTCTGATTTAATATTGCTTGCCCTTTTGCCAAAAGAAAGTTATAACAAATTTAAAGTCTTTTAAATATATGCATGCGATTCGGAGGGTCCCAAAGGGCTCAAACGGTTATGTAATCTTGTAATAAAAAAATATGATTTTCCGCGTTTTCATACAGCATGCCTATAATTAAAAGACTTTAAATTTGTTATAACTTTCTTTTGACAAAAGGGCAAACAATATTAAATCAGAGAAAAACACAAAAATTTTGTGCAAGTGGAAATGCAATTTTCCCTATGACCGGAAAGCGTGCAGGGGTTTAGTACCATCCCTTTTTTGTTGTCACAGGGTAAATATTCTCTCCTCCAAAAGGTATGCTGTATGAAATCGGAGACCAAAAATGTCATGAGCTCCCGGTCTATTATCCAATATTTGTGTTACATTATTAATAGTTAATAAAAATATTGGTGTTGGTCTTATGTTTTTTGATTTCATGGGCTTCTAATAGATTTGATTAAGGCCTTTTTTTAATTGAAATAAATAATTTTAGGTTCAAGTGTAGCTTGTGGTGTTCATCGATGAGATGTTCGACAAAAGTTGAATCTGTTTTGAGTTTTGATGATTTTTATGACTTATAGACTTATGTTCGGAAATCTTGAAGAATCTGATCGAAAAGATTTGGAAAACCATTCAAGACCAGGACCAAAAAGCACATGAATAAAAGGACTATATCAGGCAGTATATGTTTCTGGGGTTTCAAGCTGTCAGAACAATATTTTGCTTCATGAGACAGAGAAGAGTAACGACTGGAAAACGGACAATGTCCAAAAGAATACAGTAAAATTCAAATAATAATAGTAACAATACACTCCATTTCCAATATAGAGCACTTTACATTGATAAGATAATTTATGGTTTCCTGACATTTTAACAAAATGAAATAAATGCAGTTTTTCAATTGACGTCATTTATGCTTTATTGACCACTAGCAGAATACCCGTTCTTCGCACGGGATAGGTTCAATTAAATTGATTATAAAATAAATAATCATGTTTTTTAATAATTCTTAGCGTTTCTCAAACCCACAAAAAAATTATTTTTGTCTGTCTACCTGTCCGAGATTGACGCAAAAACGGCTGGACATATTTTTATGCAATTTAGTATGATGATAGAGTAAAACCAGGATTCAAACATAGGTTAAAGGCATCTCAAAATTTTTATTCTAAGGGGAGCTTCGGGAGAGTGCTTCGGAGCAAAAACTTAAAATATCTCTCAAAACTTAAAATTATTAATGACTCAACAGAAAAATTTATATAAAACAAAATATAATAAGAAAACAAAACTTTTTTGTTTTCAATTTTACAATTGGATGAAGAATTGGGGAGTTACAGGGGGACCCCTAAACTACAATCTACATTTATCTTTCTTATTATTATTGACTTGGAAAAATCATATAGGACGAAAAGAGTTTAAAATAAGGAAACAAATCCTTCATTTCTATGCGCTTAGATGAAAATTTGTGGGCTTACAGGGAACACCCTAAAACTAAACTTTTGAAATATCTCCCTTATTATTAGACTTAACAGCAAACACGTATATAACAAAAATTGTTTATAATGAATATAAGATGACAAATATTTTTTGTTCTATATACATTTTTAATGGCATACTTTACAATATTTGCGAAAATTGTAAATTAAAAAAGCAAAACTCAAAAACGATGATAGCGAAGTCCAGTTAAAATTTTTGGATCCTCCATTGGTTTATTTAGTCTAGAAAAAGTTTGAAGCTTTAATCGTTTAATGAGTTTTGAGATTATGACATCATTTGTGAAAATTGAGAATTAAAAAAATCACAACTTAAAAACGATTAAATGAAACATCCTGAGGTTAGAAATTTTTGATTCCTCGTAGTTTATTTAGTCTAGAAAAAAATTGAGGCCTTATTCGTTTTGCGTATTTTAAAATTATGACAAATTTTAATATGGCGTGAATTACAGAAATTTTCATTTTTGCATGGATGTTTCTCAAAAACGAAAAGACCTGCGGTTGAAATTTTGGAACTTTTGAAGTCCTAATTGACTTGTTCCAATATTTTGAGACAAACTGTTTTTTTTTTATTTTTTTATATTTTTTTTTAATTTTTTGAAAATTTTGGTAAATCCTAACTAAAAAATGGTTAGGGATAGATATCTGCGGTTTGAATTTTTAAAATTATACATTGTTTAGTCTAAAATAAATTCGGGCTTTAATAAACCAGTTATTAAGTTTTGTAGGGGCAGTAATCCAAAACCCTTGAAAATGGCCAAAATTCGACAAAATCGTAAGGGGTAGACCTTCAAAAATCGCGATATTTCAACAACAAAAAATTGTGTTCGAATTATAGGCAAAAAACTTATTCAAATCGGCTATAACTCAAAAACTAGGACAGCATGAATTTTTTAAATATTTTTTTCATTATCCTCACTCCAAAATTAGCTAAAAACTATTTTTGGTTGAAATAGGAAAAGATTTTTGATCAAAATTTCAAAATTTTAGATATTTTTAAAAAATTTGTTGGGAAATTAGTTTACTTATTGCCTTAGATCACAAATATATGGTCACTTTGGAATTACGGTCTAAAATTTTGAAATTTGCGGCTAAAGGAGAAAAAAAAATCGTCTTTTTTTTACTTTTTATGCTCCGAGCCGATGAAATGTTAGTCTTTTTTGCCCCTTTTTTAAACTGTCTTTATAAACTAATACTTACTTTTTATCTATCATCTATATTAATAAAATTGAAGGTTATATAATTTTTTTCGGCCTCATATTTGATTTTTATACGTGTTCTACGATTATAAGACAATACCCGCAAAAATCAATATTTGTCTGTCTGTCTGCCTTAGATTCACACAAAAACGACTAAACATATTTTTACGTAATTTGATATGATAGAGTAAAACCAGGATTCGAACATAGGCTATAAGGCCTCTCAAAATTATATCCTATGGTGGTGTATCGGGGTAAAGACTGTTTATTAAAACTTAAAATATTTCCCTTATTATATATATATACTTATATATATTAACATTTATAGAAAGTTCTAACAGTGCTATTATGATTTAATCGAACTTAAATCAAAATAAATATATTTCTTATGTCTCTATTCGATTTAAAGTGTTTATTTGAAAGAACATATATTTATTATAACATTGACCTACAAAAGGAAATATTTCTTTCATAACCAAAATATTTTTATATTCCAATGTTGAAATAGATTTTTTTCTATTTTTATTTCGTATATTTTTCTAAAATTTAATCTTGACATCTGATAATATTTTGATAACCAACCAAAAACAAACAACTAAAAACTAAACCCAAAATTAAGTTATATATAGTTTTTTTATACTAAACTTCTGAGTTCATGAATAGACAACAATTTAATTCCATCATTAACTGTACTTGTTAGAGTAATTCAATCTAAAGTAATATTTGTAGTGATCATTACCCAGAAGAATTGTAAATAACAA
Organism: Liopterus haemorrhoidalis; assembly: GCA_963971575.1. Classification (NCBI taxonomy): domain Eukaryota; kingdom Metazoa; phylum Arthropoda; class Insecta; order Coleoptera; family Dytiscidae; genus Liopterus; species Liopterus haemorrhoidalis. The sequence goes on along the minus strand of OZ020611.1, from coordinate 32,712,807 downwards.
GTAAGATGTTCCTGGTTTCAGTGCGGCATATAAAACAGACAACTGCTTAAAGTTAATTATGAGGAAAAAGGGAGAAGACGAATGAGTTAGAGAAGGGAAAGAGAATGGAATAAATAAGAGGAAATGCAGTTGCTACTCTCTGTGTAATAAAGTGATTAATAAGAGTAATTACTAGTAGTGTTGCTCTGCATATTTGTTTAATAAGAACTTGAAAAATGTTGTTTATAAATTGTACACATTTATATGAATACTAGCATTATATTCGCTGCTTCGCTGTCGGAAAAAAATAGGCTCGTTCCCAGAAATCGAGCGTAAAGAAATTAGTATAGATTTCAAACGCTTACTGATTATAGATGTACCCGTGAGACTTTTTTGACCTTGAGTTTGAGACGACACCGGGACGTTTAAGCATGCGAAGCAAAAATTATGCTATTGCGTACAACTTCATAGTCAAAACTTAGCAATCGGAGAGATTATATGTGTGTTTTATCGCTCAAATAATTCGTTATAACCTGTTCTACAATAACTGAAAAAGCTACAGTTACATTAAGATTAAGGATGTGAAAGTGTTTAAATTAAAATGGAAGGCATCGTGAACACTTGTAAATAAGAATACTTTACTTTCAAGTCATTATAGAGAATAAAATGTTTCGTAAACCATAAAAGATATTTTAAAAAATGTATAATTGTTTCTTTTCAAAAGTTCTATCCAAAGATACCCAACACAACCATAGCCGTAGAAACGCTCTGGCATCGGGGCAAGTGCCAGGGGCGCGAGGCCTAATGAGGGGCACCATTGTGTGTTTTTCTTTATTTTTGATCATCATTTGTAGTGTAAATGCGAGGACCTTTTTTTGTCTTCGCTTATATTTTGGAAGTGAGGACCTATTTTTTTGGTCATCACTTGTATTTTGGAACTGAGGACCTTGTTTTTGTACGTTATTACTTGTTTTTTCACCTGCCTATTAAAAGGGCGCTATTTTAAGTTAATTTAATTTATTTGCTCTGAATACGACATACGTTCCTGTTTAAAAAATCCAAGTTGTCCTTGATATTCTGTACATCCAGTATGTTCCAGAAAACTTTAGTACTATCATTCGAATCTCTGCGTAAACTTCAAATTTATTTTGCACATCGTCTTTTCGAGAGAAAACGTTTTCTCTTTATCTTGATACATCGTGTACAGGTTACAGCACTTTTTCTTCTTCTTTCTTGGATACTGTCAGTTGGGTTGACTTTTGGCCTCACCCACAGAAGTCATCCATCTTGATATTTTAATTGTTAGGTCTTTCCATGTGTACAGTATACTAATACTTATTCATCTTTGGTTAGCTGATCTTTTCATCTCTTGCGAAATCTTCCAGCTGGTCGGCAGATATCCAATCTTCTCTCCCATATACAATTCTGTCCTACCTCATCCTTGGTGTTAGATTGGCGATAGGTGCATTTCGCACCAGCCCAATACCAAGCCTGCTGTGTGAAGCAGGCAAATCGTCACTGTACAATCGTCGTAAAATTCTATCCCTGCGGTATATGGCTGCACTCAGTGCCAAGCCAGATCATCCCGCGTATGACCCTATTCTACAAAATAGGCATACAGAGACTTATGACAGAAAACCAAGAGCCAAAAGGCCTTTTGGTCTGACGACTTTCGATATTTTGGGTGATATTGATTTTAATATGCCCGAAATGGCAAGTTTCGTTTTGTGTGCTGTTCCACCATGGACGCTACCGCGTCCACTTGTGAACCTCACATTAACTAGGTTTGATAAAGATACTACGTTGCCTATCGAATACTAACATGAGTTACACAGAACATTGGTCCCTAGGTTCGAGGATACTGTCATTTTTACTAGCAGATAAAAATCCGGAACCAGGGTTGGGTATGCGTTCGTTGTCTTGAACCCACGTCAACAGTTTCAGTACCGTCTGCACTCCATAAGGAGTGTTTACACTGCTGAGCTGTACGCTATTTTCAAGGCCCTGTATTTTGTTTTGTCAGAGTAAAGTCGGTCAAGTGTTATCTTGACGGGCTCGCTGAGCGCTCTGAACAGTATCCAAGATCCAGATCCAGTGCATCCTCTTGTACTAAAGATACGGTTGCTACTCCACAATCTCAATACTCAGAATGTGAGGGTAGAGCTGTTTTGGATACCGGGACATTTTGGTATTAAAGGCAACGAAGCGGCAGGTGCAGCTGCAAAATGCGCCTCCCACATACCTATATCTGTTTTAGACATGTGGCAACATGAATGGAGCCGCACACAGAACGTCAAGTTGCGACAGATTAAGGGATACGTGAAACCATGAAATTCTTCCTGCAGGATTAATCGCAGGGAGGAAACCGCCATCACACGCTTCCGTACAGGCTACTGTTGGGGGACCCATGGACACCTCCTTCGAGGTGAAGAGTCCCCTATCTGTGATACATGTAACACAAATTTGTCTGTGTTACAATTTTTAACTGAATGTGTACAGTTCGAGGATGTCAGGGAGAGGTTAGGCCTGTGCTATGACCTGTCAGTTGCTTTAGGTGACGACAGAGTACTCATGGACAGGCTTATACTCTTCCTGAGAGAATCGAACTTACTGTTTTATGTGTGAAGTCTTCCACCTTATTTTAATGTGTTCTATTTCTAAACTGTGATATTCGATGGTAATTGGCCCCTTTACAGCCTCTAACCATCACCCTGAGTCTGTTCAAATTTTCGAACAGACTTTTTATTATCTTTATTTGTGTTTGTCTGTGCAAGATTTCTTTTATTGAGTATGCGTAATTTTATTGATTTTATCTATTTATTGATTGTTTAATTTATTGTTTTTAATATGTAGTGTAGGCAGTTAAATTAGGCGCAAATTGTCTTCGTTGCTGTGCGCCAAATTTTTTTTTTAACTAACTAACCTGGTTTAAAATAGTTATGCTATAAGCACAAACTATAAGAACATAAGAACAAACAATTCATTACTCTCTTTGTTTAGTACAAACAGATGTTTTGAAGGGTCAAATCCATTGTTCAATGCATATGCGTTTATGTTATAGAGTTATTATAAACCAGGCTTAAGAGGTTGCTGTGCGCCAAAAATTTTAACGAACTAACTAACTACCTCATCCTCATCAAATGTCCTATCCACTGTAATCGTCTACGTCTTACGTCAAGAATTCTTATCCTAAATTTTACAAGACTGTATTTTACAAGATACTTTGAAAAACTTTATAAACTGGTATCTTCAGACATTTTCCATAAAGTAACTCTCTTTAAACTCTTCCAAAAATTTAAATCTCAAGTTAGTATATCAAGGTGTTCAAAATAAACAAAACACTTTAAGAAATCTGATACTATTTTCGTGATGACGTATAAATATCAAATATATGCAACATTCTGTCAAAAGTTATGAAATACTTTAACCTTAAGCTCCACTGGTGTGTTGTTACATCCAATTTACCATAAAAAGATCTCAGTAAAACACAAAATCTAAAGCCTTCGATCGTGTTTCGCATAGCAATATTTACAACTATCACTTTCAGTTTTTTTCATCTTCAGAAGTGTCTAAATAATAGATTTCTGCGCCTTGGAAGTAAACAAACCCTTTAGATTTTATCCTGCCTGAGGGTCAGCATACGAGTACAGAACTTCAAAGGACTAGACATGTTGCTGTCGCAAGCTGCAATGTCTGAGATTTCTCTGAGGAAAACTTAAGGTTTTCACTTGATGGTTTGATGTTTATGCCAGTGAACTTGAGTTTTGAATTTGTCAAAGTTTGAGAAAGTCTTAAACTGTTTATGAGTTTAAATTTTCTAGTTTAAAAGTGTTTGAATCAATTATTGTTTTAAATTAATTTTAAATTTGTTTTAGACACAGCTCAAACAAAGTTTACATACGTTGAAGGCCAAGTTGGGAATTTTATACGAAGTTCTGATTTCTGAACTAGGGTCAACAAACTTTATTAATAATCATTTATTCTAAATTAAAATGGCTGTCATAAATGCGTGTGTTTTTCAGCACAGAAAAAATGTAAAATAACGACAAAATTTGATCTTTGCACAACGAGGAAGATATATATATATATATATAGTACTTTATTAGAATCAATAATTTATAATACAAATGTAACATAATTAATTTTCATAATTTAGTATCGAAAAAGTTACATTTGTCATGACTTAATTACCTTAAATGTACAATTTTAAACAATTCAAATATAGCAAATTACAATCATAAGCTAATATGCATAGGGAGAAAAAAAAACATGTAAAAGAGCAAAAAAATATATATATATATGTTAGCGAAAATATCATTATACAACATTTATCCTTATTAACGATCTTGGGGTGCTATATCGTTGCTAAGGCATATTGTTTTATGTAAATAGAATAATACAAAATATATCAAATGATGTGTGAGACGTATTAGTTGATCAATAAAATCATATCTTATTATTCATAAACAACCTTTTTTATTAATATATATAATAATAATAAAATAAAATATGTAACTAAATAAAACTAACAACAGTAATGGTAAATAATGACGAGAATTTAGAGTAAAATGTGCTTAGTTATTTTATGCTTATATTTTTTAAACGGAAGTTCGTGTAATTTATGTTTTCCAATATCTATAATAAGAGGACTATCATTAAAGGAACACTTAGCAAAGAATTTCTCTGTTAACTTGAAAATATAGTCTTTTGTTGATTGAATATTTAACTCTTCATGGATATCTACTATTTTTTTATATCTAGGATAATTTCCAACCACTCTAAGGCCCAGTTGCACAGTAACCTCTTAAGTTTTTATTTAGGCTTAAGTTTTAGTTTATGGTTTAGTTGTTGCACAGTTTCAGTTTTTGGTTTAAACTTAAGCTTAAACAGGAAAATACTCAAGCTGTAGATTTGTTTGGTTTAAGCCAAAATAAACTGTCAAATAGGACAGGTTATGTGTTATATTAAAATTGATCAGATTAATTTGATTGAATGAAAATGTTATATATTAATATATTTCGCCGCATAACCGTCTAAAGGCAGTTGTATGATTATATTAATCAATGGGATGATGAAAAATTTTACAATAGATTTCGAGTAAATAGTAATATTAAGTAAATAAAGTTGTAATTCAATATTATATAATATTAAACATTTAATTAACCATCCACAAATACCTAATATTTTATGAAATAATATTTACAGGAACCACGCATTCACTTCAATACAATGCCTACGATATTATATTATTATTATTATTATATTATTTATTTTACATCGGCCTTTATTTCTGCAACGAGGCTAATCGCCGATGCCAGGGGGCGAGCCCTTACCTGGATGAGGGGTGAATGATTGTGAAAATGGGAGTAATGTAAACATATTATTCTCGCCCGAATAACATCACCAACGAACGAGGTTCGAACCATCGACCGGACGGTCGTACTGGGTTTCCGCCAGTAAAAACCGCACGACTTAGTGCGCTCGGCCAGTCCGTTGGCTATTGTATTATTGGAAGTATGTAAATGGTAAGGGAGTTTACTGGTTGCCATAAATCTACAGCTTCAAAAGATATAGGAAAAATATCGAGAAATATCGCAAAGAGAAAGAACGAGAGAGAGTGAGAAAGAACGAGAGAGAGAGAGAGAGAGAGAGAGAGAGAGAGAGAGAGAGAGAGCGAACTAGAGAGGGAGATAGAAAGAGTGAACGAGAGAGAGAGAGAGAATGAAAGAGAAAGAGAACGAGAAAGAAACAGAACGAGAGAGAGTACAAGAGAGAGAATGAGAGAAAGAAAGAGATAATGAGAGAGAGAGAGAACGAGGGAGATAGAGAGACAGAGAGAGTCAGAGAGAGACAGAGAGAGACAGAGAGAGACATATAGAGACAGAGAGAGGGAAAGAGAGACAGAGAGAGACAGAGAGAGACAGAGAGAGACAGATAGAGACAGAGAGAGACAGAGAGAGAGACAGAGAGAGAAAGAGAGAGAAAGAGAGAGAGACAGAGAGAGAAAGAGAGAGAGACAGAGAGAGGAAACAATTAACTTTTCGCCACAGATACGCCAAACTGTATCTAAGGAACTATTGAACAGTCGTAATAAATGGATAATTCCAATGTTAATATCACCATATGTTTTCTACCCCACAAATGAAAACATGAAGATTTGAAATCACATCACAACAAGTGGATCTTTTACTTTTTCGATAAAAGTCTGATAAGTATTCGTTGCACATACTGCTTATCTGCAATATGTATCCTTGTGAAACGTGATTTTCTCATATTTTCTATATCTTCTTTCACAGATCTACCTCAGTCGAAGTTAACACATATCTGTCACCAGTTCAGTGAGATACAATCGGTTGTTGCTAAATTGACATTTTGAACGTGTGTCTTTTTGCTAAAACTATCAAAGCAATTTATTTTTTCAATCTTGAAATTGATTGTCTATTTCTCAAGTTATATATGTGATATGTATTTCCAATATTTTAGAATTAAATTCAAAACAGCCAATAGGAATCAAGTAGCATTCTACCCATCAGAATTCTATAAAAACAAATAAACCAATAGGAATCGAATGTTGTTTAATTCTACTAGCCTAATTTTGTATGCGTTGATCATGTTTTCGAGACGATAGGAAATTTTTATGAGGTTTCGTCCTTCTCATAGCCAAGTAAAGTTGTTTTTTCTTCATCATCTCTTTACATTGTAATGTCTAGTTAAATCTTTTGACATTTCTCCTTGTGAGTGCAGCTAGAGTAACCTACGGTAACAATGTTTGATATTTATTTTACTAGCCAGATGATTACTTATATATTTTTTTGTTTATAACGTTCTAGGACGTCTTCTGATATCCTGTCTCCACTGTTCTCTTCTGGTATGGCTCTTCACTCATTCGTTTATTGTTCTTCTCCTTTGGATTTCTTCTATTCAATATTTTCTAGAACTTCCCCTTTTCTGTTTTCTCCTGGCATCCGTGATAAAACTTTCAGTACTGGATTAAAAGTTCTGAATGACCGTACCACCTACAAAATTAAGCCTAAGAATCAATTTTTAAGGCATCAAGGCCAAATACATATGTGTGAGGAGATAAAATCGAAACTTGGGCCAAAATTTGACCGTTGGACCATACAGCACTGAGGCAGTCAACGAATTTGTTTACCTACGGTCTGTCATCAGAAGCGATGGATTTATAAGACCTGAGATAACGAGAAGAGTCACGTTGGCAAAATTGAGTCTATCTTAATAAAACCTGGTTACTACTGGGCTCAAAAACTTGGACAATTAAACATTAGACGTAGAACTAGTGGATCACTTAGAAAGCAAAATTCTACGAACAATACATGGGCAAGTAAACATGGGGAAAATATGGTGTAAGCGATATAGTTTCGATATGTATGAGCCCCGTGTCTGTGAAGTTGACTCAAAGTTGGCTAAAGTTGGTTTTCAAAGGAAATATTTATATTAGAAGGGAAATTTCTCTACCTCTCTCTCTCTCATTTTCTTTCTTTCTTATTTTTCGATCCATTGCCTTACAGGGGCATTTGGTGGCGTCAGGTCCGCACAATAGTTTTCCTTTTTAAAGCTTACGCTTCTCGATCTTTGACAACTCTGTAGTTTCTTGTTGTACCTGGTTGACTTATAGCTTCATTTGGTCAACGCAGGATTTGGGATATCTGCCTGGATTGGCGTCTATCTACTATCCCTTGGATGATTTACCTTTCCATGCCGTCTTCTCCTCTGGATATACGATAACTTATAATTGAAAATATCAGAAAATAATTTAGTGAAATACTTTTAACAAAGTACTGTTATAATAAAAACCATTTGCAGTGGTACCTCGGTTTTCGACGATAATCCGTCCGAAAATAATCGTTGAAATCCGAAACCGACGAAAACCGAGGCAATTATTTTCATATGAATCAACGTAAATCCATTTGATAAAAAAAGCACAAAAACACTAACACTGGAAAGAAATGGAATTGTTTGGCTAGATGGGCGGGCTAGATGCTCACACAACGAGAAACAACGCAACACTGCGTAGCGCGTGGGTCGCGGTACGCCGATGAAATCCGATGCAACCGACGAAAACCAAAGTCAACGTAAACCGAGGTACCACTAAGTAGATTAAGTTGATTTTATTTTAACATAAATTCACAATTTTCATGATTTAAATAGTCGGGCCAACTTCACTGAGACGGGACTTTATCCTTTTACACCAACCTGACTAAGTTTGTCGCAATCAATAGATTCAGATGGATCCCACGATATCGTATTCAAGCTAAATCTATAAGGAGTAAAACGGCCAGGGTAACCAAAGAGACTTATCATGACAATGTAGAAAAGGACCTGTATAATCTAAGAGTCTAAAATTGGATGAGAAGGTAAGGAACAGAACGGTCTGATAGCAGAAGTTGGAGCAGTCCAATGCTCACCAAGGGTTGTAGTACCACAGCATGTATATCAACTAGCTGGTTTATTCTTGTGTCTTCAACTATAATACGATCAACACACATAATTTCTCGAATTATTTCGTTCCTCACTTATTTCTTCTTGATGCACCCACTTGTCTTTTCTAGAAATCAATTTGTCACATTAAGCATTTTTCAGATTTCTTCAATGACCAAACTTTACTGCTGTATTACTTCAAATTAAATCTTAATTAAATTTGATTTTTATGGGTCATAAATCTGTTATAAATATCTGTCACTGACATAGTTGCATAAAAATATTACCAAATCATTATGATATCTAAAATAATTAAACATAATTAAATAACACATAATTTATATGGACACAAAAATAGATCTACATGCCAACAGTATATTCAGAAAAAATACTTGAACAGAAACGGACTTGTGAAAATCTTGCATATAAAGAGCTATTTGTATTTTGAATATGTAAACTGCAACCGATACCAACAAAAAAAAAAAAAAATCCTAATGCAAATCAATTATATATATATACTAATATATAAATTAGTTCGTTTACGTGTTTGTATGTATGTTCCCTCAAAATTAAGAATGGCTCCACTTATTTAAAAAATAAATACATCAGCGTGTTTTTATGACTCAGAGCCCCCAGTTTTTTTAAATAATTAAAGCCAAGTGGAAACTTTAAATGTGTTGCACCCGTGGAGCGCAAACAATAATATTATTACCTGGGTGGAAAATATTGTGCGCTATTTTCCAAACAACTGGTATAATATTCTTATATTATTTTCGAGACCGAACATTTCCTAAAAATCCTAGGTTTAGACTGGTCGGTCTCCGCAAACGCGTTCATTTTCTCCCGCAAAAACCTTATTATAAAAGCAAACTTGGGAGAGTGAACTTCGAAGTTTTGGTGTTTTGTGATTTTTTGCGTTCTTTTCGAACATTGTGGGCTATCAGCGCCAAATAACGTCAGAAGATTTGCGGATCTCTGACTTCCTATAATCCGCGCGATTATCTGGCTACCTGCCAGCAACCAGAAGAATTTCGGACGAGTTCCAGATTCTTCCTGGATAACCACATCCCAAGGGATTTTCTACACCTTCAGCGGTCACCTAAGTATCTCTCTTTTTCAATCTTGTTTGTAAATAAGATACGTGTAAGTAGAAAATCACATTTATTTTCACTTTAATCACAAATTCCTTTGTTTCCAAAACCACGTGTTTTGAACAAAGGATAGTTTATATTTTGCTATTTAGGAGCTTACAACCCCTAAATTTTTGTGTGTGTGGGTGTATCTGATACCCCATACCAGATTGCCCGTTTTTTTACGGCATCTTTTAATGTATTTAGTATTGTAAATACATTTTAAATTCAAATATTATTAATTCTTTAAATATTATTTATTTATTATTGTTAATTTCATATTTCTAGTTGGTTGAGACTACTTGTGTACCCACAGCGTGTTTCGGACGACACCAGTGGCTTACTTCTTTATATTTTCATTTAGATAATTTATTACTAATTGTTTTACATTTAGTTAACCTGCCCATTAATTGTATTTCTATTGTTGCATTTGTAATTGGGGGTTAACTTATTTGTTACGCATGCCAGTTTGGCCATAGCTAGTCAACAGTTTGTATATATTTGCGTATTTCTTGTATTTTAGGGTTTAATTGTTCATTATTAACTATTAATATTTTATTTGTTATATACAAACTGTTGGTTCGCTCACATGTACCAGTTTAGTACATATTTTTGTAAATACTGTATATTTATAACCGTTTACAATTGAGAACTATTTTTGTGTCTTAAGTTTCTCACCCCAATGTAATTTGGTTGTGTCGGGGAGAAACTATCTACGCCCAGAAATTTATGTGTGCTTTGACTACAATTCGCACCTTTAAAATTGTAGAATTTATATCACACGTCTATCGGGTGATCCATAAATTTCTGTAAATTATTTTATCTATCACGCCTGTTATGGTAATATTCGAATGAGACTGGCTAAAATAAATTCAATACTTTTTCCTAATTTAAATTTTGTTAGTAACATTAATTCAATAATTTCTCCGGTTACTCAAGTGCAGCCCGTAGGTTCCTCGTTTGTTTAGGGACTCAAGAGGAGAGGTTGGTGGTCGTTTATTCCTCCTTATTCACACTGTGGGCCTTGCCGTTTCTACCTATATGTTCCGAGGGCTAACATCATTCCAACTTGTGTAAGTCTTCGAGAGTAACCCCTTGAAGTGAAGTACGTCTATACCACCTGTCTCCCTTTTTTGTATTCGCGAACTGCACTGGGGTAACTCGCCTGTTTTTAGCCAGCTCTCTCATTAGTCTGAGGTCTTTCGGTGCGCCTACAGCCACCTTACGCCTCCTGTACAATTATTTATTCACGTCACGTGCGGGGGGGTCACACGAATATTTTTCGTTGCCCATGTTGACGTCCGGCACCTTTCTCTTTTGAACCGGAACGGTGCGGGCGCCACAAAATGTATTTGAAAAAAATCCCTAAAAACATAAATGGTCATAATTTTATACATAATTATTAAGCGTTTACGTTTAGTCAGTCTACAAAATTGCTCAGATTGATCTGGTGACGTCACAAGATCAGTCGGATTGTGCAGATTTTGTTAACACTTTTCGTAAGGAATTTAAATCTGCCGTGAAGAAAACACCTGGTGACAGTAGCACTAAATACATCTGTCAAATATCTGTCGTTGATTACAACTACTACCGCGTTTTGGTTTTTAAATACGAGTTTATTACCAACAATAGAATTCAATCACAAACGGCACTTATTTCGTCTATTTTGTTAAGTTATGTTTTCAACTCATTCCAATTGGCTGTAAGATTCAATTTACCTGCGTTAACTCCTACCACCAGCAGCCATTTATCCCAGCAATCTATTAATCCCAGCAATCCTGCCAGATCATCGGATTGATTGGAAACGCTAAGAGTGCTCTGGCGGATCAATCGGATTGACTAAAAATAAGCTAATGTGTATGCTCCGACTGACTTTACGAATGGATCGGGAGCACTTGGATCGCTCGGATTGATCTGACTGAATAAAGGTAAACACCTGTTGTTAGACAGTCTGATTTGCACCAACGTGTTCCGAAAATCTTTTCGCAGACACAAGCGTTTTTTAGGCCTTAAAACTTCATGATTTTTATAAATATACTAAAAACACTCAGGCGCATTGCGTAGGCAATTAGGAGTATTAAAAATATAAGAAACAGTAAAACTGTACAGCATAAAGATATACGTGACGTTACTATGCCGACCAGCGTAGCGTAGTGGTAACACATGTGCTTTGCGTTACTAAGTTCTTGGGTTCGAATCCCGTTCAGGCTTGGAATTTTTCAAATATGAGAATTGTCCTGGCTAGTTGCCGAAGAAACAAAGGCCATAAAAAATTAAATAAAAAGTTACTATGCGTGACAAAGTATTGGGACGTCAAATAAAAGTCTGACTGCATCTAGTTTGAAGAGTTGGGTAATATGTCAGATAGCATTGACAGTTTAAAGGAAGTATTGTGTTTCACTTTATACGTCAATACTACGCCAAAAATTTGTAGTGCTACGGAAGTAGCACTACAAGTAAAAGTATAATGTAGAACAGATTTAAACCCAGTCTTCCTACCTTCAGGTACCTCTAGGTAACTATCTGACAGATAAGGTTATGTGATACTTTCTGTACTGAATAAATGTCATCCCGTCTTTCAATACAAATTTATCTAGTGTTACGGGCTATCCTAGCCGAAACACAGCGCTTTAAAATCTAGTTAGACGATAACCTACCTTCGTACGGAAAACTTATTCTAAGCTTATAAAAGGATACAGTATGGGGTAATTTTGTGCGAAACCAACTGAATAGGTCCTGTCAACCCACTTAGAGGACAGCATTTATGACAACAACCACCCTGCATAGTCAAATCTACCTCTAGACTGGGCTGGCGGCCTTCTACCTTGCCCTGGACAGCTGATAGCCACTGGAGTCACTTCACAGTGGTTACGGACTTCATATTTTTCCCCATTTAGGTTTTTAGCGACCGATCAGAGAGCTGAGCGGACGCTGGCGTATGCCAACTATATAACGCTGGAGTCTGGCCGTAATATACGTTATATATTTCTGGCGCCCAACGTGGGGCACAACGGAAAAGAAGACCGTTGCTTGCTAAAAAGAATTTTACACTACGATTGGGTTAATAAAATTGTGTTATACTTATTTCAAACTTAATTCCTGTGCCCCTAGACCCATTCCTTAAGAGTTCTCATAATAAGAAATTTAGTTAGATTATTTTTTTTGTGATATTGTGTTGGATTACTTTTGCTATACTGTGTTGTATTGTTGTGTTTTAACACATACTCGATATTGGATGACCTATTGTACGTATTGGTCGCATTTTGGCGATTTAGTCTCTAACGGATTAAAGAGCAAACAAGCTACTGTTTTTGAGTTGTTTATAACGTTGAGTAGAGGACTCTAAGGTACCTCCCGGTGAAAATTGGTGTTGCATTGTTGGCAACAGTTGTATTGAAATTGTAATTGCAACAATTGTTTGTTGAATTATCTTTGGAGACGGACCGGCGTTGGTTCGGCCGTCCATTGGTTTTACGTCTGTAGAGACGTTAGTGTTGGTAAGCCGGTTTAGGGCAAGCCATTGAAAAATTCACACGGGATTCGCTTAGCGGAAATTTAGTTTCCTCATACTTACGGTATTACGTTTATACCGAGCTGGTTAAACCAGGATATCACTCGACGGTTAGAGTATTGAAGAAAGACAGTAGACTTGGAGTTGTGCAATAGTAAGTCCCAGTATAGGGAAGTAGTAGAACGTAACCAAGGATCGTGTTTGTGTTGGACGCTGTATTTGCATCATGTCGTTGCCTACTAAATTTCGGGTTGAACACCTAGCACCAGCGGAATTAGAATATGAAACCGCGGTCTACGGACTACAGGACAGCGACGGCGAGGACGCTCATTTACGACGGGAATTGCTGCAAAACATGATGTCGCTCGTGAAATCAGGAACGTCTTTTCGACTTCCTAAGTACCCTTTCACCTTCGAAACGGATCAAACTGGCGTGGAAAATACCCTTCGGGAACTTACAACGGTAATTGAAGCATTCTCAGGAGACCGGAGGACTCGTGATTTCCAAAGGATCTCGAGTCGCGTTGCACATTGTGGTACGCGAATCGGCCGTATGGCCGCATTATCAGCGGAAAACAAGTCGATACAGTCGCGGTTATTAGTACGTCTCGTAACCATCTGGACGACGATAAATCGCAAGACGCGCGCGCGAAGAATTACCTCAACTCCTAAGAGAACGATTATCGGGGACCTCGATGCCTCTAGGGCCGACCTCAGTCCATCAGAGGAGAGCTCGCTCGAGACCGAAGAGGAAGAAACCCCACCAGTTAAGCCGTGGCGAACCAAGAGTATCCCGCCAGCTCAATGGAACTTAAAGTTCAGCGGAGATCAAAAGGAGATGTCGTTGAGTGCATTCCTAGAGCGCGTGGAAGAATTGCGCAGCGCACGGAACGTATCGAGACAACAACTATTCGCCTCAGCATTGGATCTGTTCACTGGCAAGGCATTGATATGGTACCGAGCACAACGCCAGAACTTCTTAGATTGGCACGACCTCGTACATCAATTACGTACCGTCTTCGTACCAATCGATTACGACGACCAGCTGTACGATGAGATCCGCGCCCGCCGGCAAGGAGTCGACGAGTCAATTGACATCTATTTAGCGATCATGGAGTCGTTGTTCAAAAGATTGAGCACACCTTTGCCTGAGATAAGTAAGTTGAAGATCGTTGTCCGCAACCTTCACGCCCGATACAAAGATGGGATGTTTCTGTTGGACGAAGTGGAATCTGTACGTCGCCTCCTGGAAGTATGCCGCCGTATAGAACGAGCACACACCAACTGGCAGCCAGCTAGCATCACGACCCCGAGGAATCGGACGCCGTTAGAACCGGATTTGGCCTATGTGGCCGGGAGTTCCCGAGGAACACAACACCCGCAATCAGCGGAGTTACAAGAAATACGACCACAAGGCCGGATTCTCACGTGTTTTAACTGCCAAGAACCGGGACATCGAGCGGCAGCGTGCCCACAACGCCCAATCAGGAAGTGCTATACGTGTCATACTCCAGGCGTAACGAAGTACACATGTCCTAGATGCAATCCAAGAGGGTCCAGTGGCCCGAAGCAGAATCCGGGAAAAGAACAGCGTGGCGGATAAACGATCGGTCTCCGTCCGACGCAACCTCTATAAACCCGATTTTGGATTACATAATAGCTAACGCCCGGAGCGACGAGCGACCTTATCTAGAAATTGAGATCTTAGGTTACAGAATTTTAGGATTGTTAGACAGCGGAGCAACCCGAACCGTTCTTGGGAAACGCGGTTGGGCTTTATTGCAGAATGCTGGTTTCCATTTAGATAAAACGAAACATATTTCCTCATGTACGGTCGCCAGTGGGCACCGTCTGGAAATAGCTGGTGTTGTCCAGTTACCATGTACGATAGAAGGACACACCGCATGGATAGAAGCCATAGTGGTGCCTGAGATGGCACACACCTTAATATTGGGGGTTGATTTCTTCCGGCAGTTTGGAATTGTGCCAGACCTGCGCAGCGGCAGATGGCATTTTAGCCGATTAGAAGATACGGCCAGGATAGACCTGAGCGCCCTGGAAATGCCCGAAATGAGGATGAACGAGGATCAACGTGGAAGAATTGATGAACTGGTTTCTAAACACTTCAATAGTATGAAGAAAGGTATAGGCTGTACGGACCAAATAGAACATCAGATCAGCTTGCTGGATCCGCACCAACCGCCGATTAAACAACGCTACTATCCGGTCTCTCCGGCGATACAGCGAGAAATTGACAGGCAAGTCACCGAGATGGCAGAAGAAGGCGTTATCGAACGATCGAATTCGGATTGGTCGTCGCCGGTGCTGATGGTGAAGAAAAAGGATCAATCTTGGCGCTTCTGCGTCGACTTCCGCAAGGTAAACGCTGTCACTAGGCGCGATGCCTACCCACTACCTTACATCACGAGCATCTTAGACAGATTGAAGAACGCGAGGTACATCTCCAGCCTGGACATAAAGTCAGCGTATTGGAACATCCCGTTAACTGAGAGTTCAAAGAAGTATACCGCATTCACAGTGCCCGGAAGGGGTTTATGGCAGTTTAAGAGGTTAGCGTTCGGACTACACAGTGCTCCCGCCACGTTTCAGAAATTAATAGATACCGTATTAGGACCCGAGTTAGAACCGCACGTGTTCAAATATCTCGACGACATCATCATAATCGCGGATAACTTTGAGAAACACCTGGAAATTTTAGGAGAAGTATTGAAAAGATTGCTAGACGCTGGTTTCACGCTGAACAAAGACAAATGTGCGTTTGTAGTACCAGAACTGAAGTACCTAGGCTACGTGGTGAACCAAGGTGGACTGGCCGTCGACCCGGATAAGGTCTCGGCCATGCTGAAAATCCCACAACCCACCACCGCAGTCGAAGTACGCAGAATGCTGGGCGTTGCTGGTTGGTACAAACGTTTCATACCTACATATTCAGACATTTGTGCGCCACTCAATCGGCTAACCCGAAAGGGCATCCGATTTCAATGGGACGACGCATGTAAGCAATCGTGGAACCGCATCAAACAACACCTGATCACCGCTCCGATCCTATGCTGTCCGGACTTTTCACTACCATTCATAATACAGACTGACGCCTCTGGATACGGACTTGGTGCCGTGCTCTCGCAAAACACCCCTGAAGGCGAGAAGGTAGTATGCTACCTCAGCAAATCGCTAACGCGATTAGAACGGGCGTACACCACCACGGAGAGGGAGTGTCTGGCTGTGTTATGGGCAGTAGAGAAATTACGTCCGTACATCGAAGGATCGCACTTTACAGTGATCACGGATCATCACAGCTTGTGCTGGCTTCATAACCTAAAGGATCCGTGTGGACGACTAGCGAGATGGGCTCTGAGACTACAACAATTCGACTTTAAAATTATCCACCGTAAGGGGAGAGATCACCATGTACCCGACGCCTTGAGCCGAGGAGTACCAGTACTCGACAGTGTTACTGCCGACGTCAACACCGAAGGACAACCCCCTTGTGCGTGGTACACAAAGATGTGTCGGAAAGTCGAAGAAAACCCTCGCAAGTTTCCGGCATGGCGCCTGGAAGAAGGTAAATTGTACCACTACTACCGGCATCCTAATCCCGGACTGTTAACCGAAGCGGAGAATTGGAAACGCGTGATTCCTCGGCCGGAGCGTAAAGAGATACTTCAACGGATGCATGACGCACCGACCTCAGGACACTTAGGCGTTTATAAAACGTATTGTCGACTAATACAACATTATTATTGGCCGTTCATGAGAGCGGACGTAGTCCGCTATATACATCGCTGTACCACTTGTTTGGAAAGTAAAGTAGAGAGAAAACCGCCAGTCGGATTGATGATGCCGCGGCGAGTCGTAGAGCGCCGATGGCAGCAGATAAGCGTGGATATCGTAGGTCCGATGACCAGATCAACCTCTGGGTATCAATATATCTTCACAGTGATAGATGTGTTTAGTAAGTTCGTGTTGACTTTCCCTATGCGGAAGGCCACCGCGCCCAGCATTGTTAAACTGCTAGAGAATGGAGTGTTTCTGCTGTTTGGAAGCCCCGAGTCAATATTATTGGACAACGGAACGCAATTCCGAAGTAAGGAGTTCCGTCGTTTGGCTGCGACGTATAACGTGCGCCTCCGATACAACGCTAACTATCATGCGCAAGCGAATGTGGTCGAACGAGTACACTCGACGTTGAAGCAAGGAATACGATCCTACCTCGACCAAGACCAGCGGAAGTGGGAAGATAACCTGCAGAAGGTATCTTGTGCGATACGAACGTCCGTCCATGAAAGCACTAGAATGACACCGTATTTTGTCAACTTTGGAAGGGAGATTGGATTTCCAGAAGAATGTGTGGACAGGGTTCCAGAGGAAATGGAGACACCCAGTAATAAGGAAGAACGTCAGAAGGTATTTCGGGAGATATACACCCAGGTGCGGGAACGCCTGAAAAGGTCTTCAGAAAATAGTAAACGGCGTTATGATTTGAGACGTCGAGACATCCAGTACGCGATAGGCGACCGTGTGTGGAGACGGAATTACATACTCTCCAATGCGGCGAAACATGTTAGCGCTGCTTTGGCACCGAAGTACGTCGGACCATTTTGGATAAAAAGAAAATTGTCACCATGGACTTATGAACTTAATAGAGAGGATGGAAAATCCTGTGGCGTATGGCACGCCAAGGATCTAAGGGGCCATCCAGAAGACACGGAGTCAGAGTGACTCCGTCTCTTTTAAGCAAAGGGGGAGTTGTTACGGGCTATCCTAGCCGAAACACAGCGCTTTAAAATCTAGTTAGACGATAACCTACCTTCGTACGGAAAACTTATTCTAAGCTTATAAAAGGATACAGTATGGGGTAATTTTGTGCGAAACCAACTGAATAGGTCCTGTCAACCCACTTAGAGGACAGCATTTATGACAACAACCACCCTGCATAGTCAAATCTACCTCTAGACTGGGCTGGCGGCCTTCTACCTTGCCCTGGACAGCTGATAGCCACTGGAGTCACTTCACAGTGGTTACGGACTTCATATTTTTCCCCATTTAGGTTTTTAGCGACCGATCAGAGAGCTGAGCGGACGCTGGCGTATGCCAACTATATAACGCTGGAGTCTGGCCGTAATATACGTTATACTAGCGGATAATGAGACTGACGTATAGAATTCACTGACTGGTATTGACGTTTATTCAGCAGATGAAGTTCCAGATATCCTTATCTGTCAGATAGTTACCTAGAGGTTTACCTGAAGGTGGAAAGGCCTGGTCTAAGTCATACGTCTTGGACGCAGACCACGTAATCTGCTAGTACCTACGAGGGTCGTCTCAAAAGTAAGTAACACTATTTTTTTTAAAACGTGTGGGAATTTGCGTCTGGATGAAGTGGCAGCACTGTAAAATTTCTATGTACGGTCGTCGATCGATCCGGCAGTCAGGATTCAGTCACTATGGAGACTCCACTTGCTCCTACCGCCGATTGTTCGTGGTGTTATTCGTTTTTTGACGACAAAAAATAAAAATGCTACTGAAATTCATCGCGAGTTGTGTAGTGTTTATGGTGAAGACGTTATGTCAAGGCCAATGGTTTCACGTTGGCGCCAATCATTCGTTGAAGGGAGAACAACATTACACGATGAACAACGAAGTGGTTGCCCCTCCACTCCCCGCACCGCTACTGTTGTCGAAGATGTTCGAAGGGTCATTGCTACCGTAGCATGTCCATCAGTAGCATTTTTATTTTTTGCCACCGAAAAACGAATAACACCACGAACCTCGCAATCGGTGGTAGGAGCAAGTGGAGTATCTATAGTGGCTGGAGCCTGACTGCCGGATCGATCGACGCACGCATAGAAATTTTACAGCGCTGCCACTACACCCAGACGCAAATTCCCTGAGACTCCCAAACTTTTCACGCCAACCACACGGATTAAAAAAAATAGTGTAACTTACTTTTGAGACGACCTTCGTAATATTTATCGCAAAATGTTCACTAGATGGCGCACATAGTACCTAAACTCTGGAGAGCCAATTCCCAAGTTGAGCTGCGTATTTTAAATCTCTAATTGAACCAAGTTTTTCTGTGAAATCCAAGCTAATCCACTCCAAATCTAAAAACCTAAATATATAAATCATATGTTCAAGGTAAATAGTGCAATGTTGCAATATATTGTACTAAATATATCATGAAAATATAATTAGAATTCTACACCTGTTATGTAATAAATTACTAATAAACTATCATTGAAAATGTCATCAATGAAACAATTCATAATTCGCCACCTCGTGCAACAAGCACTACACCTAATAAGGTGAGTGCAGTTAGCAATGAATATGATTCCTACATGTGTGACGTTAGTTAGGTACTCATTAAGAGTTCCATTGAGTAGTTCAGATCTCCCGGTTAGTTTGTAGGTGATATATTGTTTACATATAATTGTTTACATCGAGACAGCTATCAATTAATTACGTGGATGTTTTTCTTGGTATTAATTTAATTTTAATTGATCTTTTTGATTGTCTATTAAATAAATGCGCACTTAAATAAGACATGCGACTATTTTTTTATTGTTTAATATTAAATTAGAATTGAAGCTAATAGGTGCTAGCAATTTTTTTCTTATTCTTCTTTCGGCTTTACAATTCAGAGCTTATTGATTATTTCAACAAATTTCTGCCAGTCAGGTCTACCCTAGGCTCAGAACTGGGAATACAGACGATTCCGCTTTATTGGACCACCGCTTAATTGGAGCAGCCGCTTATTTGGGCCAAATCTCAAAGAACAGAAACCAAACCAAGGAACCAACAGTTAATTTATATGTTTAATTGGGACAACATTCCGCTTAATTGGGACAGTAAATTTAAGATCACAGTACATATTATGTTACACATATTCTCAAGAAAAAATATGTACAAAGAATTTAATATAACAGCGTTATTTTATGCAGGAAGGAAATGAAGGAAGCCCTACATCCGCACTGAATACCTGTGCTGATTTTGTAGAAGTGAAATGTTACAAAAACAAAAGGCAGACTACACTTGACGCATTTTTGCATTGAATTAAATTGTATGTACCTATTTATTATTTTATTTTGGAATTTATTATTATTTTTTCTTAAAAGTTTATATTTTTTGGTTATATGTAATTTATAGTTTTGTCCAAAAGTTTATAAAATAAAATTATTGAAAGAAAAATATGCATTGTTTAATTTTATGTGAAATTCGCTTAATTGGGGCAGCCGCTTAATTGGGCCAAAATGCCTAAGTCCCAATGTGTCCCAGTTAAGCGGAATCGACTGTATTTGAAATAAAGTATTTGAAAAAGTATTTCAATTACTTTTTGGTATTTGAAATATTGTATTTCAAACTAGCTGACGTACCGGGTGTCTGTTCCTTCCTTCACATTTTTCACTGCCGCCTACTTCTCTTGCGTATCAACGGCTGCTATGATAATTAGGTAGAGTTCATAGCATGATACTTTTAGGGATTTATTTCCATATAATATTACGTTTTCGCTTGATTGTAACTGTCTAAAAGAATTCAGGTAGCCTGATAGTCATACATACATACTAACGAACTAATTTATATACAGTGGTACCTCGGTTTTCGTTGACTTCGGTTATCGTCGGTTACGGTTTTCGTCGGTTGCCTCGGATTTCGTCGGCGTACCGCTACCCATGCGCTACGCAGTGTTGCGTTGTTTCTCGTTGTGTGAGCATCTAGCCCCCCCGTCTAGCCAAAAAATTCCATTGCTTTCCTGTGTTAGTGTGTTTGTGCTTTTTTATTAATTGCGATTCATATGAAAATAATAACCTCGGTTTTCGTCCGTTTCGGATTTTAATGATTGTTTTCGGACGGATTATCGACTAAAACCGAGGTACCACTGTATTACTACAAATTTTCTGGGTATTAAGAATAATAAAAAAAAGAAAAATCTATCCTAAAAAATTAATAAGAATGATGAAAGATTTGAGCTTAAGACATATGATACTGTAACGTGTTCGGGTTTTTCAAACAAAAACACAGAACTGTCCAGAAGATAAAATTTATTTACGCTTAAAATATTACACTTATATTTTTGTAGTATACGGAATACTAACAACATTTCTCACCCGGAGGCACAAAATGTCGGTATACTTGCCTCAACAAGAACTAAAACTGACTACATAGAAACATCTCGTTGCCAAGGAAACTCGGTTCGATTGTTACAATGTTCCATGTGTTTCTCTAGAGACTTCTAGATTGTCCATGGTTTCCAAGGATATGACTTACTAGAACTTTTCGTCACAATACCTTTGCCATCTATAATATACTTTAAAGGTACCTACTGATTTTGTGAAATTTATGACTTAACGTCACATTTTGTCCCCACCACAACTGAACTATCTCAGCGTTCAACATACGTGCACGGTCGTGTCAGATGCTTTGTGTTGCAAAGCGCCCGGGTGTTTTTAAGGCATAAAAAGAGACTTAAGTCTGCTGAAAGATTTTCTGAACACGTTTATGCAAACAAAACTTTTGTAGGATCAATTGTTACAAAGTTTTAAGTTTTTAGGGAATTATTAAAACATGATATTAAACGTTTTGCTGGGTTTTAATTATTTAAAAAATTCAGGGACCTTGAGAATCATAAAAATAGGCCTATTTTACCATAAACGATGCTATGGTCACTGGTGTTTAAAATTTATATCAGTGCAGCAGTTCTTTATATTTGATGGAATATACATACATGCGTACATACAAATCATGGGTTTTAAAATATCAAATTCACAGCAGAAAATCTCAATTTAAAAAAGAATCATTCAGATTACTTCGTTGGGCCGAACTCACCCGAGGAACAAAGAAAATCTGTTTCTAACTTAATATCTGTTATCAACTCATTGGCCTGTAGAGAAAAACTGTGTTCATTTAATAATTAATTGGTATAAAAGGTAATAAAAATAGAATGTACGCCTATGTCCTTGGAAATAGTTTGATAACTAAATGTTTCTGTGAAGTATTACATAACGTTCAGGAATTAATGATCGCACTGTATTTTAGTATAGATATTTCAAAAATATGCTCTTGATGTTTGGATTTGCAAATACTTTCTCATTGGTATTTGTATTTGATTTTTGATGTCTGAAAACGTCAGTATATGAAATATTTCCCTAGTATTTCAAATCTTCCCCAATATTTCTTATCTTTCCTAGTAATTCATATATTTGCCTAGCATTTTATATCTTCCATAGTATTTCAAATTTTCCCTAGTATTTCAAATATTCCCTCGTATTTAAAATATTTTCCTATTATTTCAAATAATCTGATATATTTCAAATAATTTTGTCAGTTTGGACTGCCATGGAACCCAAAAAAATTAAAGTAATTGAATCAAATGTTCATGAATGATAGATATAAAATAATATTTTAATTACTGTCATTCTAAGGGAATAGTAATTAGTGGACACAAAATATTTTATTTCGCCTACGTGAAAACTTGGAAGTAACTCTTTAATACCATACATAAATTAACAAGAAATGCAGAATTTTTTATTTGTTTTGAAGTTACTTACTAATTTCTTAAAAATAATTTACAGTCATTATAATCCTTAATCTATTTAATTCCGATGTAGATTATTTATGTATGTTAAAATATTTCTTTCATTTTTGGGTATTTCAAATTTTTTTGATACCTGAAATACTGCTCATATTTCAAAAACTTGAGCAATTTAAGCTTTTAAACTACTTCTAGTTTTCAATTACTGTCATAGCGTTTGAAATATTTCTAGTATTTGAAATACATTATTTAGTTCAATTTCCCACTCTCAGTTTTCATTTACAGTTGTTATAATGCTTGCAAAATATCTTTAAACTTAGTTTCGGACAGCCCTTATACAAAGTGAAACAAAATAAAAACGTAACATAACAGTAGTCTAGTACAGTGTTTCTTAATCAAAAACGCACCGCCAGTAAAATATATAATTTTCTAACGGACCACTAATAATAATTGTTGGTTCATTTTTTACAAGAAAACAAATATATTTAATGTGCTACTAAATACATTTATTTTGTTTGTAGAAAATTAAAGAAAGTTTACAGAAAATAAACAAACTATAAATTATTTAGATAAAAAAATGTGCATGAAAAATAACAAAAAGCCGCAAAAAACACATAAAAACTTTCGCGGACCACTAAAATTTTCTGCGGACCACCTGTTGAGAAACACTGGTCTAGTATACAGTAAATAGTATACCGAAGACTTCGGATGATCCACAGATGATGGTATAAGTAAAAAGTAGAAACCAGAGATTGTTAGGCTGAGTGAAATAATTGCGATAAAGACGTTTGGTTGTTTGTCTCTTGTATTGCCTTTATTCCACTTGGGCTAACAAATTCCGCGTCTTAATAATATGGCAGCGTTTCCCAACCTGTGGTACGCGTACCACTGGTTGTACGCGAGTTGCTGGTTGGTGGTACACGAAAAATAATCAATAATGGCGGACATAAGAAATAAAAATCTTATTATTCGAAACCGCTTATTCGAACATAGACAAGAAGCACAGATTTTTTTTTTTAATACAATCCTTTTGATATTTCTTCGAAATTGCATGATTTTAGTTGGCTTTAGGCGCTTGCATATTTATCTGATATTTTTTTGCAAATAAATAACTTAAATTTGACACTTTAGAACAGCTCGATAACGATCTTTAGAATGATAAAATTGAAAGTATGATTAAGAAATTAGATTTTTGGAAACAATGTATCGAAAACAATCACCCAGAAGTATTCGAAACTCTACATATTTTTTTTGTTTGAAAATAAGGTTAGTCTGTCTCAAGATATACGAGAAAATATAATAGCACATTTAACGAGATTAAAATTGTTTTTCATGGAGTATTTTCCAAAACCCAAAAACACAAATGATAATTGGATTTCAAACCCCTTTTATGAAGAAAATTTAGAAAAAGATACATCATTATCAGTAAAAATTAAAAAAATTTAATACAATTTTCATGTGACAGAACTTTACAAGTAGAATTCAAACGACACAATCTAATTAATTTTTGGTTAAACATAGATAAAGAATATGAACACTTAAATTATTATTACCGTTTACTAGTACAGAATTAGTAGAAAGAGCTTTTTCTTCATATATTTTTTTAAAAAATAAGTAGTATCGAAACAGATTGAACGCAGCTGTAGACTTAAGGGTATACCTCGCATCTTTTGAACCAAATTTCAAAAAATTATGTTCTTCGAAACAAGCACAAGCATCTCATTAAATTTATTTTATAAAAATATTTGATTATAAAAATAATGATTATAATAATAAAAATATAGAAAATATATTAATTGGCTTTTCATAATTCTGTGTTTTTATTAAAACTATTTATTAGTAAACGAAATATGACAAAATATTAGAATCTACTATTTTGTCATATTTTGTTTCTATCTGCTATTATATCTACTAAGTAAATAAATATAAGAAATACAATCATTTTTACGAAGTGGTACAATTTAGCGTAATGTACTACCAAGTGGTACGCGAGCCAAAAAAGGTTGGGAAACGCTGTAATAAGGCAAAGAAAATCATGAGTAACCTTAAATTGTTTAGGTTACACACAAAGTTATTGCTACGGGTCGCAATATCTTAGAGGTAAAACATAATGATGATCACGAGGCTTTTAGAAATTGGCACAGAAAGAAAAAGAAGATACATTTTACTTCAAATTAATTTAAGAGCGAAACTCATAAAAGCAACTTAATGAATTAAATTCATCTTATGAGACCAACAAAGAGATTCAAAATTAATATTTAACAATGAAAAACTTATCTAATTAACTGTGTAGGAAGATTAAATTTGAATACATAAAATAAAAGTGCAATATATAAAGAAACAGAGATAATATGCCTTCCGGATACTGCATTGTGAATTCATTTGTAATTGTAATTTAATCTTATATACTTTTCACTTACTACATTCTACAGTGTTCTAGAGATCTAAGGACTTTTCATTTGAAGCAGATAAACCAAAGACATTAACTCAAGAGCTTTGATTACTTTTTAACATTTAATAAAAGTAGTTCTTTAAAGAGATTCTGAAATTCTATTCACACCAATGGAACAAAGAAGAAAATAAATGATAAAAGTAGATTTTTATATTTCATAGTTTTATTAAATTCATCATGGACTGCCTTAGAATTTTGTAAAAATTTTACAAAAATTCTACATTTCAACAGAAAAGGCCTTACGTTAAATCTATTAGAATACACGAAATTAACAAACATAAGATCAACACCACAATCCGTAATGAAAACACTGACCTACACAATTTCCCGCTAATTGAATTACCTCCCAAGAATTTACTTGAATCTAGAATTTTTATCTTACCTATTCTAATCGTTTTTGTTTATCAGTTATTTTACCTAATGTACTCAATAGAGTAGGCAAAAGGTAATAAGAAACTCTTCAAAAAAGAAACTCTGCATTAGGTAATACCTAATGCAGAGTTTCCCAAACTGTGCTCCGCGAGCAGATTAGACAAAAAAGAAAATAAAATAAATGTGATCAGATGTGAAAATAGTGTTTGTGTTTTTTCAAAACAAATGTGTCACTCAGAAATGATATGCTACTGACATAACAAAAACCACTACAATAATATTTTATTGCCCCCAATAAATGTAAATAAAGGTGCTCGAATCTCAATAGTTCAACTGGTCATTGGAAAAGTTTTAACCTTAATGAAATACAAATATACAGCTGAATGACTGTTCTATTACAGGGTTGATATATTACAGGACCAACATATAATGCAGTACAAAATCCTTAAAGTTTGCCCAATAATAGATAATAGATGTTGTGATGTTTCATATTTGTTTTTACTGCGATTATTTTTCGATGGATCGCTGGCCAAAGTACGGATTATTAAAAAGCTGCCACAGTCTCAGTCTCAGAACGTCCAGTAGACGACAAGTGTGTTCAAATATTATAAAGATAGTATTTCAATAGTTTTTATCGGTATTTTCTATTTTGTATTTTGAAAAGATGTTTTTTTTTGCCCCAGTTCTAGTTATGTTTTTACCGACCACCACTATATATGTAAGGGAGGCATTGTGATCATACTGGATTTGACATTTTTGGATGGATGTCAACGGATTGAGGTTCCTGCATAATGTTTTTATAATTTTTAGCGTGATCACTGTCAGTCTGTCTGTATGTCTGTCTGTCGGTCCTTAGACACGGGTAAAGCGAATTTGGGCAATCGAATTTTTATGAAACTTTATTTTTAAGCTTCTCACATCAATGGCATCAGTTAATCAATTTTTGGTAAAAAGCTGTCATCTAGAAATGGAAGATTTTTGGCGGTCAGTCCTGTGTTGGCTACAGCTGATTTTTATTATAGTCATAATACTTAATAATACTTATTAAGAATTTATTTTGTCATAACTATAAGTAATGTTTCCACAGTTCGGGTAAATAATTTCTGTGTTAGACAGCATTTTGTTTAAGTACCTACTTTGTGATGGCGTTCAGTATCGTTGTAGGCACAACTGGTTTTTTATTAATATTTTAGCTTTTAGCTAACAAAGGGTTTTCACATTTTGCTCAGTTTATAGTCCGTACCAGATAACTTTTCAATATCAGCATAAAACTATTACCCTGTATCGATCAAATGAGAAATTTATTTTTACATCATATCACACGACAAGATCCACTAAAATATATAGGATTAGAGGGATGCCCCTCCCCCAATATTTCTCGCCTATTCAATACCCCCTAAATATTTTTCTGCGTACGCCACTGTCTGTAGCAACGATAGTGCTCCGCGACGAATTCTTCTCGTGGAAAGTGGTCCGCGGCTCAAAAAGTTTGGGAAACTCTGACCTAATGTATATTAGGTCAGATGTCAAGAAGAGTAAACGCGACAAGATCATCGTGCAATAATTTTGTACAATTGCAAACGTGTCTGCGGAAGAGTGTATTTTCGAAATGTTTACTATTTTTTCCTGAGAATTGTCTTAGTCGGAGCACAATGTTTGCTTGGTATACAACAATTTCTAAGAGACATTTTTAACCTAGATCCGTACAGGAAGGCCATGTGAAAGACACCGTGTTACTCCTGTAAATATTGTTGCGGCTAAAAAACTACTCGATGAAAATAAGCGAATTCGATACAGACAGATAGAGGAGTCTTTGTACATTAATGCACCATCTATCCATTCAATTCTTCGCGAACCTTTGGAAGTTTTAGATGTTGTAACGCTTTGTTCTTCATTTTTAAAATGTTTTTTTTTTGGCAGTACCATCTCTCTGCCAAAAAAAAAAAAATAAATAAATAAATAATAATAATAAAATTAAGAAACAGAATGTTCTTATATTCTGTATAGTGAAAAAAAGAAAATATATATATATAGATTTCTATTCAATTTTATGCCTTTTCGATGGAGAAAAAATTATTTCTTATTATCACTATTTCTTCAACATTCAAAATTACCCGGAGTTGTAAAACCTTATTTTGTTAAATAATAATCGTACACTTAAATAAAATTAAATTTTTTGTCTAAATAATTGGTGTCGTGGCCAATTTGTAATAGTGGCAGAAGGAGGTTATAGCTTCCTGCTTCTAACAACGAAACCTCTATATAAAAATCGTTAATAATAAATAATATATAATAAATTTTATTATAGTTGAAAGTACAAAAAAATACAAAAACCAAGTCAAAAAAAAAGTCAGCAAAGTTCTTTTCGTTTCATATTTATGTTTAAAATATCTGTAGGGGATGTAATTTTGGTATTATTTCATAAATAAATTCAGTATAATCATACAATTAGAGTAAAATATTTAATCTGTTAAACGATAAAAAAATAATCTATTTCTTAGAAAGGGCATTTAAGATAACGGTAGACTTGTTTATTATTGCAACTTGACACTTTTGAAAATGTAACATGAAAAGTGAATCGTAAATTATTGGGTTAAAAATATACGTCAACCATAAGCACATAAATAATAATTGATTTTTGTCTGAGATATAAATATTATGATTGGGCTATTTTCTAATGGGATATTTATCTGAGTTATCACCAATAACTTATGAATTTTAAGATAGTACAAGACAAACAGTCAAGAGGTGTTAAATGACATTTAACAGTTGGGCGATGTAAGCATTTCAGGGTGGTCGCGTTTTAAGGAATAGTTGATTTTGACCCGTCGTATGGTTAAGACCATGTTTAAGAGTTGAGTCTAAAGAGTGAAGAAGTAAAGTCGTGTTTTAAGTAGAGTGAGAATTTGTTCATCATGGGTTAGAATCATTAAGAGTGTTCGGTCGGACAAGTAAAATGTAACCAAGTAATTTCGTATTTACGTTAAGGTAGTGTTCGTTAGTTTGGTGTAGTATGCCTAGTGTGTGTGACTGTGTATCTTTGGATTTAGCTGTATCGACGTAATTGTAAGTCTAGTGTAATTAGTGTAAATATTTAAACCGTATCATAATTAAAGTAGATCAGCTAAAATGTTGAGTTTAATTGAACAACCCTTAATCCTTCCAAGAATCATAGCAACCAGCTAGCGGACTAATAGGGGGGGGTCCAGACTTGATCCGCTCGCAAATCTTGGAACCCATAATGTGAGGGAGACCTAAAGTTGTACAGAGTAAGTACAAATGAAATAAATAAATCAGCCAACCGTGACATTTCATATTTATATATCGGAACTCTCCACATATCCTTAGTATATTTCTTGTAATTTACAACATCATAAAAACCTACACAAGGGTCACCCTGCTTTGCCAAAAGTGGTTAAAACGAATTTTTATTAAAAATGTTTATCAAAAAATGTATTTAAAAAGCATATATTTTTGTTGAAAAGAATCTCCATTAAATTGTGTCAAAGTTCATTCGCGTAAACCAAATTTTAAATAGTTTTTCCTTCCACTTGAAATCTACGTACCACTAATTCCGAATTTAAAAATCCTTTCCAGGAAATTTTCTTTTATTTTTGGAATAAATAAAAATTACATGCCAATTCAGTACTGTATGGAGAATGAGTCAATAACTGAAGAGAGTCGTCTCTTAAAATCGTTCAATCGTTGTGTGTGACAGCGCGTTGTGACATAACAAGATCTCGCACAATCCTGTTTTTAATTTCTTATTTCGAACCCATTGTACAGAGCAAAACAGTGATAAATTTACGATAATATTCGCGGCTAAAATTAGCGAAACGGCGCCACTAACGTCTTCTGAACTTTTTCTCGGAAAAGGATACGTATCTGTCAATTCATGTAAACAGTATTTGTTTGTAATAAGTTTTTTACTGTATGCAAAACATTGGAATTACAACTGAGTTTTAAAAAAGTTTTTAATATTTGTAAGGTTAATATTTACTAATTCAGAAGTAAAAACAATTTTATTTCTCATAATTATATTTACTTTCTCAGTTTCTATAGATGAAATCGGCTTGTTGATATAACATGAGTAGTTTTACTGAAGGCCTTTTGCGATACCCATGAGTAAATATAGGAAAATATTGTATAAAATTGAAAAAATAAAAAATCATAAAAATTTAAGAGGTACGAAATGAGAAAAGCAGCAACCTCAGAAAATTGAAAAGTAAATGTAGTTTCTTGCAACAAAAAAATAAGATTGAAACTTCTAGATTAAAAACTAAGGAAACAAAAATTGTGTGAAACAGTTTTTAATTTTACCCGGCTTAGGATATTGTATACTTTGCAATAATGTAAGAGGGAGACTGAAAGAGAAAATTGAAACTGCAAGACCAAGTAAGCGTTAATATATTTTATTAATTTTTAGCTCATAAATTGGGTAAAGATAGATAATGAAATGATTAAAATTTCATGATGATTAGAAAAGTTTATAGCCCTCAAATTTAATAATGAATCGACATTCTTCTTAAATTAATACAAACGCATATTCTATGAGGCATGCTTTGAATGAGGTGGTTGACGTCTTTTTGTATTATGGTCCTAAGCAATCTTAATTTCATTTTTGAGGCACTGTAGAACCATCGGGGGAACATGTAATAGGCCATGAAACTTGTAAGGCTAATAAACCTTCTACCTATAATATGCTATAAGTATTCGATGATTTTTCATCAACCCTTGTCAAACACCAAATCATTCGATAATTCAGTAATAAATAGACTTTGCACCTCTTATAATAACAATTTTTCAGATATTGACCTTCTTAACGTAAACCTAATTCAATTTAAACGCCTTTGTATTAATAAATTAAAGCACATACGTTCTGGCTGATATTATATCTTTTCCATTTTATCCGTTCTAAACTTCTATACTTTAATATTTCTTTCCTTATTCTATTGTATATTTATTCATTAATATGTTACAACTTGTTATCACCTTTTATGTAAACGTGTAAAAAAATTTGATAGCGAACACTTCACTGGGTTTGTCCTGTTTGTGTTCCAAACAATGTAAAATAAATAAATAAATAAATGTAAAATAAATCCTATAATATAATACGCCTGTTTGTATGTTCGTATGTTCGTCTATGGTATGTTCGACCGGTCGTTTCTTCATTCCCCGATAGAGGCGCGCATATGTTAATTATTTATGTCAAAATTGTTTAAAATATATTGTTGATGCAATAATAGTGAATTTTCTACGAACACTTTTTATAATTATTATAAGATGCAATAATAGTGAATATTCTACGAACACTTTTTATAATAATTGATAGAATTGTAAGAAATTATTGTTTATGTATTGGACAATAGTGTGCTGTGAATTTTTGTTTTGAGTGTTGACAATAAATTAGTAGAAATGGCAGTTGTGTTTTTTATTAAAAAATCACTTCACAATTATTAATTTAGTTGTGAAATACACGGATCGGTTTTTTTACGAAACAAAACACAGAAAAACGTTATTCTTCCGTGATATTCGACATTTTTGATTAAAATTATTATTAGCAGAAAAATAATTATTTTAAAAAATATTTGGTTTTGATGAAAGTAAGAAAAATGTGACTTTTTTTTCTTTATTATTATTTTTTCAATGCTTTATTATTTTTTTATTTCTACGATTTATAGGACAAGATTTACAATATTCCACTGCAAACTCTATACAGATGGCAGCACATAACGACTATACTAAGGCCCGGTTTTTCCACCTTCAGATAAAGTTCCAGGTAACTATCTGACAGATAAGGTTATTTGTAACTTCATTTGCTGAGTAAATGTCATCCCTTATTTCTATACAAACGTATCTATCGGATAGTTATCTAACGGATAATGAGACTGACGTATTGGATTCACTGACTGGTATTGACATTTATTCAGCAGATGAAATTAGAGATAACCTTATCTGTCAGATAGTTACCTGGAACTTTATCTGAAGGTGGAAAGACCGGGCCTTAATAATTCAAGAATTATCAGTGGCTCTAAAACAATGGTTTCTGTTTATTTATTCACCTTAAAAGCACTATCTTAGGTTATGGTTGATAACTGTTTATTTTTTTTTTTTTTTTATAAACCACCTAAAAATAAATTGTATTTTAACTGTTCTGTGCAGGGCTAGCGACAGTGATTCACCTTAAAAGTACTATCTTAGGTTATGGTTGATAACTGTTTTTTTTTTTTTTTTATAAATCACCTAATAATAAATTGTATTTTAACTGTTCTGTGCAGGGCTAGGGACAGTGATTCACCTTAAAAGCACTATCTTAGGTTATGGTTGATAACTGTTTATTTTTATTTTTTATAAACCACCTAAAAATAAATTGTATTTTAACTGTTCTGTGCAGGGCTAGGGACAGTGATTCACCATAAAAGCACTATCTTAGGTTATGGTTGATAACTGATTATTGTTTTTTTATAAACCACCTAAAAATAAATTGTATTTTAACTGTTCTGTGCAGGGCCAGGGACAGTGATTCACCTTAAAAGCTCTATTTTAGGTATGGTTGATAACTGTTTTTTTTTTTTTTATAAACCACCTAATAATAAATTGTGTTTTAAAAGTTCTGCACAGTCCCACCTGTTTAAAACCTCTGTATATTGAACAAATGACGTGTGTGTGACGCATGCGCAGTGTTCAGTGGGATATTGTAAATCTACCCCGTAATTTGAGATATAGTGTAAGTACGCTTTTTTCCGTGTGCCCTTTTTGCCGTGTGTGTATTTTTTCATGTGTGCTTTTTTCCGTGTTCGTATTAATCCGTGTGCGTTTTTTCCGTGTGCGTATTTTTATATTATATAAGAAAATGGAAATTTAATTTTAATAAATATATTTTAAATTTAACGTCTCAAATCATTTTTAGTTTTAACATTATAAATATAATGCACTGAGTGAAAATGAATCGTTTTCCCATCTTAAAAAGTTAATGAATTAATAATTCGGAATAATGCTCATTATTTGTCCAGTTTTTAATAATGGGCGAAGAGTTGATTCAATTTGAATTGGATGAAGTTAGGCGTATGGCTAGAGAAAGAAGTCTGAGGTGTCGAGCAAGTTCCACATTAAGGTAATGATTTGTTTGCCAACACAGTTGGCAACGGGTGCACTAGTAAATAAATAGGAAGATCAGGGATCTTGCTGGCCACGGAAAATCGGTGACATCAATTTCACGAAGGAACCTTCTAGTGAGTGGAGCAGTATGGCTTTTGACATTATCTTACTGGAAAGTAGGATTTTTTTAGTTCCTAAATATGTGGCAATGTAACAGGTTTAAATACTTAATATCCCAGGAATGCTGGAAAGTAAAAAACCTTGCAAAATGTTGTAGTAAATATGTAGTCAGAGCGTATTACTTTGGTCACATTTATTCCATTTTGTCATATGGTTTATTATGCAGAGGCACAAGTTCAGAGTTCAGAGTTCAGATTATTGAAACTGCAGAAAAGAATCATTTGAAATATGGTTGGATACTGCCGCAGAACCACTTGTGTTCCTATTTTTAGAGAGCTGAATTTTTTACCTTTACCGTGTATGTACAAGGTGTCTCAAAATAAATTTTATATTTATTTAGCTACGGGCGCGGGGGTTATATCAATCGGTAGCCTGACTCTTGGGAATTTAATCGCTATGGAGCGTTTCTCGGGAGCAGAACGCGCGTTATGCGTGCGAGAGTTTTACAAAAACGGTGATTTGGCGACTGTAGCGCGTAGAAAATTCTGCAGTATTCGAGGTTTTCGCCACTTAAATGATGCGCCAAGCATTCCTCTCATTCGAAATTGGGTTAAAAAGTTTGAAGAGACTGGTACAACGCTGGATAAATCAAAATCCGGGCGACATAGGTCATCAAGAACGGTAGAAAACGTGGAGAATGTTAATCAGTCTGTTCGTGACGACCCGAACCTTTCAATTCGGAAGCGCGCAAGTGCTTTAAATGTGCATAGATCATCATTACATCGCATTATGCACAAAGACCTAAAGCTGCACCCCTACAAAATTCAATTGGTGCAAGAATTAAAGCCCCAAGATGCCAGTCAGAGGCTTAATTTCGTAAATCAGGTGATTGAGCGATTTTCAACGTTTACCAACATTTTGTTTTCGGATGAAGCTCATTTTCATCTTAATGGCCACGTAAATAAGCAGAACTGCCGCTACTGGAGTGCAACGAATCCGAAACGCAAACATCAGAAACCCCTACATTCGCCTAAAGTGACCGTATGGGCTGCGATGTCGGCGCGAGGAATTATCGGCCCTTACTTTTTTGAAGACGAAAGGGGGCGTGCAGTTACAGTGAATTCAGAGCGTTATGTGGAGATGTTAGACAACTTCCTTCTTGGTACCTGAACTGCAAAACTTTCCTGGCTATAACCAAAGAACATGGTTCCAACAGGACGGAGCAACTTCACACACGTCCAATATGTCTCTGCCACGTGTTCGTGAAATTTTCTCAGGCAAATTGATCTCCCGGAGAGGTGACATAAATTGGCCTCCACGCAGTCCAGATTTAACCCCTATGGACTTTTTCCTATGGGGTTATCTTAAATCTAAAGTTTACGCCAATAAACCGACTTCACTGGCGCATTTGAAAGAAAATATCCGTCACGAACTGGCAGCCATCCCTGAGTCCACCTGCTGAGACGTCATAAGTAATTTTACTGTTCGATTAAATGAGTGCCGAGAACGCGCGGGTCTACATTTAGACGATATTATTTTAAAGAAATAAATCCCCAAAAAGTGTATTTTAATAATTAATAAACATTTTTTCTATATACGGCTTACTTTTTTTTTAATCGATCCACTAAATATAAAATTTCTTTTGAGACACCTTGTATATCTACCAGGCTAACCTTCATGTACAATAAAACTTATCAATTTTCGAAAAGCGGTCAGATATACATACTTAGGCCTTATTCGTTTAGCGCATTTTAAAAATATTACAAATTTTAATATGGTGTCATTTTTAGAAATTATCTTCGCATGGACGAACCCCAAAGACGAAATACAATAAAAACCTGGCGTTGACATTGATTTTTTATAAATTCTAACTAAAAAATGGTTAGAGATGGAATATTTAAAATTATCATGCATTGTTTAGTCTAAAAAAAAATGGGCTTTATTAAATGAAGTATTAAATTTTGTATGGGCAGTAATCTAAAACCCTTGTAAATTGCCGAAAATCGAAAAAACCGTAAGGGGTACCCCATAAAAAAATCGTGATTTTAAGCAAAAAAATTTTGTCTTAAATTTTATTGAAAATTGGTGTAAATATGTATTTTTGGTCATAAATCAACAAAGTTTGATCTGTTTTGAAGTTTGGGCAAAAGTTTAAGAATTACAGGCAAAAAACTGACCCAATTCGGCTCTAACTCAAAAATTTGGAAAGCATGAATATTTTCAATATTTTTCTTATAATCCTTAGCTTAAAACTATATTTATATAAAATAGGAGTCAAAAAAATTTTGATCAAAATTTTAAAATTTTGGGAAATAAAATAAAATGTTAGAAAATTGGTCAACTCATACATTTTTGAGCCTTAAATCACAAATATATAGACACTTTTGAGTTATGGTCTAAACAGCTCGACATATTTTCACGTTATTTGGTATGATGATAGAGTGAAACCAGGATTCGAACAAAGGCATCTCAAAATTTTTATTCTAGGAGGGTGTTTCAGGGTAAATACTGTTTATTAAAAACTTAATATATGTATCTCCCTTATTATTATTATAGTCTTGAGATAAAATTGCATATAATAAAAATTGTTTATAATAAAAAGGCAAATGTTTTTGGCTCAATACGTTTTTCCAATTAGATAAATATTTGGGGAGTTACGGGGGGACATCCTAAAACCAAAATCTACATATATTTCCCTTATGAACAAAAAAAGTTTATAATAAGAATTTTCTTTTCATTCCTTCAAATTTTTATTTAGATTTAGATGAACGGGATGACGAGAAGTCAAGCTAAATTACTGAAATATCTCAAAAGCAAAATATCTTAATAGCAAAAACATATATAACAAAAATTGTTTATAATAAGAAAAAAAAATCTTTTTTGTGGTAAGTACATGTTTTTTAGATTGAATGAACATTTGGGGAGTTACGGGGGTATTGTCTAAAACTAAAATCGTATTACTTATTATTTACTTTACATCAAAGTTGTATTTTTTTTTTTTTTTTTTGGGAGATTGGAGAGAAGATTATTTATGGGGCAAGGGGAGTGTTACTTCTAAGGTTGAAATCATTTACTTAACAGCAAAAATAAATATGACAAAAGAAACTATTCCTTCTCTGTCCAATGCAGTTTTTAATAAGATTTATATTTGAAGTAACACACTTATTATTTATGATACTTAACATCAAAAATATATGTCAAAGAGCAGTTAAAAATAAAGAAACGATTATATTGTATTCTATTTGAAATTGAAATATCTCCCTTATAATTTACGTTACAGCAAAATATACATTTTGAACCATACTAGTTCTTTATAAATTTTAACTCATGGCAAACTGAGTTGCGGTATTCACCATCTACAAGATAATGCACCAGTTCATACATTCCGCCATTGCCAAGACTGTTGTGGAGGAATGTGGATTCAAGGAACTTGACCACACTCCATGCAACCCAGACCTGGCTCCCATTGACTATTCTCCAAAGACACGTAGTTTTTACGTGTTTTTGTCAAAATATAAGTGATGAGCCCCCCCCCCCTCCCACAAGCTTCGAAAACAATTGGTTGAGGACCAATACAAGTGAGGACTTTTTATTTAGGTCATCATTTATATTTTAGAAGTTAGAATCTTTTTAATAATTTCGTCTTCTGAGCCTCCTCCTAATAAAAATTGTAAATAAATGAGGCCTTCGTTTCGCGTATTTATTTATAGAGATTTTCATCTTCACATGGACGTATCTCAAAAACGAAATGCAAAAAGGACCTACGGTTGAAAATTTTGAAATTTTGAAGACATATTTGACTTGTAACCATATTTTGAAAGAAACCATTTTTTTGAAAAATTAAATTTTTATTTTAATTTTCGAAAATTTTGATAAATTCTTATTAAAAACTGGTTAGGTATAGAAATTTGCGGTTTCAATTTATATAATACACATACACTGTTTAGTCTAATAAAAAATTTGGGCTATAATAAACCAATTATTAAGTTTTGTATGGCCACTAGTCCAAAACCCTTGAAAATGGCAAAAAATCGAAAAAATCGTGAGGGGTCCTTAAAAAATCGTGATTTTTAAGCAAAAAATGTTTGTCAGATTTTATT
The DNA here is from genome assembly GCA_963971575.1 of Liopterus haemorrhoidalis. Lineage (NCBI taxonomy): Eukaryota > Metazoa > Arthropoda > Insecta > Coleoptera > Dytiscidae > Liopterus > Liopterus haemorrhoidalis. The sequence continues at coordinate 32,676,056 of OZ020611.1, read as the reverse complement.
GAAAATTGGAAAAAATATGAATTTTTGGTCATAGATCAACAAAATTTGGTCCATTTTGAACTTTGGGCAAAAGTTTTGGAATTATAGGCAAATAAACTAACCCAAATTAGATCTTAATCAAAAACTAGGAAATCATGAATTTTTTCCATATTTTTTTCATAATATTTGCTCTAAAGTTAACTAAAAAGTATATTTTGACTAAAATCGGAGTCAAAAATTTTTTGATCAAAATTTCAAAATAAAGAAAAAAATTAATTTTGTTAGAAAATTGGTATTCTTATATAATTTAGCCTTAAATGGTCAGTTTTGAGTTACGGTCTAAAATTTTCAAAAGAAAATCAAGGTCAAGAAAAAATCCAAATTCCTGGATGCACGCCTGCGGCAGACAGACAAATAGATGAGCAGAAGACAGACAGATAGACAGAAGGTGACGGCTGACAGTTTAACGGTTTCTGGGTCACTCATACGAAAAAGTGTTCATAGATTACCACATATTTTTCGAAAGAATATTTCCATAAAAACATATTGTACACTGAACTTGAAGAGTCCATAGCTTTCCATGAAAATGCAATATTCGGGATAAATCACTAATTCAAACGGCCTCAAATTCATTTTTACCATATTGAAAATGCTTGATCCAGTGATCTCTATCACGAATAATTGACCGGTCCACTCCACACTTCAGCCGTTCAATATTCCATTTTAAGCGTTGGAATATTTAATAATTTTTTCCTTCGGTGTTTCGTTTCTAAAATATTCCATGCTTAAACATGCTAAAAGCTAAATACCAACGTTCTTTATAGTCAAGTTCTTTTTTCTCATGTATAATGACTCACTAATTACTTAGAATTATGCATAACAACCCTTTGAATTTTAGTATTCCAGAATTGTCTTGTTTTGAAATTGTCTCATCTTGTACAGTTTACGTGTGGATATAGAGTAAACTTTATGTCCAACGTGCGTTCTCAAAGTTCAGTTGTTATTTCAGAATTAAACAACTTTTAAACTTTTGCATTTTTTTGCGGGAAGTCCGGTAAAACTTTTGTTTCAATGCCAAAACATAAAAGTTTTATAATGAAAATAACACCAGGAAATATTTCAAGTAAACCGCTTTAATATTAATATAAGTAAATAAAAGAAAATGTTGAAAATCTTTTCTTAGTTTTCTTATTTTAACTTATAGATTCTTTTTAACTACGCCCTAACTTAGAGTGCATTAGTAAGCGGCGATGTACGAGAACTGTCTGGAGACGCTTAATTGGTTGTTTTGTTTAGTTTTAGCTTTATTTTCAGTTTAATACAGGGATATTAATGTAATAAATACCGTAAGATTGTAATTGTATCTACTTTTCGTTGATTACGACAAAGCATTCGATTCGGTCGATAGAGAATGCATTTGGACTGAAATAGAAAATATTTTAATGCCTGAATAACAATAACAAAATAGCAAATAAATATAAGAAAGTATGATTGGTTAGGAAAGAGCTCTTAGCGAGATATTTCGTAATGTATTAAAGTTAGCAAAAAACGAAAGCGACCGAAGAACACTTGGCGTTGATGAACACTGTCAGGGATAAATGCATGAAACTTTCAAAACCAAGAGAAAAGACTACACTCTAGAAGAAATACTCTACTAACATACTAACTTGAAATCAATGGCAATGAGGGGAATAAGATGGAAAAGTTTTGATAGTCTACACTCTTTTATAGACAATCCAACGTTATCCGATAATAGACGAAGCTCGATAATGGTGGTGAAGTGTTATCAGTACTATAGAAGAACACTGAAAGCAAAAATTGAAATAAATATTCAGGTCGCAAGAGACCTAAATGGAAAGACAATTAATACGACGAGCTGTACGCGTAATAGCGGGTATTTCTTATAGAGCAGATTGTAAAAATACTTTTATAGAACTAAACATTATGACCTTGCCAGCCGTCTACATTTACTATTCCTTATTATTTGCTCATAAGAACATGTCAGACCTGACAACTGTTGAAGAGATACATTCATATGACGCGAGAAATAAAGCTCGATTTTATCCTAAATTTGTACGAATAAATAACAACATTTTTAAATTCAAAATTAAAAAATGTTAATAAATCATATATATTCGATTGATGATTTTACCCTGTAAGCGTGCTATCGTACATATATAATTAGCTACCATGTGTTAGTGATTTTGTAACACCGTGACGTCATTTTTCCTAAGGTTCTCGTGATTGGCTAGCTGGGAAAAAGGGTGTTCCCAGTTTGACTTGACTGACAGGTATTTTGCAGATTTATTCTCTAAGAATCTACGAATATAATTACATATAGAAATTTGTAGGATTTGTAGGCATATACAAGAGACTCCTATATCATTTGACTGATATCAACAATATTTTGCAGATTTATTTTCTAAGAAACTGCGAATAAAATAACATATAGAAATGTCTAGGGTTTCGTAGGCATAAACAAGAAACTATATACACTGCTATATCCTTTGACCAATATGAACAATATTTTGCAGATATATTCTCTAAGAATCTACAAATATAATTACATACATAAATGTTTAGGGTTTTGTAGGCATAAACAAGAGACTCCTATATCCTTTGACTGATATGAACAATATTTTGCAGATTTATTCTCTAAGAATCTGTGGATAAAAGAACATACAGAAATATCTAGGGTTTCGTAGATATAAATAAGAAACTCTAGACACTCCTATATTCTTTGATCGATACGAAAAACATTTTGCAAATTTATTCTCTAAAAATCTGGGGATAAAACATCGTATAAAAATATCTAGAAATTCGTTGGCATAAATAAAAATCTGCTGAAAATCTGATAAAATAACCTATAGAAATGTATAGGGTTTCGTGGGCATAAACAAGAAACCCTAGGGTACTCCTATATCCTTATTTTGCAGATTTATTCTCTAAGAAACTGCGGATAAAATTTTATATATAAATGTTTTGGGTTTCGTAGGCATACACGAGAAACTCTAGACAAGCCTATATCCTTTAACTGAAATGAACAATATTTTGCAGATTTATTCTCTATGTATCTACAAATATAATTACATATGGAAATGTCTAGGGTTTCGTAGGCATAAATTAACTTCTCAAATTATTTTTAGTTTTAACAATATAAATGTAATGTACTAAGTAAAAATGAATCGTTTTCTCATCTTAAAAATTTAATGAATAAATAATCTAACTATATAATTAGCAAGTGTCTGTATGTAGTGTCGGTAACATTTGACGTAAATTTTTCTAAAGTTCTCGTGATTGGCTAACTGGGGACACCCTGTTTCTTGATTGGCTGACAGGTGACGCCCTCTCCTGTGATTATTCGCAGACTGGCGACGAAATTAGGACACGTTAAAAACTAAAACCAAATCATTGTTGACGGGTAATAACCTAGTAAGTAAATAAGTGTAAAACAATTTTAAATATATGATCAATTGTAATTTTAAATATGTCACCATTTTTAACTTCAACTTATCCTAGATATATAGATCACCTTAATGCTTGTGCCACAGTTCTACTAAGTAAGCTGTATGGTAGTATGAAATATATCGGACATATTTGATTTCTATTCATAACATCTATGCAAGATGTTTAAACTGTGTAAAACTAGGCAACGAACTCTCTCCAAAGTTCCCAGTGAGTAAAGTATTCAAATAAGACTCTATTCTTGGTCCCATTCTCAAATTATATATTGAGAAGGCTTTACAGCCTGAAGACATGGGTTGAAATATTGGTTAATTATTCGCTGACAGGCAGGCCCTAATATCTGAAAATGAATATGATTCCTGCTATATGGTGAGGAAGCTAAAAAAGGAATACCAAAAATGGGGATGGGAAATAAATATGTAGGAGAATATATTTTTAATGGTGAACATGAAAGTGACCTCAAAGTAGATGGAGACATTAATATATGCCAGACCTTCAAATATTAGAGAAATATTAGGGAAAAAATCTCAAAAACTTCAAAATTTCAAATATTAAGGAAAATCTTAGGAAAATAATTGCTGTTTATGACCTTCAAATTCAGCTTTGTGGTCTAGAAATGTTGGATGCCAAACTCATAAGTTTTATGCGAATTATTGTGTGTGCTTCTGATTCAACTAACGCCTTCAGTTGGTATGAAGGACACATGCGACCTTCATCCCATCAAAATTTTGGAAATTCCATTGCACCGCAAATTTCTTAACAGTACCTACACTAAAGGCAACGTTTATTTTACAAGAAGTTTCTGCTACTATATCACCCATTTTGAACTCAAAATACTCTTATTTGCTTCTTTTTCATCTTTAATTGGATAGCCCAATTAAAAGCAAAATTATTAATAAAACTAAAGTCGATGCTTAAAAATACCAACTGAAAAATACACTTTAAAATAATATTAACTTGGAAACGATGATATGACACTTTTACTGAAACAAATTAAGATATAAGTAAAAATTCAGAAAACAAAAATCTCAATTATTTTCCTAACAATCTAATTCCTAAGTGTTGCCCTATCAAACAAGCCATTGCAGATAAACTTAAGGGAAACATATTACGATGGTACGGACATGTGACGAAAAGTGATGAAGAACATATGGTAAGAAAAGCTCTCGCCAAAGAAGACCGTAAAGTAGATCCTGGGCGTCGATAAGCAACATGGTTGATATCGATTATGAAAGATCTGAAGACTCTAGATATTGTGGAAGCTTCGAACAAGGAAAGCAGACCCCAGACAACATAGGAAAATGCTAGGAAGAAGAAGATGATGAAGTTGTGAAACGCCAATATAACTAAAAATTGATGTGAAGTGTGAATTTTCACACATTTTAGGGTTTTGCAGGTATTTAGTAAGTGAATGATGATTATTTGGAATGCCAAAACAAATTTAATGTCAAAATATTTTTTTATGAATTTTAATTCGAATGCCTATTATCATTATTTAAGTTTCTAAAGATGTGCAGTATTTTTTTTATATATCAAGGTTCATTAAGATTTTGAAAATTGCGCCTATGGGTTCAATTGTTTGTTTTTAGTCATAGCTCCTCCCCTTTGATTTCGTGTACATTCAAATATAGAATTAAATTATAATTTCAACAATTTCCACTGGTTATTAAATTTACGCTTTTAAAAATTAAATGCAACAATTGCCAAAATATAACTAGAATTTTGAAAAAATAATTTAAACAATATAAAAATGCAAAAAAAAAAATAAAAAATAATATTGTCTCCTCTCGTAGGTTTCGAAATCATTTTCTTGGGCCAGTATCTTAGTCACTGCACCAAGATACACGTTACTGTTTAGCGTGTTATATAACTATAAGTTTTCAATATTATTAGCAAAAAAACACAAAAAATGCTTTTTTTTCCAAAAACATAATCTGATCAAAAATTCCCGTTGTACTATTCCGGTTCACACCAATGTACATTACTTAGAATTTTTTTAGATTTTTAGCTTAAACCATCTGGGCTACAGGGTGTGGGACAAAAAATGTTTTGCACAATTTTGGCAAAAATCGCTTCAAAATAATTTATTTTGCAAAAATAAAAATTTGATCGTTAATCCACGTACCAAGGGCTTTCATCTGATACCCTACACAGAATTTAAAAAAAAAAATTTTTTTGTTTTCGATGAGCACATATTTGTTTATATTTTTAGGGGGATATGTTTTTTAGATGTTTTAGTATTTTTCTTATGTGCGGGTCAAAGAGTTGTATAAGCATGCCAAATTTCAACCCTCTAGGTTTAGCCAAAATGACGGTATACGGGTTTTTTGGTCATACCTACAAAATCCTAAAATGGCCAAAATGATTATATATAAGACTATTCAGGTATGTTCCATCGACATTAATGCCTTTAAGGCCCTAAAGTAGCTTTTAACATATGTATTCCATGACTAGGGTTAACCATTTTGGAAAAACTGTGATACTTTGCATAACACCCTCGTAGATATTCAAATCTTTTGTCTTGTCTTCATCAAGTTTGACATAAGAGTTAGCCGTGTCATAAATACTTTTTAACATGTTTGAGGTAATATTTAACATCAAAACAAATATTAAGATGTGCTTGCCAGAAAACTCTAGTGCGCCTTTAATTGTAATTTATAAATGATACCAAATTCATTTACTTTTTAATTAAAAAATTATAGCATTGTTTTACAAAAATACAATGTAATACTCAACTCGGTGTCACAATTTAATATTTCACAGGAAATTATTTTAAAATCTCATTGAAAAAGTAAAATTAAAAACAAAATTTAATTATACACTTTTCATTCTACCTTATAAAAGTAAACAAAGAATAGTTGTGACAAAAATGCCTTGAGGTATTTAATTTTAAACATTAAATATATCGATTTTAATTTGCACTTGCGATGCTTCGTGTTGGCGAGTTTTATTTAATCAACTATCGAGGAAAACGTCATTTGACAATTATAAAAATACTTACATTGCAAACGCGCAGGTATCGCATATCTCACAATGCTAGAGAGCTAAGCAAATGTTTACTACACTCACTTGATCCATATCGAATATTCGGATGAAATTATTGACGTTTCTTGGAAGCAAAACAGAAACATTTCTGAGAATTGTTGCACAATGATTGGCCATTTAAAATAATCTTTTGTTTGGTTTATATGCAGTACAAAAATTAAGATACAAGGTCGTTTATATATAAAGCCCTATAAGTGGGTTTCAGTCTCGATGCCAATCAAAAAACTAAAATATCCGAAAAGTTTTCTCAGTTTGGGCAATGTTGAGCCGTAATAATAATAATATTTATTCGTGTTATATACAATACATAATGTTTACACATGTCGAAAGAATAAAAAATACGGGATTACAATAAACACATTAAAAGTCATAAAGAGTCCTAATAGTAAAATATAGTTACATTCATATTATTAAAAGTCTACATCATAGAATCAAATAAAAGTAAAACTTATAAAAATAAAAATTAAGATAAAACTTATAAAAATAAAAATTAAGATAAAATTTATGATAAAAATTAAGATTAAGATGCGCTACAAGTCAATATTAAAAAATTCTTTTATGCTATAAAGGCAATTTTTTGACAAAATCTCTTTTACCTGTTTTTTAAATAGACTAGGTCTTAGATCTCTCATTTCAATGGGAAGATGGTTGTAAAAGAGAGTTGCCAAATACATACCATTCATTGATTTAGTTAACCTGATCTTAGGACGCCGTAGGTTTAATTTTGCCCTAGTGTTATGTGAATGTGTACTCGAGTTGGTGGGGTACCTGGCAGGGTTTTCTTTTACAAATAACAGGCACTTGTAAATGAACATGCTGTACACTGTCATTATTTTGTTTTTTACAAATAATTCCTTACAGTGAGTCCTATATGGAACATTATTAATGTGTCGAATTGCACATTTTTGTAGTCTAAAAATTCGAATTAAAGTACTGCTAACGCCCCATAGCAGTATCCCATATTCCATCCTTGACTGAAAGACGGCAAAATAGAACGTTCTTAGTACCTCTGGTGATACGGAGAGCTTCAGTCGGCAAAGAGCATAGTTCACACTCTTTAACGACGCTGCCAATTTGTCTATCTGATCATTCCAATTGAGCTGCCCGTCAATGTAAAGACCCAAAAATTTTACTGGTTCTCCGTACTGTATCGATTGGTTAGTTAATCGATTTAAACTGAAAACCAGTTTTTGGGTTTTATTGACGTTTAGTGTCAATTTGTTGGAGATGAACCAATCCTTAGCTTTAGCGAAATTCTCTTCGGATACTTGCATAAGATCCTTTAGCGAAGTATTGCTACTGAGCAGCGTTGTATCGTCCGCATAAAGAATGGTATTTGAGCGTTCTGTTTTTAGAAAAATTGGCAGGTCGTTAATAAATAAGTTGAACAATAATGGCCCAAGTATGGTTCCCTGTCCGATGCCAAGTTTTAAATTTTCAGTGGTAGATGTAGTTCACCGTAAGTTTCATTGAGGATAAAACTTTGATTATTATCACTTTTTTTTTTTTTTTTAAGCCAGTCAATCTTTAAAACTGGTGCAGACGACCGGATTGTGCGATTTTATAGCAACACCGGCAAAATAACCGTTCGTTCGTACATATGCATTGTAGATATTGGCGATCGGTACATGAGAACTGCGAAGCTGAAGCACCCCCAAAATTAAATTTATTTAAACGTTTATGACATTTCCACTCTTTCTATCTCTAAGTTTACTTCAGTTTTTACCAAAAACTCACAGAACTTCCGTGCGTCGTGCGTAAAAGAAATAGTTTATCTACAAATTATGATGTACAATGTGCTGCAATCACTAGCAGCTCAACTTGTGATGGTAAAGCGGCGATTGACATTGAGCTGGGGTCGTTTGCAGTTAAAATTTTGCGAAGTGCACGTTTGATTGCAGATATTTTTGTATTTTTAAAAAATTAATGATTTAAAGAATGAATAAGAGTAAAGGATATGGCATATTCTGAACAGCACATAAATCGTTAATTTTCTTCTACTTGGATATTACATATTAAATCATAAAATAGCATAGTTACACATCTCGCCTGTTTAAAGAAATCATTGTATGCTCTAAAATATATCAAAAACTTGTTTTCGCACTATTATGAAGTATGAGTTCTTACGTGGAACTACGGCATAGCTAATCACGCGAAATATTAATAGTGTATTGGCTCTAGTACTAAGCAGCAGACGTTATCAAATTGGTTCGCCAAATTTCGTAAAGGTAACTTAAAAACCAAACAAAAAAAAAACTGCCTCATCGATCACAGTAGAAATATACTGCAACCAACTGGACAAAATGATGCAAAAACTTAGAGAAAACCAGCTTAGATTGGTCAACAGATCGATTCCTATCGTATTGCATGATAACGCTAGACCACACACTGCACAAATGACTGCGGCAAAAATACAGGAATTGGAGTTGGAACTTCTTCATCATCCTCCATACTCACCAGACCTAGCCCCCACTAACTACTACTTCTTTCGCAATTTGGACAGCTTTTTAATAGGAAAACAGTTTAATTCCGACAATGCTGTAAAACTGGTCTTCCAGGAATTCATTGACTCTCGTCCGCCAGGGTTTTATACTACTGGCCTGAACAACTTGCTACTTAAATGGCAAAAGTGTATAGACAATATGGGTCCATACTTTGATGAATAAAATAATTCCTTATATTTGTAAGTTATCAACCAACTTTGCCTTTTTTTCTACCAATTTCATCCTTGATGACCTAATAGTTAAATTTTTTATGCCCATCTTAATAAATGGTTTACTTTCCCGAAAGAAAATCTCAATTATACTTTTGGTTGTAGCACCTCCAACAGAAGTTTCCACGAGCCGCAACTAAATATAGACAACGTGTTCTTTATTCAATGCGGTTAAAAAACCGTTAACACTTACTGGTTGGATGCTAAACCCAAAAAATGTTGGATTTTCGTAGGTAAAACCAAGAAATTCTTGTAACGTCTCTCAAGTTTTTGTCTATTTGTCTGTTCGTCCGTATGTAAGGTGTCAGATTTTTCACATGAATGTGTACGATAGGTTTACGCGGTACATTGACTTTTAATATGCGAACCGTTCATGCAAAAATGGACGTGGCCATATAGAATTAAATTTTACAGAAAATGCAAAAAACATATAATTTGAAAACCTTTCCATTCAA